>JANEHK010000095.1:937589-994235 GCA_025960845.1 Tachycineta bicolor | reverse complement strand
TTTTTTTTTTTTTTTTTTTTTTTTTTTTGTACAAGGGTTTTTATCCCAGTTAGCTAACATAATGCCGAGAGGGCTATCTTGAGGTATTTCTGTTGGTAATTTTTTTTTACGCTCTTTTTTCTTCCTTGTATCCAGCTTACTGTTTTTCTGTCCCATTTTTCAAGATTTTATCTATTCGTTCCCCCACCTCTGTTTTTCACTTTCTCTTACAACCTAAAGACCACTTACTGCTATCTATTCCCACACACAAAAATCCCTTCTATCCCACACAAATATAATACACCTCCCTCTAAGGAGATATAACAGCCAACATTACATGTGCTTTCTTCCATCTACTCTTACTTCATTCCTCCTTCACTTTTACACACTCTTTCACACTCAGGACATGAAGCCTGTCGCCAGAGAATCGTGGCTTTGTGTGGCCTCCCCCCTCGCCTTGGGTTTGGTCTCTGGATTCCAGTATAGCTGGGCCTCTGAGGAGGGCTCAGAATCTGATCGCCTCTGGTGCCGATCCACCTATGAGGCTAATTTGCGTGTCACTTACACTTTACTGCCCCCCCACTCCACATGCCCAGGGAAACAATGGCCTGTTTGCATGTCACACACATGTTTTGCCACAGCCCCCACCCGCCCAGGGAAACTGAGGCAGATTTTGTGTGTGACTCATTCTCACACAACAAAACAACAATAAGGTACCTTTTACTCTCAAATCACCTATTACAAGTTTTAGGTGCTACTGGCCAGTCCCGGTGCTCTTGGATATCCCCTCAATGTAGCTGTGTTGTTCAACCCCAGATGCTCTTGGGCATAACCTCAATCCGGCAGAACCCTGAGTGCTCTTGGGACATCAATCCCTCAACCCAGCAGGTTTCAGTCCTGGATGATCTTGGGGCAATAACCCCTCAATCCAGCAGGTTTAAGTCCTGAATGATCTTGGGGCAATTACCCCTCAATCCAGCAGACTTTTTTTGACTTCCTAGGGGTCCCACCCCTTCTCTAAAACTCAGTCCCAGTTTCCCTGGGGGGGTTCTCTCACTCTTCTTATCACTCGCTTCATCTCTTTACTGGCCATCTTTCTCGCGAAAGAACAGAAACGCAGCATGGGAGACTCCGCACTCGCTTAGCAGGTCTGGGATAACCAGCTGCCTCTCATTCACACACATTCATCCCCCCTTTAACCGCCCCTCCAAACCAATACTTACCTGTCCTTTGTCCTTGGGTCTTGGTCTTCGTGTACACTTTAGTCTTAGGGGCTAACTACCGCGGTTTTAGGGAATCTTTTCCCTTTTCTTTGTTTTATTGCCTCCTTTTTTCCATTGATCGTAACCTGCATCTGTCGGTCACAGCAGGGGAACACAGAGCGAGGCTGCCAAACTGGGCAGGGTGCGTCGTCCTCACCCTGATTCCACTGAGGCACCGGCAGTGAGGTGTTTTAACCATCCTCTGCTACCATAATTGTGAAAAACACCAATCACTTGTTTTAAATTTTTTAAAGTTTAATAGTAAATAAGATGGTTATAAAAATAGAATTAGAGTAAAAAAATTGAACAATTAGAGTTAGGACAACATGAGACAATAAAAACAAAGTTTCCGACGTCTGGGTGCCTCCCCGAGCGAAAAGCTTCGGAGAAGGACCTCTGCTAACAAAGGACTATTTCTTAAAAGCAATAGACTGTTGAATATTCATATATTTTATACATGATGCATAAACTTTATTCAAACAAAGAACCGTCTCTGGTTAGTATCACTTTTTTCCTTTAATCTCTGTGGCATTCTCCAGGCTGAGCGAGGCAGGAGGAGTTGGTCTTCTTCTGATAAGGAAGCAGCAAACCCTTTTTTCCCTGAAAGATTTACGTTTTCCTGTGGTTGGTACATAAAAACTATATTTTAACTACAAAACTACATTTACCTTACTATCAAACTATTAATACAACATTAACAATTAATACAACATAATACATATAGTAAATATCTTGCATAGAGCCATATAATATGCACTTTTCACAAGCCTGAAAATGGAACCCAGAGATAACAAGATACCCAGGACTTTAATTACTGTCAACGACATAAATTAAGGGAAATATCTTGAGCTCACCCTCTGCTGTAGACTGGGCTTGGTGCATGAGGCTGGGGGTTACAAGGCAAACATCACCTCCCATTTAACCTGTTTACCCTAAAGTGGCCAAAATTGCTTCAGGAAAGAGAATTATGTTTATGTGTTGCCACAGTAGTTTTGACACCTTTTCAAGCTCAAAAGCAAAGGCAGTTTAGTAGGTTCAAGATTTGGTGTGGTAACCCTAAAAATCCCCTCAGGGAAACTTCCAGGCTTTGCCCTGGAAAGATTTACCATAGAGTTCCCTGCCTAGGCTGAAAGAGAAGACTTCCTTCATGGTGTCTTGCAAAACTACTGCCAAACTACTCTGGATTGCTTCCCTCATTGGTCACTTAACCCTGCCCTCCCCAATTGTTCAGCCCTCATACCCCTCTATAGGTTGCCTTGCCCTTTGTACCGCCCCTGTACCCTCAGATCATTGGCCACTGACCCCATACTTAACCCCTGGGCAGCACATGGTCCATGTCTTCTGCCCATGATCCCTTTGGCATGCTGAAATCAACCTTGCTGGAAAATATCATACAGGAAGCCCTTCCTGTCTTTCCTCTGCTGAGGCACGTATGTGTGCTTGGACTTGAAATGGCTGTTCCTGTGGCCTGCTCTGAGCAGCTTCTGAAGGAGACGCTTTGAGAAAGTAGCAGCATTTCACCATCCTGCCACAATGCTACAATTTGGGCTTTTAAAAAATCTTTTATATGCCCAGGAAGGTGTTTTTAATCTCTTATACACAGGAGGTATTGGTCTGCTTTGTGTGGTCCCTTCTCACAGAAAGTGTAACTTATTCCTGTCTATGGAAAACAGAATTTAGCTTTTGGACTATCTCCTGCATCTTTCCCTTCCTCAATAATAATTTGATCTCAAGATGCTTTGGGGTTTACTTTATTATGCCAAGGATATCTAAATTGTATCTCTTCAGTTACATACTAGATAAAAATTGCCCAGGATGGTTTGCTTTGCCTGTCTTCATGGTACTTTTACTTCAAGATGTCTTTTATCTTCAGGATACTATGGTTGGTAAAAAATTATCTTCCCTGTGAAAGTGGGTTATGGCTTCATTATTGAATTCTGACTTTTGTGTGAAGGCTACTGTGCAACTTCTCCAACAGTCTAACGAAAAAACAAACAAACAAAACCCCAGAGGAAAGTATTTCCCAGAGAATAACCAGCTCACATTCATAATAAAACTAAGGATAATATTTATTTCTATTTATACTTATGGCATCAGCAACAGCCCTTCCCTCTCATTCAATTACACAATCCCAGCTGTACTACCAGGGTTCTCAGAGCAGTTTTAAAGATGAGGATGTTTCCTGGAGCCCAGCTCAGTTCTACTTTCTCATTATCACCAGCACGAGAGTTCTCATTTTCTCGGTCCTCCCTTTATTTGTCTAACACACTCTACCTTTCCTAAACTGATTTTGAGGAGAAAACCTTAAACCCACACACCTAATTTTGACACAAAGCCAGTGAAGCACAAGCACAGGACCTGGCTGCCTCTGCCTGCCAACATTCGATGCCTGGCAATCCAAGCAAGGCCACTGCTCTGCTTTGGGAATGCCTCCCTGTAAACCTGCAATGCTGCTGAAATACTGCTGGGAAGTATTTTCCAGACCACCACAGTCCTCTCAGAGTGCCAGGGCATTGAAGAGACGCCAAAGTAGTTCAGACAAGGATTATTTCACTTCCAGGTATGGGTGTCAGTTTGGTTTGATTTTAAACCAACAGTATTAGAAAGAATAAACCACCATATCATCACCTACCAAGTTAAGAGGACGGCTGGTGATTTAGGAAGCTTTTCATATTTCTCATACTACATTTAGAAGATTAAAAAAAAAAAAAAAAAAAATCTGCACCCCTCTCATACTTTCCTGACCTGGCTCAAATCTGCTCCGCTGGGAGGCTTTGACACAAATGTGGTAGGAGGAAGGAGAGCTGAGCTTCCAGGCAAAAGCATTTTTTGAGGAGTTAATGAAATTTGCAAGTATAATTCTTTTTAATCTGGGTGCCAAGATCTCTCTCCATTGCATGAAATCCTGGTGCTCTGATGCTACAAAAGGAAGACATGAGCCCTCAACTCTCATTACAGCATCATTATATAATTCACAAATACCAGTCTCAAATTAAATCTACTGAAAGGGGGTTACATCATTCAGAGAGTGTGGATGCTGACAGCCTGGTCAGAAAGGCATTTTCAAGCATCAGACAGCATCAAGGCCTGTGAGAAAGTCAAATAACTTTCTCATACACTGGTCTGGAGAGCTCTGAGAAGCTCAGTGAAAGAATTAAAACAATCCTTGCACCTGGTGTTTTGAACTTGTTGATTTGCAAGATGTTTACAAAGGGGTATCACTTCTAGTTAGCCAATTGTTATAAATAAGATAGACCAAATTTTAGAAATCAAAATTTAGAATTTTATTGAGAGACAAAATGACAGTCTCGGATAGCCACAATTAAAAGGACAGCGTCGAGCCCGGGATCGGCGCTGGGTGAACCATGGTAACATACTCTGCCAGTATGCTACCCCCCCAGGTTCACATTTTCGGCTTGAAGCTGCCCCTTTTTATACACAGGATCCCTGAGAAGAGACGAGGCTCCAATGTTTTCCCTGTCCGCGGCAGCTTCATTAACTATTCATGTTCGGGTCTGGGTGTCCTGAATAGTTTTTCCTGGGTTAACAATGACCTTAATGGCTGAGTCCAGGTGTGTTGTAGATATGGTAATGTCCAGAGGAGTTGGATGAGATTTGAGTAGATATGATAATGTCCGGAGGAAACAGGTGAGATACAGATCTGATGTAATCAATCGGTTCTTGAGTAGTTCATCTGCTTCTTCCGTGGTTTTTGTGTTCCTTTCAGGGTTTCCGGGCAGAGGCATTTCGCTGACATTCCTACATAGTCCTTGTGTCCCTTTTCTGGTGTTGTGCTGCCAGCAGAAATACTTTGTACCTTTCCCTGTACGGCTTTTATGTTTTGCATATATAAACTTACATGAATTAACCTTAAATATATCTCACGGTTTTTATTAGAACATGTACAAGTAGATACAAACTTATATTTTATATGGGTGTATTACAATACAGGCATATTCAAACACGAATTAACTTTAGGACATTTATCACACAATGATGCTGAGGGGTGTTAATTAAAGGACCAATCATGTCCACCTGTATCAGAACAGTCTCTAAAAGATGTGATTTCTAATAAACTGTGATATATGCCTTCTGAGAAGGTTTGGAGTCTGTGTCGCTCATTCGGCCATCCCTAATACAATAGTGACAAGAGAGTATTGAGGAATAGACTATCTATGGAACTCAGAGCCCATGGCAGCTCCAAATCTGCCCTCCAATAAGCCAGGAAGGTGAAAAAGTCCAAGTTTGCTTTCACAGAAAGCTCTTGCCAAGCTGAGCTCAACAGGAGGCTGCAAGGAGCCCCACCAGCCACAGCCATGTGCCACCACTGCTGTCTGTGGGCAGTACTGAGAGAGGAAAAATGGATAAGAGAGGAAATAGCTCTGAAACATCTTTCAGTTCAGGACTTGCCTCCTCTCCAGCATCCACTTCCTGCCCCGGAGCAGCAGATGCTGCTGGACTGACTCAGCTGGAGAGCAGACCCTGGGCTGGGGAAAGAATAACACTCCTGGGCTCCACAAAAAGCCAGCCCAAAAAACAAAATGCTCAATCACCCCTCACCTAACCCCTGGTTATGAAAGTGTCCTAGGGTGACTTTATGATGCTTGTATCCCCAATTGTCTCTTCTGTTTGTGCTGTATATTGAGTTCTGTGCCTTTAAGACTGGTTATAAGAGCAAGGAGGAGCACGGAGTTTGTTTTGAGAAAACTGCCTGATTCCTACACATTCTTCTCCAGATGGGGCATTCCACGGAGGCTTAGAGAGACTGCAGGACAGAGACCTTTATGGCTTTTAGTTAGCTTTAGCTAGCTAGGGCAGAGAAGTTCCCTGGACTGGTTTTTTGTTTTGTTTTGTTTTGTTTTTCTTTTTTTTTTTTTTTTTTTTTTTTCTTTTTTCCTTTTTTTTTCTTGGGACTGTTTAAACCTGCTCTGGACTGAAAAAACCCAGGGGATCACTGGGGGCTTGCACCTACGGCCCACTGGGGCCTGGACCTCGGCATTTTCCAGCAGCGCCAGAGGGACTGGGACTGATAAAAGACAGAGAGCCAAGCTACATCCACAGCAAGAACTTTCTCAATTTGCCATCTCACTCCAGAACAAGAGGTTTTATTGTTTCATATTATTCAATCTTTATACTTGTATGCACTTTGTTTGTTAAGTAAAATAGTTTTTTCCACTTTGCTCTGAGGAAGTTCTTTTCCTGGACCGGTTGGGGGGAGGGGCCGTTTGAGTTTGCTCCCTGGAGGGACCCCATTCAGGGGTTTTCTCCCAAATTTGCCCTAAACCAAGACAGACAGAGAAATGAAGCAAGTGAAATGCAGGAGGGAATACACACCTGCAGCTTCCTCAAGCATCCCGTCACCCTGGTTTTTCTAAGTTTTTTAAAGCCTTCTGATTGTTCATAAGATGGAGTCAGTCTCTTTAGTTTCTGTACAATATTAGGAGCAGTTTTTGCCTTTTCTCACACATGTAACATAAACAAATCCTTTGTTTTTCATTCTCTGTCCTTTGTTTGCATATTTCTAACCTGAAAACAATTGTAACTGACAGTTGGTCTGGCCATTCGGCTGGGAGGTGATAACTCCAGAAGCCAATCCACAGCCAGACCCACAAATGTATTAAAAGTAAGAAATAAACAGGCAGAGGGGCTCTCGGCCTTGGCTCAGCCTTGGGCTCTCTCGGAGGAACATCTCTGTCCTGCAAATCTCTCATCTCCGTGTGGTTGCTTTGCGTGTCGCGATCACAATCCCCTGCCCTCACTGCACAGCACGGCAGCTCTGCCTGCCACCTTACTGGACTGCATTTAGCAGATGCTTCAAGTTCTCTATTTTGGG
The DNA here is from genome assembly GCA_025960845.1 of Tachycineta bicolor. NCBI lineage: Eukaryota > Metazoa > Chordata > Aves > Passeriformes > Hirundinidae > Tachycineta > Tachycineta bicolor. The sequence goes on along the minus strand of JANEHK010000095.1, from coordinate 987,161 downwards.
GCAACCCACACTATTTGGCTGCCTTTAGGAGTCCAAAATCTGCCCAGCCTATCCCAGCTCTTGAGCCCTACCTGAGTGTTGAGGGTTAAGTTTCCTGTAGAATTTCCCCCCCCTCGCCCCATGAGTTGCTAGGAGACTTAAGTAGTGATAGTTAAGGGGTGCTTAATCTGACAAAGGAAGTTGATCACTTGGTTTTGGGGGAGGGAGGAGGGTCCCGGGAGCAGAGGGTGGAGGACTCACTGCTCTCGGTTTTCCCGGGGAGGATGGTTGGGCTACGGAGTAGCTGCCTGGAGTCCACGGCTAACGGAGGAGTCTGGTCCTGGGAATTCTATCATCTGTTGGAGCACCCAGGAATTCGGAGTTGTCTTTGTTGCCCTGCTGGATTCTGGGTCAGCCCGGGTCCAGCCGCTGCGGGTTCTCCAGCACTGCCCACTTTGCCTGCCAGGACATCCCCCTGCCTGCCGAGGACAATCCACCGCTTCCAGCTTCCAGCCATCAGCGCCGGAGTTTCCACCGTTTGCCCCTCAGGGTCCTTGGTTCTGTTTTACTGTTATTATAAGTGCTGTTGTTGTTTGTCTGTCCTGTTATATTTACTAGTAAAGGACTTATTCCTTCCCCATAGCTCTGACTGAAAAGTTTTTTTTAATCTTCCAAATTATAATAACACAGAGGGAAGGATTTGAATTCCTCATTTCCTAGAGAGGCCTGCCTCTCCTTAGCAGACATCTGTCTTTTTCAAACCAAGACACTGAGTCTTCAGTGCAGCTCCTGCTCCTCAGTGCACCATGGCTCCGGGTCTGTTTGGGCACCAGTACAGGAGAGCCTGCATGCAGACAGACACTCCATGGCTGGCAAGAACCTGCTATAGGGTATCGCAGTCTGGCCAGAAGCATTTATTAAAAAACCTGCTACAACAGCAAATACACGTTTTTATATTCTGTGCCAATTTTCTCCTTTGGTTTGCCAGGCACGTCGGTGTGTTAATGCTGTATTACCCACAGGGGATATACAGCAACTCAACAGCAGAACTGCAAGGAATATTTCATTCCAGGTTGGAGGTTTCCAAGAGGTTAAAGAAATTCCTATTAATTTCCTTACTATAAAATTTTGTGATCACAAACAAAAGGCAAATTTAACATAAGAACAAACAGACTGCCTAAATGAGAAACTCACCACCACTCCCCGCCCCCCCAATTTAGTCACTTGACATTGTCTATGGTGGCTACTCAGGAAAGTCTAAGGACAAGGTAAATGTACACGCAGCGTCCCAGCAATCTGAGTCTCATCCCTTCTTAACATAATTCTGAAGATCAGTTTCTTCTTCCACAGTTTCCACAGTAGCATAAAATAAATGGATCTGCATTAAAATTACAGCAGATCTGCCTAACAAGTATCCTGGTTTAGATCAGTCTCAGTGCTTATCTCCAACCAATACCAATGCTGAGTTTGGATGAGACTTTAGTGAAATTAAGTCTGCTCTGTCACCCTCCCATTCAGTGAGTCACATGCTTTCTGCTTCCTCCCTACAGTGTGGATGCTAACTTCAGAGATTCTGGAGAAAAAAAAAAACTTAGATGTCCTGCCCAGTGGTCAGAAGACAGCAGGCAGCACCCTCAGGTATATTAGGCTGACAGCAAGAGCCTGCCATTCAGCTAGAGTAGCTAGAACATCCTGAAAGAGATATTTAGAATTGCAGAGAAATTAATTTGAGCAATTTATGAAAAGAAGCCATTGAAAAAAAACGGGGTTTCCAAAATCACTGGCAGCAGATGCCACGTTTATAAGATTTTCCCACAAATGAGCATCTGTAATACAAAAAGAAAAAACAACAGAAAGGTTTCTGGGGAAGGAAACTTAAAATACATCTTTATATTCCAAGGCTTTTGTGATCATGTTTTGGATTAAAGATCAGACTTTAACCTAGACATCTGGGGCTGGATTTATCCTATTGGAAGACAAACTAAAAACAACTGTTCCCCATCCCTAAATCAGAAGCTGACCGGCTCTTTCCATTATTTTGCATAACAATACTGTGGAAATGAGCTTCAAGTAACATTTTCACTCTAGCTTCTGTTAAAGAATAATGGTAATCATTCTCATTCGGCATCCCAATTACTCACTGCTCTTCAACTTCATTAACAACTCAAGAATCAGCACAGAAACACCAGTCCTACAGAACGGAAAGACAGGCAGCAGGAATAAATACATCAAGCCCATTCTGAAGCCTGTTCTCCCTGCCAGATAAAAGCTCTGGAGAGCTGAGCTGTGGCACACTATGTGGTGGTGGCACTGTCTGTGACTCAGAACCACAGCCCAGCTCCAAGTGCCACCAGGCTCCTTAGGATGACCTTGGGCAAGTGGTCCCATCCAGCTCTGGAAGCAGCATGGGAATGAAAACCTTGTGAGGTGCCTGAAGCCTGCTGAGATACCACCAGGGTAGACTGGGGTACAGGAGACACCAGGATGCAGTGAAGGGCTCCTCAGAGCTCTGGAGCAGACACATTGCTGTGGTGAGAGGAGGGAAACTACCCCACTAACCTGCACCTGGCAAGCCTGACAAAGTTAAAACTGATCTGCCCTCCTTAATTTAAAGCCTCTGAGTACACTCTGATTCATAGCTGGGGTACACTGGCACTGTACCATCATTCAAAGCAATCCCAATTGTGCCATATGGATGACCTCAGGTATCTCATCTTTACACAGCTGAGCCAGTCTATTTTTAAACCAACTTATCTGCAGGCAGGATATTGGTATAAAACTCATTAAACATAATTTCATACACAGAGAGGCCAAATGATGGATCTGGTACAGAAACAAGTTGATACAATGAGTACACACATGTGACAGCAGAACAGAGAATATGCAGCAGTGTTCATTTAAGAGCAGATTTAAAATTTGACCTTCACAATATGCAACAGAGGTAGTGTATGTATACAACATGGCTCTAGAGGAAGAATATTTACCCATCAAGTTCAACTGAGCTTCTATAAATAACACAGAAGCAAAACACTAATTGGCCTGTTGCAGAAAAAAATTTGCATTTCACAACTCACTGCTCTTCCTGTATATTATCTGGGGATTTATCCTGACTAATCCAAGAATGCAGACATCTGTCCAAGGAGCAGTACACAGCTCCCAGCTCTTTCTTTTTAAACCTCATTTCCTGTGAAAAACAGATTAGACACTTTCACTGTCCAGCTATCCATCCCTCTATTACTTAATTTCTCGTATGAAGTTTTTTTTGCACATTACAATCATGCCTTAAGATAGGAACATGCTTCAAAAATACTGCTTGTAAAAATACAACCCAAACCAAAAGCCAGGCCAAGAGAGATCCAAAACAGTGGTGGATCAGCAGTTGTAAACCCCTCCCCAAGAACCAGGTGACTCCTCCACTCTCCTCTCCCCTGGAAGATGGGCAGTACAGATGGGCAGCATTAAACTGCTGAAAGAACCAGATGCCCATGTAGAAAGGCCTTCAGCAGCCACCTCCCTGGCCAGTTCCACTGCCAACAGCTGAGATGACAGTTCTGCAGTTGCCTCTGGGTCTCTCACATGGTTATCCAGCTGATGAGACACCCAGGCTGCCTCAACCTTCGAGATATAACTTGTATTCCATTTGCCTGCCTTCCAGGGGAAATGATGCATTCTCTGTCACTTACTGCACAAGTTATTATACAAGGCCTTCAATAAAAATCTCCCAATGGATTATTTATGGAGAGATAAAATTAAATGTTTCTGCTTGCTTAGTTTGTCTCTTGTTGGATCTCACTGGATAATTTTAGGTACCATTTTTGGAAGAGGTTCTCTCTGACTGGGCCAATAATATCATCTAGATATGAAGACAAATGTTATCTTTCAAGAGAAATTCACCCAAAATCTCTAATATAGGCTCCTGAAAAAGCTGACATTTAGGAAAGATCAGTGGGAAAGGCATTAGGAAGCTGAATTAAGTTATTTCACTGATTCCTTTTAGCAGCTTGAGCAGACTGGTTCCCAAACTTCAATTGAGAAGAATTCATATCAAAGCACTGCTGCTTTTTAAGCCTGTTTTCCACAGAGAGGAAGGATCACAGAGAACAGTCCTGGAGGGAGTCCAGGGTAAAGTTTATGTTTACAAACAAGATCCTGCCTCAGGGTTTTGTTACTTAAGAGCCCCTACAAAGTGTGAGATTTGGACAACATTCAGAAATCTTGAAAACTTGAGAAAAATTATAAATGATGAACCAGACTCAACCATTACAGTAATTTAAACTAAATTTTTGCTTAGCAGAGGTCATAAGCATAAAAAAAATGACTACCGATGGGGCTTTTTTTTTTGTAGGACCAGAATAAGGGAAGTGCTTTTCTCCTGAGCATGACCTTGACAACCTCCTGGTTTGTGCCCTGAGGCAGATTCAGCTCATGGGCCTGATGTCCCTTCCCATAGCTCTAAGGTGAGCCTTGCTTTAACCTTGATCTTCTAGAGGATCTTAAGAAAGGTAAAAATTTCATTGTTAAAAATAGCTAAAAAAGAATCCATTGCCATTCTCAATTAAGGTCTTCCTGAACTGATGATACAAATGTTCCTCTTATTTCTAGCATAAATTGCTCTAGATAGTGATGTGAATTTCACTCTCTCCCAACCCTGCCTGTTCACTCTATTTCACTTGTTACACACTGAGAATCCACTTGCTTTCCCAAAACTTCTCTGGACTAAGAGCAGTGATAAGATGTAGCCTTTCCTCCCTTATCCCAAATTCAAACAAGGCACAAATGGGGCTTCTGTAACAGCCCCACACAAACCTGCCACAGCATCTGACAGAGAGTTATTCCTCAGCAGACAGGAGTATCTCTTGTAACTCCAGGGAGGAGGAGGACAGATGCCTTCTGATAGTGGCCCAGCCATTAAATCCAGGTGGGGCAGTGTTTCTTATCTCTTTCACCACCCTTCCATCCTCCAGGGGGACATCTTCTGATAATGGGCCATTAGGGCCCACCAATGACATGACGCATTCCATCATCCCATTGTGAGATGCTCCACACAGTGGGGGCAGAGTCAACTGTTCCTAGCTAGATAAAAACTGGGACTGAAGGACACAAGGTATCTGGTTTTTCCACTGGATGCCCAGAGGAAGACCAGACCCATCTTGCCACCACTGGGCTTTCTACAGGACCATCTCTACTCCACAGAACCACATCTGTTACTCCAGGAGGATTTATTTGGACTGCTTCCAACACCCTGACCAACAAGGTGCTAGGTCATATCCCTGACTCTGTCAGAATTTTTCTATGATTTTTGTTTTTTTTTTTTTTTTTTGTTTGTTTTTTGTTTTTGTTTTTTTTTCTTTTTTCTTTTTTGGTACTACTACATTTGTATTTTCCTTTTTTTAATATTCCTAGTAAAGAACTGTTACTCCTATTCCCATATCTTTTCCTGAAAGCTCCTAATTGCAAAATTATAATAATTTGTAGGGAAGGGGGTTTAGATTCTCCACTCCAAGGGAGGCTCCAGCTTTCCTTGGCAGACAACTGTCTTTCAAAACCAAGACAGGCAGTAATTCCAACTGCACCCAGAAACCCAGGTAAACATGATTGTTCCCAAATGGAAATGCAGAATGACGACATCGGAGGGCCAGCAGCTCCAGCAGGGAACGCTGCCAGGAGAGCTCACTGCTGCAAGGTGCTGGCTTGGAATCCAGTGGAGTTTGAGCCATTAGGAATTTTCAGACTGTTGTGTGAATGGGTTCCTTTTTCAGAAAGGAAAGCATTCTACATACTGAGAATAATGAAAGCAACAACACAAATGTGATCCACACACCCTGAAATACAGCATTTTATGCTTGTCCACAGCACACCTCTATGGCCCAACTCAGCTTGAAAACTGCCAAACTGGACCAGCAAGACTGGGATTACCTCTATCCAACCTATCCAGCACAGTAAACTACAAGGAGCACTGCTCCTTAAAAAAGATTGACATAATTGCTTATGGACAAATAAAAATTAGATGTCTGAATGCATATATTCTCATATTGGCTGCATTCTCAATATGTCATTACTTCTTATAATTTCAATACAGATAAAAATGAAGTTAAAATACTTCTACAATGAGAGAAAAAACTTGAGTACTTAAAATTGCATTAAAAAAGTCAGTTATATCCATGACTACTTTTAAAGAACAAGGGAATTCACCTTTTGTGGTTTCATCAAGTGCAACAAAAATGCCATTTTTGTTCATTGCATTAACAATATCTAATCTTTCTACATAAGAGGAAAATTTGGCATGCTTTTTCAACACAAAAATGTAAAAAGATCAGTATTTTCAAAATTTGATGCCACATGTGAAAAATAATCATATTCTCAACTTCATCTTACACAGTGCTTCCTTTCATCACACCCTTTTCCTCCTCCCAGCTGCAGTATTTAGTCCATTGGGTTATCAGCTGGACAAACAACCCTGTCCACTCCCCATGCAATGCCCATTCCAGCACTCCTGGCACTCCCCAACCTGCCAGCAACCTCTCTGTGCCTTTCTAGTGCAAGTGGAAACAGGTTGTGACAAAGAAACAGGTGAGAGACCAGAGGAAATGAGTATCATGTGTTGTCAGGGAAGGACATTGTTATCACTCCTACACTTCTATTTTCTGCAGTGCTGAAGCATGAAATGGTCTGTGAAAGGTTACTCATGAAGCACACAAACTGTGCCATATCAGATGGCTCAAGCTGCTGGGTGATTTGCTGTCATTGTGCTAAGTATCTCCTACCAATTACTGCACACTCATGCTCAAAGACCTAAACAATAGACAGAACTCACATTTAGCCCAACTGCAAAATATTAATTAAAAAAATGAATAGAACCCCCATAAAAGCACACCAACAAATTTACCCTTATTTCAATGTCTCCATCTGTCCATCACGGCATTATCCTGCACCACTGAAAAGTCCAGGGGAACAGGACCTTGCCCGATGCCAGCTGGGGGTCAGCAAATCAGGATTTCCAGGGCATAACTGGGAGAATGCTTTACCCACCATTTTTGTTCAGCTTCCAGAAGCACTTTGGGAGATCCCCAGTGGCTCAAGCCCAGTGTGACCCCAAGGCTGGGCAGGCTGGGGCAGAGCAGGAGGTGACATCCCCCAGCACAGATGGTTGGGCTGCTGGCCCCAGGGTGGGTGTGAAAAACAAGGTTCACTTTCTTAGTAAAATTTATAAGTTTAATAAAAAGACAATTAGGAGACAGAAATAAATCAAATAGTTAATTAATTATGGCCATGTGACTTGGCATTCAGCCAAGAGCACACTCTAACTGAGAAAACACTTCTTTAAATGTACCAGTTTGTTACATATTCATAAACTCCTATGCATTATTCAAACATTCCTTGTAGATATTGGTTTTAACCTCCGACCTTCCCCCATTCTATCAATGTGTTTTACTTCTGGTTGTTCCATCTTACCTCACTTTCTGATAACAGAGGCAATAAATTCTTTTGGAGTTCTGGTGTCTGTGCTGTTATCTTCATCCAGATAATCCAAGAATGTGGGGAATTTCCTGATTATCTTTCCTATTCTTTTGAGTTAGCTACAAAAAGCATCTTACATCACATAGTTTCTATTTTAATATTATGCTATAACCTAAGAAATATATTTATACATTCATCATACCACCATTTCTAAGCCCTGTTAATAGCAGAAATAACAGAAACTATATTAATACAGAAAAGCCCTCCAACATTATACATACAGCATTCATTTTAATATTTGCGAAAAGCCAATTTTATAACGTGTATCTATAACAGTGGGGACATGGGAACAGGCTGAGGCAGGGGAGCTCTGAAACCAGAGCAGGAGGGCAGGCATCCAAAGGCAGAGTCTTCCAAAATCACTCACCATCACAGCCCTGCAGTGCTGCAAAGTGATTTGGGTAAATATTTATTGGGATTATGTTTCCTTGCTCAGGGCTAGCAAGAGATCATGTGCCATCATCTTGAGGACAGATTGGGAATGCAAACCTAACATATTCTTCTCTTCCCTTTCAAAATCAGATGATCAGCTGTGGCTTTAGTCCTGCCAAATTCTGTCAAATACAGCACAAAATTATACAGAACCATAGTAACTGCACTCCCACTATTGTTCTAATTTAAGGAGGAGTTTGATTACATTAGGTAAATATTTGTCCTTATGTAATAGCTCTCTCCAACATTCTAAAAATTTTCCATCTCCTAGAATTTAACTGAAGAGGGTGCTTTTATATGCCACTGCTCTGCCCCAAAAATCAAGTATACTCTATAATACCATGAGTATTAAACTGTGAGTAATGTTATTACAAGCAATAATAGTTATCCAGACAATTATTCAGTTGCAACTGCAGTTTTCCTATTAAATCTAAAAGCTTTAAGCAAATTTAGAGTCAGTAAGAATTGGAACACCATCTCTGATGAGCTAAATAGCAGTTATTTATTCACAGATTGTTAAATTCTTATGGCCCTGGGACTTCCAGGAAGAAAGCAACAAAGAACTGACTCCCCATCTAAATACTGGCTCATTCTTCATGTTGATATAATTATGATGTTTCAGTAATTGCAAAGTTGTTCACACTGCTCTAGATGCATTGCAAAATCTATGCTAACTGCAGTTTTTCCATTATAAAACTTGCTGGTGAAGTCACTGTTCTATTTCCAGCTCAGCTCTGGCACTGTGTGGATGCTCACTGCTTAGTAAATAGAATTTTTTTTGTTGTTTTTTTTGGGGAAAAAGAACATACTGAATCAAAAAGTTAGAGGCTTTTGATACCCTTTCTTCCAAGTCATTTCAAATAAGGTAATGAAATAAATGAGAAATAAAGAGGAAACAGAAGTGTGTGTGATGACTCAACACACCAGGAGTCATGAGGAAAATGCTGAATTCTTAACTACAATTCAATAGGACAGGTGTTTTCTCTAAAAGAATTCATTCTTTTGGCCACCTATACAGCACGTTTGGCCAATGGGTTCAAATCCAAGTGTGGGATGCTTCCATCAGCAACATTCAGTCACTGGCAAGCTTAGCTGGAAGCTCTGCAGTTGCCTTTCACATGATCAGATGAAAAGCTGCTTTCTGAGCTTCTGTTTACCATTCCTTTTTTCTTCTAAATCATGTATTATTTAAAATTATCTGGAAGAGTTACAAATTACTCTAACCAATTCTTTCAGCATGCAAGATTATATGACTGTAAGGAGATTATAAATGTATTTTGTTACAGCTGAGCAGTTCAAACGCAACATTTAAATGTTAGTATAAAAATATGCGAAACCAAATTGTATGACAGAGCTTGCTTTGACAAAACACAAATGTCTCATAAAATATGCTGTCTGGCATCATAAGTAGTAGGTGATATTTTTCAGATGAACTTTTTCAAGGAAAAATGCCAATTAAAATTAACAAAAGACATTCAAAATTAAGATTTAATATTTCGTCTTTTGATTTCAAATGGCAACAATTCTGAGGTTTATTAGATTTGTTTAAAGGTCAGCCCTGAAATAAAAAAAATCGCTATGCAAAATATTTTGTTCAACCCTTCATAACTTCTTAAAGTTACTGTTCCTTAGTTGAAAACTGCCCAAATAACTCTCGTATTTATGCAGTTCCCCTATCTGCCATCTTTGTCTCCAATATTTCTCCACAGTCCACAAGCCTAAACACCCATGTATCTTATCAAAAGGTTTTTTGGATTTTAAGTCTTCCCAGCAGCTGTGATCTTTTGGCAGCTCGTGTGAGAAGGGAAATTGAATTTCCTGGAAGAGAAAACACTCTGAACCATTTGTACATGGCCTCACCAACAACCGAGCAGCACTGCTGTCTTGAAGCAGGACCAGGGCAAGGTGCAGAAGTAAAATGATTTAACGGTGCCTGCAGAGATGGGATGGGAACAGGGGAAGGGCAGAGGGAAACCTGCCAGGCTGTGCCGAAGACATGAAATATCTCTTAGCAGTGTCAGGCAGATACCCAAAGCACTGGGAATGGTGACCAGCCTGCCCTGCCAGGATGGAGACCCAGTCTCCAAGAGGAGCTGCCAGCAGGGATCTACTGAAGGAGGACAGAAAAGCAGCTCCCCAGACATGTTTTCCACTGGGCACCAGGGCTGAAGGGGTTGGGGCCACAGAGGCTGCTCCAACACTGCAGGGCCAGAGAAGGAACCTGATCTGCAGCAGGTCGTGCAGGTTTCTGCACTCTTGTGCCCTGCCTTCCTCTCAATACATCTCAGAGCTACTATATCTCAGTTCTTGAGAGGCAGCCTTGATGATTTCAGAGAAATTAAAGCAACTGATAACAAAATCTGGACATTCACTCCAAGTAAAGCAAAGAGTATTGGGCTGCAATTGTATCAAATTATGATCAATTTTATCCCTCTAGAAAAGGCTTCACAGATAACCAAAAGACCTGTGAGTACAAGTTTTTGAACTCAAGCAGACTATAAAGTCTTTAGTTTCTTTGAAAGTGTGGAGGGTTTGAGCTTCTCTTGCTTTGTCAAAGCAAGATGCAAAGCCCTGTATCTATTCAGTTCCATTGTGGTCACCCACAATAACATGTTTTTGTCAACAGAGCAGACACGAGGTGACACAGTCTTGTTCTGCATCAGCCTAATAAGGCTCCTATGCTACACACAGCCCAGAAAGGAAGGAGATAAAACAGAAAAAGGAAAAAATAGCGCTTAAGCTGAGATACAGCTGAGCTTCCTAAAAACCCTTACTATAATGTATTTACACGGTTCCTGTAGAGGCTCTTTGGATGGACAACTGTTTTATTTACACATCACTTTACACTTCAAATTCCAGCAATCTACCTGAGCAACTAAAAACTTCTATGCAGATAAAAGCAGAAAAGATCAGAAATCCTCAGCCAGACAATTCCAAATGAAAAGCATGCTAGTGAGAGATTTTGTGTTGCATCAGGCAAAAATGAGCAGCTGTTGTGGACACTGCACTTCAAAGGGGTTGTTATTAAATATCTCACTGGACTAAGTCATATTCAAACCACCTATGACATGACCAGTGGCAAAATCTGACAAGGATGACATCTGACTTTAACGATACTGTCTTGGTTTGAAAAGACAGGTATCTACTAGAGAGAGGCGAGGCCTCCCTAGAAATGGGGAATTCCAATCCCTTCCCTCCAAGTTATTATAATTTGGAAGATTAAAAAGGCTTTTTCAGTCAGAGCTATGGGGAAAGGAATAACAGTCCTTTACTAGTAAGTATAACAGGACAAACAAACAACAGCAATAATAATAATAATAATAATAATAATAATAATAATAATATTAGAGAACTAAGAACTCTGAGGGGCTTTGTCTCACAAGTCCCGGGCAGTCTGATCCCTTGGGACCCCAAAAGCACCAAGCCAAAACAGTGGAAAAACTCCAGGGCTGATGACTAGAAATAGTGGGTTGTCCCGGCAGGCAGAGGGGTGTCCCGACAGGCAAAGTGAGCAGTGCTGAAGAAGCCGCGATGGCTGGACAGGGGCTGACCCAGCTCCAGCAGAGCAGGCGAGGAGCTCCAAATTCCTGGGCGCTCCAGCAGATGATAGAATTCCCAGGACCGGACCCTCCATTAACAGTGGACTATTCACACAGCTAGCTGTCGCCCAACCATCCTCTCTGAAACCGAGAGCAGAAGAAACCATCCTCAGCTCCCAGAGCCCGAGACTTTTCCTCCCCCTCAAACTAAGTGATCTAATACCTTTTGTGTGGGTCAGGTACCCTTTAAGCATCAGTATTTAGTCTCTTAGCAACTTAGGGGGGGAAAAATTCCACAGGAAAACTTAACCCCCAACAGATACCCATCCTGCAAATAAATAAAAATATTCTCTCTTGATAGAGATGGCAGATTTTTTTTGTACAAGGCAAATGACTACAAAAATCAAGTGAGCTGTGGGTCATGTACTGTGTCAGAGATCAGAGCCTGCAAAGCTGTTGAGCATTCTTAGTGCATTATGCACTGCAGAAGTATTCAGCACGTCACTAAATCAGGGCCCATGGCCAATGAAGAATTGCTGATTGCAAGGAGATGATCTAAAACACTGTAATGGTTTTAATTTATTAAAACCGGGCAGAAACACCAATTAATGTAGGGGTTTTAGTATTAATTTTTGTGGGAGGGAGAGATTTGTAGAAAAATAAACAAAGCAGGCTTAAACTTAAAAACTGAACAAAAATAGTTTTATTAACATATATTAAAAGAATGAGGAGGAAAGAAAAAAAAATGAGAAAAAAAGAAAACAAAACAGAATGATACTTTAAAACATGCTTCTTTCCTCTTACAAACTATTAACTTTCTTATTGAACAACATAGAAAGACACAACTTAGGATTTTCAGTCAGTTTCACTATTTAGACATAACCACTCATTATCTTAGGAGAAGAGTCCTTCTAAGATCTTTTATGAAGACATTTGCCACAAGACAAAATAGTCCAGTGCTCCTAATGTCACACATCTGCTGCCGCCTGGAGTTTTCGCAGACTGTGATGTTCTATCAGCAAAGCTTCTCAGTGTATCTGGGGTACTATTTACGAATACTTCTAGTCTAAAATCATCTTTGTCTCAAAGGCTGAGACCTCTTTTTTAACCCAAGAGCGGGGGCTTCAAAGTTCCTAAATAAATCTCAATTATATCAGTTCTTAATTTTGATTAGAATAGCATTCTACCCAAATAATACTAAGATGCTGCAAAGAACAGTTCATTTCTTCATAATTTACCTTAGAAAAGTCTGGTTAAAAATGTACACTTCTTCAATCCTATTCCAATATTATTAGTTCTTTCACTTCTCACCTGACTTCATGTGGTGTCTGTTCTATGTACCCTTATGTTTACTTCCTTCTTTCTCTCAAGGAAGAATTGTGCTTTAAAAGTTCTATGTTGTTAGAAAAAGGGTTAAATCTGTTTGGGCTTGCAAAAACTACGCAAGGCTGCAGGAGCTGAAGAAAATACAAAGCTGTGTTGATGGAAGAAAACTGGTAGATGTCCTTTTTTTCCACCCCTTGGTCTCATCTATGGTGGCTCAGCTCAGAGTTGTTATGGAGCTGCAGGTTTTCTTTTCCTGCTGCTAGCAGTGATTAAGCTGGGCCACGTTTTGGCCCTTTCTGCCGCAGTCTGAGCACATGGCCCCACACTGCTGAGCTGCAGCCGCTCCTCTTCCCTGCTAGCAAGCAAGGGAAAGGGGTTTAGCCGGCCCAAGCCTTTCCTGTGCAGGCAGTGGCCCTCAGAAGCCTGGCTAGGCCTGGTCCGGCTGCCCAGAGAGGCAGCAGGGCCTTGCCCGGCCCGACCATGAGGTTACCTCATGGCAGATCACTGAAGAGAAAAAGCCAGATTGATCTTCCGCAGTTAGTTTTTAAATGTCCTCTCCAAAGTTGCATCGACATTTCCCATTGGTCAACTTAGCTGCCAATATCCTGGCCAGCTTTTTGATAGGTCCTTGTTCTCCTCCCCAAACTACTCCACGGTAAGGGGAGGGAAAAAATATCTCACATTTTCCTAAAACTAGAAAACAAGATTGTGCCAACCCATGATAAACACAATGGCCACCACACACAGAAGAATGACTCCCTTTCTACACTAAGCATTTTGCCAACTACAGTAACACCCACCAGGCCCAGCTGCATCCAGTGTCCAGGGCAAAACTGCAGCTTTGTCCCCACTTATTTTCTCATAAGCAGGGACAGGAAGCAGAGGAACATGCTGCAGAAAGAAAATCCTGCCTGCAGGTAAAACACCAGCAAATGACACTGGTGGCCAAAGGAACCCTTCCTGCTTCATTAAAACACTTCTCTTTTGGTTGAGTCTGCATTTTCCAGGAGACGCAACACTAACTTTTCATGAAGCTTCTCTCCAGCTCAAACCTTTCCCACACGCTGCCTCTGAAGCAGCAAACAGGTCAGATATTCTTCATCAGCTGCCAACCCCAACATGTGCACAGCTTACCTCTGCTGGCTGTTCAACCACCTGACTTGTCCATCCAAGAACTACAGCAGGTTACCCTCTAACCACAAGCTCAATCCTATATTCAAATCCAGCTAAAATTAATTACTAAACTACTGAAATAAAATTAAAGTTATACAGCAAGATTTCTTGCTGGCCCTACAAGCTGCCCTCTCTTACATTACACAAGCCCATAAAATATTTAAAGTGACCATGCCTACACAATTACACATAATTCAGCAGAGAGGAACATACTGCTAAATTATATAAATCAATGCTGGCATTTGTGTCTATGCAGGACTAATACTAAATATAATTAAAATACTTCTGTTTTCTTCTAAGATAAACTATCAGGCTGCCATTTCTTCCCAAAGAGTACAAGGTGCCAAGCCCAGAGATGTGATGGCAGCGTGGGCTGTGGTGTCCCCTGGCAGAAGCAGCCTGACACAAGCGTTTAGCCCATGGCAGGTGAGCATCCACAGCTGCAGTGACATCTGCAAAGCCAGGACAGCCTACACAGGGGACAGCTCATACAGGGGAGAGACAGCCTGCACAGGGGACAGCCTGCAGTGCCACCGTGGCAGCACGGCTTGGCAAGCAGCACGCTGGCACCTCCAGATGACTTCAGAGCAGCAATGGCATGGGAACAAAGCCCTACTCAGGAGGAACAGCGTCCTGACTTGGTGCTTCTGGAGGAAAGCAACCCCAAGGCTTTGGTGCTCCTGAGCTCCAGTGGGGGACAGAGTTCACAAGTAAGAACCAGCCCAGCAGGGCACAGGCACAGTCCTGGTCCTTCTATATGCCCTTCACCCTACAGCAATTCCTCATCACTCAGATTACTTCAGGGACCTCCAGACACCCCAAACCGGGGCAGAAGCCTTACCTAGAGCTGCCCAAAGAGCTGACTCCAGGCCACCCATGAGCCCATCAGCCAACCTCCCCATGCCTCAACAGCACTCTGTGCCCTCCTGTCTTGGCTAAAAGACCACAAAGCAATTTACCAAATAGAAAAACAATCAAACAAACAAAAACAAACAAACAAAAACAAAAAGCAAACAAACAAAAAACCAAAAAGCAAACAAACAAAACAAAACAAAACAAAAAAACCATTAATTTCCCTTATAATAGATGAAATAAAGAGCAAGTTAAACCCATTGTCCTGCAGACCAGGGAAGAGCTGTGTGCTCTGGATTTTTCTGCATCTTTGCCCCACCTTTTAGCTGCCTGGTTGTTTTAAATAACCTCAGGGGTTTTCTGTTTTATTATGTTTAAAGGAAGTATTTTCCTTTCTGTTCAGATTCTTTCACATTTAAGGCTATCATCAGTCATATTGATTTTTCATGGACTAATCAGACTGAGGAAAGGAATAATGTGTTATTCCTTACACACAATTTTTCCAAATGGCTTCTTTGCCCAGGGAATGATGTGGTAGAGGCTGTGCTGCACTTGTTGCTGACTGATACAAATGCCTGCTGCAATCCCACACAGCATCCTTTGCACACTGGGTCTGCAGGAAATGCAGGTGGCTGCATTGCTCCAGCACTCAATGCATTAGAGGAAACCACAGCAGGAAAGAAAAGCCAACCAGATAGAGCTTATATCCAACATGACCCATGCAGCACCACTCTTCATGTACAACTTGCCCGTGCCCCAGGCAAGGGTAGTTTTGGTAGATGCCATCTGTGAGAATTTGAGATTTCTTCTCAGTAAAATTCCAGACAGAAACAGAACATTAGAAATTCCTTGATCTAGAGCATGAAATTGTCTCAAAGACATGACACATAGCAGACTGCGACTGAAAGAAAGGAGGAATCATTCACAATTCAGCATGACTCCAGCTGTTTGGCAAACAAGCAATAAATAACACAAAGAGGCAATGGCTTCACAAAGGTGAGGCAGCAGCTGAAGGTGGATGTGCTGAGCAATGAGGAACAGCACACTGCAGATGCAGGAGGGAACAGGACCCAGGCTGCAGGAAGCACAGAGGGCAGAAGGAAACAACTGAGACTGACCAGGCAAAGAACACATTGAGGAGAAAACCAATGCCACGTTGGCTTCCCACTGCTGGCCAAGCCCAGGGTGGAAACAGCACAGCACAAGAAATACACAGCCCTCAGTGCAAGTAAAGCTCTCCATACAATTTATTTTCATCTCCTAAAGATGAAAACAATGATTTATTTTCATCTGCTATGAAATCCACATTGCAAAGCAAGGATAGTTCAGCTCTATGTTGGATTGAGAGAAGGATGGGAGATAAGGCAAAAACTTTCATTGCCTGTGGAGTTTGCCCTTTTAGTAAAACTGGGAGGATATTTATAGAATAAAGTTTTACTTCAAGCCCTGTCACATTACTCAGGAAATGTCAAAAGTGCAACAGCAAAACTGAAATGAATTAAAATCATCTTTTGAACCATTTGATGCCTGGCAAAATAGGACACGATGAACAATGATACCCTTTGGAACCAAAACAAGAAGAGAATGTTAATCCATCTCTTTAGTAATGCAATGCCAGAGAAACTACAGCTAGCTCACACACCCCAGCACTGTGCCAAGAGTGGCCACTCCCAGGTCTGGATCTGGATCAGGCTCAGGTAGTGGTGTAGAGCAGTGCTGCCTGCTCTCAACAGCAATTGGTTGTGATGTACTGTGGATTGGAACAAAGGACAGGGAGGGGTTTCTCTCGTGCTTCTCAAAGGATTTATTCCCCCAAGGGGTGTAGCGGTGAAAAACCCGCGCTTACACGGGGGAGGAACGGAGGGAGGATACAACTCTCCAGCCAATCACAGTCTGACAGCCTATAGGGAAGGCAAGGGGAGTGGAAAGGGTCATGGGCCAATGGAGCGTCGAGAAAAAGGCAAATTCCCAGGCAGGGTTTAGGACTGACAGGGAACCCTCTGGAAATAAGGGAAGGGACTAGGGAGGATTGACATCATGTAAATGAGGTAACAGGTGGATCTAGGGGCTAAATGACAGCTGGGCAAGGGAACAGAAACTTGGGGTAAAACCACACATATCAGGGGGGTAACAGGGATAAACCATTGGGAAAATAACTTAAAAATAACTTATCAAAACCACACCACCACACTTTAGAGCTTATCTTCCATTTTGAATATTTTGGGAAGAAGTTGGTACACCTGACTAAGACACAGACAACTCAGCCACTGACAGAATCTGTAGCTTACAACCCAAAAATGGTGCTTTGCTTACCAGCAGTTTGCATCATCAGCAGTCAGGTCTGAGACTCACACACCAGAGCACTGTTCAAGTGCATTTCCAAGCATCCTTCCACCCTCACTCTGCCCAACAAGTTCTTCCATTGCACTTCAGTGCTGGAAGTGATTTTTCAGTCACAAAAGAAAATATAAGAAATACAAGAGTATGAAGAAGGGATAGTTAATGAATTTGAAAGAATGTCTTAAAAACAAAAATAAATCCAAACATGATGACAGTTCTCTCTGTGCATATCAGATGCATGACAGTGACTGCCCAGACAACATTTAGCAGTGTAATCAGTAGTGAGTGATCATCCTAGTAGCAAACACATACAGAGTGATGCTTGGCAGCAGGAAACTTCAAGTATTTCACTGTGAGAGCTAAACAAAAATTCAAAGTCTTCAAGCTCCTTAATCTTGATACAAACAGAACAAGGAAACAAATGTGTTTCTTTTACACCTGTTCTAGGGGTAGCTCCAAGCTATACCACATGCCAATTACTCAAAAGTAACAAGTCCTTCAGGAATCAGAGCAGAAGGCATGGCCAGAAGACAATTTCTAGAAATGAAAGAGGAATTTTAAGTATCTACACACTGGAATCTGCAAGTCTTGTCAAATAAAAGACTGGGGGAGGAATAAACATAATTTTCCTGAAAGAAAACAGAATTCTAACTTTTTGGCTCTGAAAATTTCCTCAGAGTTTACTGTTCAGGGAAGGCAGTTAAGTGAATTACTACCTGCTACGCCAGAATACTTTTCCACAAGCATAGGACATTCGAGGTTGAAACAATTCTCACTGTATCACACTGCTTTTCTTACTGCCATCAATGTATTACTGAAGGACAAGTTCAGGTCACAGCAGTTCCAGTGCACACACCTTTTCCTGTCACCAAACCACACGGATTTACCTAGCTTCTGAGCATTACAGAAATCACAAACTGCCCTTACAGCTCTTCAAGCTCTCCCCTGGGCATGGCTTAATTTCCTGAACTGCAGCAAAGAAAAATATGTCACAGTAGGAAACAGTTTAATATCAAACTGATTTGTAAGAATGTTTCTGTTTGCTCCATGTACTGAAACAATTCCATTTCAGAACTGTTGAGATATATGGTTGTTTCATTAGTTTTTAAATAAAAATAGCTAAATTAGACATTATAAATTTTGAAATAACCTCAGAAACTTTGTTTTCTACTGAGAGGAATCTCATCCTTTTTATTGTAGTGTCCTCAGCTTGCTTGTGGGTGAAGGGAAGGCTTGGGGACATCACCAATCCAAGGAAAAGGGAAACAGATGTTGCAGACCTGTCTGAAAAAGGCATCACCAAGTCCCTCAGAGTAGTTATAGGGAAAAGGCCTCTGAATGATGGACCCAAACCCTGTCTCAGTTCCTCATGTTATAAATACGATAGGCCAAATTTTTAGAAATCAAAATTTAGAATTTTATTGAGAGACAAAATGACAGTCTCGGACAGCCACAATTAAAAGGACAGCGTCGAACCCCGGGTATTTCATCACTGGGTGAACGCAGTAACATACTCTGTCAGTATGTCATCCCCCAAGTTCACATTTCTGGTCTGAAGCTGTCGCTTTTTATACACTGGTTTGCTGAGAAGAGACGAGGCTCCGATGTTTTCCTCGTCCGCGGCAGCTTCATTAACTATTCATGTTCGGGTCTAGGAGTCCTGAATAGTTTTTCCTGGGTTAACAATGACCTTAATTGGCTGAGCCCAGGTGTGTCGTAGATATGGTAATGTCCAGGGGAGTCTGATGAGATATGAGTAGATATGATAATGTCCGGAGGAAACAGGTGAGATACAGATCTGATGTAATCATTTGGTTCTTGAGTAGCTCATCTGCTTCTTCCGTGGCTTTTGTGTTCCTTTTCAGGGTTTCCCGGCAGAGGCATTTCGCTGACATTCCTCTCTCATCCTTGTGTCCCTGTTCTGGGGTTTTGCTGCCAGCAGAAATATTTTGTACCTTTTCCTGTATGGCTTTTATGTTTTGCGAATATAAACTTACATGAATTAACCTTAAATATCTCACAGTTTTTATTAGAACATGTACAAGTATACACAAACTTATATTTTATATGGGTGTATTACAATACAGACATATTCCACACAAATTAACTTTAGGACATTTGTCACACTCACAAGTCTGATTGGTGCCCAATACTATTTTAAAGACTTCCACAGTATCATAGGTTAGCACAATTTTGTTTTCTAGATATAGAGAAATGTAAAATTGTTTTCCCTGCCCTGACCATAATGTAGGTTGGGGGGAGGAGGACAAGGACCTATCAAAAAGCAGGCTGGGATATTGGCAGCTAAGTTGACCAATGAGAAGTGTCAGTGCAACTTTGGAAGGAACATTTAAAACTAATCTGTTGGGACCGCCCACTCTCTCGCTTCGGTGATCTGCCATGAGGTAACATTGTGGTCGGGCCGGGCCCGGCCCGGGTCGGGCTCTGCTGCCCCTCTGGGCAGCCGGGTCGGGCCCGGCCGGGCCTCCAGAAGCTGCTGCCTGCATGGAGAACAGGGGGAGCCCAGGTTGGGCCCCCCATTGCCGGCTGGGCCGGGCCGGGCCTGGCCAGGCTTCTGAGAACTGCTGCCTGCATGCAGTGCGGGGGAGGCCCAGGTCGGGCCCCTCTGCCCTCTGGGTGGCTGGGCCGGGCCCAGCCGAGCCTTTGAGAGCTGCTGCCCGCATGAGAGCAGACCAGGTGTAGCCTTTTTGCAGCTTGGCGATAGCTCCGAGCTGGACCGCCCTGGATGAGACCGAGGGGTGGGAAAAAAGGACATTTGCTGGTTTCTTCTACCAGCACGGCCTTGCATTTTTTTTTCTTCAGCCCTGCAGCCCAGTGCGTGCACGTGGCCTTTGTAAGCCCAGGCGGACGGATTTTTCTAAGGTAAATTATGAAGAAATGAACTGTTCTTTGCAGCATCTTGTAATTATTTGGGTAGAATGCTATTCTAATCAAAATTAAGGACTGATGTAGTAGAGATTTATTTGGGAACTTTGAAACCTCCGCTCCTGGGTTAAAAAAGAGGTCTCAGCCTTTTGAGACAAAGATGATTTTAGATCAGAAGAAGTATTCGTAAATAGTACCTCAGATACACTGAGAAGCTTTGCTGATAGAACATCACAGTCTGCGAAAACTCCGGGCGGCAGCAGAATGTCTAACAGAGAGATCACTGGACTATTTTGTCTTGTAGCAAACGTCTTCATGAAAGATCTTAGAAGGACTCTTCTCCTAGAATAATGAGTAATGTCTAAGTGGTGAAACTGACTGAAAATCCTAAGTTGTGTCTTTCTGTGTTGTTCAATAAGAAAGTTAATAGTTTGTAAGAAGAAAGAAGCGTGTTTTAAAGTATCATTCTGTTTTAGTTTAAGTTTTTCTTGTTTCTCAACTTTTTTTTCTTTTCTGAGTCTTTTAATATATGTTAATAAAACTATTTTTGTTCATTTTTAAGCTTAAGCCTGCTTTTTTATTTTTCTACAAATCTCTCTCTCCCACAAAAAAATTAACACTATACCCCCTACATTAATTGGTGTTTCTGTCCGGTTTTATTAAATTAAAACCATTACACACAGAAATGTCTTGAACATATTTTCATATCTTATATTACCAGAGACAATAAATTCTATCCATCTCCCAACCAAAAGAGGTGGGACCCCCCCCCCCCTTCTATTTTGTTATTGTCTTAGTTTTATTTTGTGATCTGTTACGCAGAGTTCAAAAAGGAACATAATTTAAATTTTACTCTTCAGAACCAAGTTTTTATCTTTTTTCCCCACAGATACAGTGGAGAGAAGAGGAGAAAGGGAAGATGAACAAAAAAAGAAAAAAAAAAACAAAAAAAAAAAAAACCAAAAAAACAACAACTTGTCACATAAATAATGAAAAAGATGCTCAGACTAGAATCTTCACATGCAGCTTTTTAAGTTATTTTTTATTTTTTTATATTTTGTTGCATGCTCTACCTGCTGTTTTTTTTCCCTTGGTAGCTTGACAAGTTCCTTTTAGAAAAAGATTTTTAAAAGGCAATTCAAGAAGTTTTCATTGATCTTGTCCAAATAAAAGGAAGGCACTTGCCCACATGATGTCAAATCCTTTCTTAGCTGAGAGCTTACACAATGCAGGCTCCATCCAGAATAACACCAGTGCAATAGGGAGGAAAAATTAAATTTGAACCAATCTTTGGCCAGGCACAGCACACAGAAATCCTCTTTGTGTTGTTTAGGCATGAGGAGTAGGATGTTTTCTGTATCACGTCTGCATGAAGCCAGTGCCCGGGTGCAGGCACTGAGGTGACAAAGTGGTACCTGTGTGTGACATGAATGGGCAGCTCTGCCAGCCAAGGAGAACAAACCTCCCAGTGCTCAAGCTCATTTCCTCAGAGCTTGCTGAGTTATCCTCAAAATTGTTACAAAACAAAGGCAAATCTCCAGAAAATCATTCAAGTGTAATCTCTGTGAACATTTCCAGCATCAGCCAGCCAAAAGGCAAGGCTCACCTCGGCTCAGCTGTCCTTTCTCCTTGCACTGCTCTCCTGTTAACCCCCTGCAAACTGCTGTGCTTTCCCCAGCCTCACACAAAGGCCACATTTGTACCTCTTCACACAGGGACATGACAAAGTCACTCCCTGTCCCCCTGCACCTCATCCTGCCCTGTGTGAGGAAAGTGCCAGGCAGAGCACAGGCTCATCCTCCTGGTGCTGCCCAGGCTGGGGAAGATGTGGGCAGCACAAACTAAAAACCCAATCTATCTGGAAGTAAAGGGGTGAGCCCTTCAGAGAAGGGCTCAGAGAAAATACTCCACGCTTCCTATGGCTTGCAGAAGCTGGAAAAGTCACACTGCCACGCACTGCTCCTCCTGGAGCTTAATCCTCCTTCCTGCTGGCTTTATCCTGGCTCTGTCTCCTGGGAAGAACTTGGAGAACCAGATGCACTGACCTCCAAATCCCTTGTTACTCTCTCTCTTAAATGAAATCCAAATTAATCATGTCACAACAGCCGCAAGGGTGGTGAGAAGACCTTCAGCAGCCAGTACTCCACGGGCCATGCTGCAGCCCACAGCAGGAACCGCTCACCAAGCAGAACAGAGGTAAAGTTGTGTTTGCTGGTGTGGCACCTGCCTACAACTCTCCAGATTACTGACAGGAAGCTGCTCTTCCCAGAGAAGCCTCTCTCAAGCTCTCCAGCCTCATGGTTTTCCAGACACACTGCATAAATCCGCAGTAACGCTTCCTGGTAGCAGTCACAACTGTGAGTGCAGCATCCTTTTTCATTCTCTGGTTTACACCACAGCATCACTGTGAAATGCCTTCCACACTTTTGGGACACATGAGAACAAGCTTTTTTTTTTTTTTTTTTTTTTTTTTTTTTTTGTTTTGTTTTCCTTTACACACCAGATATAGCAGCATCAAAGATGTTACACACACATAAGCACACAGAACACCTCCTCACCCCAAGAGGCCACATGACCTAAACCACTGAGATTTGAAGAATGTATTCTATTACCAGTTACTGACACTTGATCACTACATTTTAAGTAAGTCCTACAAGTAATAAACAATATTATAACAGTCTCTGGCATCACCATCACTCATTCTTCCCTCTATATGCTGGCATCACTGTCATTATCATGATGAAAGCTTTGAGCTCAGATTATCATTTGGATGTGTGAAAGGCTGCACAGGGAAGGATTAACACACATTTGTAAGGTAACAGTAAATGCAATTTCATCTTGAAGGCTTGCATCTGCTGCCTTTCTTTCTTTCAACAAGAATAATGAGCAGCATTCAGAAGCACATTTTAGTGTCAGATTATTCCCATTGCCAAATCTCCCATTTCACATGTGCACCCTCAGAGGGCAAAAGATCAAGTCCTACCATAAAAGCTCGATCCTATTTGCACTTAAACATACTTCTTACCCTTGATGAAAACACAACTCAGAGGAACACCAGGGTCTACTGATTCGCTCTGACATGAATCACTGCAAACCAGTGAGTGCTTCACTGAGCCCTTTTCAGCTTTTCAAATTGGTTCTCCACCTGAGCAAGTTCACTCAGAAAACTGTGGGTTCACCTGTGCAGGCTCACCTTGGAGCCGTGTGTCTCCCCCACGCCGGGGCAGAGTTCCATGTTCCCAACCCATGGCACAGGAAACCAAGGGCCCTTTGCTAGAAAGGCACATCATGTGTGGCAGACACCAAAGATCACAAGGATCTGCTGACTCAATCAGCTGAGCTCAGAGCATGGCTCTCCACAGCATCCAGCCAATCTCTTTAAGGACCACGATGCTGACATCTATCCAAAGATAAGCAGAAAGCAAAATGGCAAAATGCAAGACATTCCTAAATCACCAACTACTTCCACTGTCACACAGGCACTGATTTATCACAGCAGTGGAACTGTCCTGTTCCTCAGTGGGAAGCAACAGCATTCACACTCTTGTAGATAATGGCGGAAAAATTCTAGGGTGTAAGGGAGGAAAAGAGCTATTTTGTCTTTTCTGACTCTCAGAGATGGGGAAATGCATCAGACTCCATCTGAGAATTCTGCTGGTGCTCATGAGAGCTGGGAGGAGGAGGAAGAGAAGGAAGACAGCTACAACCTATGTTGTTTCTCCCCAGTTTTGCCAGGTACAAAGCAAACCAGCACGAATTCAAATTTATTCCTTCAATCAAACGATGCTCTGAGACAAGTATTCATGAGCTTCCCACATTTGTGATGCCTGAATGACCCAGAGAGAATTCATGTTTGTCAGGTTTAAATTTCAGTTGCCTCTAAGTGCAGCCAGGAGCGTGTGAGCTGCAGGAGCTGTTCTGAGGGCCCGAGGCAGAGCTGCCTACAGCAGCACTGCCAATGCACCTCCACACCACCAAAATTCTGTACCCTCTGCTAGGGGAAAACGCCCACTGGGGGCTCAGACAGCAAAAAGGAAAGAGACCAGAAATATTTCTATAACCTGCCTGAGCAACTCAAAGTCAATCCAAATTCGCTGATTACCATGAGAGCCTTCACATGGTAAAATACATTCAGTTCAGGCACTGGATCTACTTCTACTTTCACCTGCAGCTTCCTCTCCATTTCAGTGCAGAAAACTCAACAGGACTGAACATTTAAACACATTGCTACAGCTTCATGCATTAGCAAGAATTGCATTTAAAATTACTACAGTATCAAAACAGAAAATTTCAAATAAATGCATTCAATCCTTGAATTTTCACTGAAACATTTTGATGAATTCAATCTCAATTAATTAAATCTTAATTATCAAGATTAATGCAGTACAATCAATTTGATTTCTCTTTTCTAATTTCCACACCTAAAGGCACAACTCATTCATGATACAGGAACAGGCACCATTCACCAGTGCATCCCAATTGCTGCTGAGAGCAGGATCCAACAGCAGAAATCCTGCTCAGCTGCCCCGGGAGGCCCCACTCCTTAGCTCAGCTCTGGTGAGTCCTTCCAGCAATAGCTCCTGCTTTCTTAGGCTAACCAACACTGCCCTGGCAGCCACCTGCCTCAAAGTCCCTCTGGGTGCTGGTACACGAGCTGGCACAGCAGAGTGGGCAGAGGACAGTGCCTGGCAGGGCTGGGGAGCAGCCTGCCCTGCAGGGAGGACAAGGCATGGCAGTAACCCTAAAAATCCCCTCAGGGAAACTTCCAGGCTTTGCCCTGGAAAGATTTACCATAGAGTTCCCTGCCTAGGCTGAAAGAGAAGACTTCCTTCATGGTGTCTTGCAAAACTACTGCCAATCTACCCTGGATTGCTTCCCTCATTGGTCACTTAACCCTGTCCTCCCCAATTGTTCAGCCCTCATACCCCTCTATAGGTTGCCTTGCCATTTGTACCGCCCCTGTGCCCTCAGATCATTGGCCACTGACCCCGTACTTAACCCCTGAGCAGCACATAGTCTGTGTCTTCTGCCCCTGATCCTTTCAGCATGCTGAAATTAACCTTGCTGGAAAATATCATACAGGAAGCTGTTGGGGAGGATGAAGCTGGAAAGCCCTATAAATATGACTGCTTAGATTCTGAGAATGTGAAACCTATAAGTGAGATAGAATTGAAAGCAAGTTTCGATGTCTGAGATGTCCTAGCTACTGAATGTCTGGAAAAACAATTATATGGTCAGCTGAAGGTTACCTGCAGATAGGTCCAAAGGTCAAATGGAATGTTCTGTCTCACCCCCCAATGTATGGTTCATCCCACACCTCTAACCCTCCCCTGAAGTATCAGGTATCTGTAACCCCATTGGCCCAAGTCTTGTTCCAGCCCACCTTGAAGTCCCCTGATAAGGGGGCCGAGAGAGTGGGTCGGCCTCTTGCCTCTTGGACTCTCTTGCCTAGCACCCTTCCTCTTGGAATTTCCTCTCCCTACATCTCCCTTCCCCCACTCCATACCTCTCCCTTCCCCCACTCCCTAGGCCTTGCCACGAGTTGCACCTGGCAACTCTAAGCAAGGCCTCACATCCTTTCTAATAAACCTCATCTTCTAAAACCTAACTTCAGAGATCTCTCATCCACATTTCATCCATACCATCCTGGAGTCTGGCGAAGCAATATCTACAGGAAGCCCTTCCTGTCTTTCTTCCGCTGAGGCATGTATGTGTGCTTGGACTTGAAATGGCTGTTCCTGTGGCCTGCTCTGAGCAGCTTCTGAAGGAGATGCTTTGAGAAGGTAGCAGCATTTCACCATCCTGCCACAATGCTAACAAGGCACCATGGCAGAGATGCTGCAGGAGGGACAAGGAGAGGATTAAACCCACTCTGGCTGAGCAGTACTGAAGGTGCAGGTACTTGAGCACCAGGGACAGAAACTGCTGCTGAGGATACTTGCCCAGTAATCAAGTCCTTGGGATGCACAGTAAAAGAGGAAGCAAGAGCAGGAATTAGCAGGCTCCTCTGAAGGCAGATGTTTATTAAAGGCTGCTTCTACATACGTCAACCAGGCACAAAAGGAAAGGCTTTTATTTGGTTAAAGCACTAAAAGCAAATGCTTTCTTTATTTGTGATTTTACAATGTTAATCCTGCAAGAATAGCTGGACTGACACTCTAAACTTTGTTTCCATAGAAGGAAATAAAAAAGGCCAGGAAGGTTCAGCTAATTTGTCTTTTAATACTCTTTATTGAATCATTAATGATTAATTCTTTTTTAACACTCTGCCCTAGATCCTAAATTCACAATGGCTCAATTTAGATGAAAGATTTCAAATCCCCATCTCTCCTTCTTCTCTTCTGTTTCCTGAGCCTATGCAAAAAAAACAAAACAAAACAACCAGAAAAACATGTCACTGCTGAGCATGCTGATGTCAGAGGAAATCATCCCAGACAAAAAGACCTCTCTGGAAGATTAAGTGATACAAAAGATGAAACAAGCAAAGAACACAAGCAAATCCAGTCCTGAAAAGCCACAAACAGTAAAGGACCGACACAATAATGATAATATCTGCCACCACTTAGCCACCAAGTCTACAACTGATTTATGCCTAGCACTGCACTACTGCAGTACTGCAACATTCAACTGTGCTTAGTTACCGAACTCTTCCTTTGAAACGAACATGGATTTATTTCTTCAGCAAATTTTTGAGAACAGAAAATGCTATTGTTCCACAAACAGAAGTCAAAGAAAGCTTTTAGAAACGTCATCTAACCAGAACATTTGAACATTTCCTTTGGATTACAGACAGATACAGCCCTGGTCACAGTGGTCTTTACAAGTTCCACAAGAATTTTGTAACAATGCATTTGTCACTGCCCTGTCCTAGATGCTGGAACATACATTAAGAGTATTCTATGTCGAGTTTCCTCTAGGATTTCAGTTCATCCCTTCAGTGTTTCCTGGAGCTGTAAAAGAATCAGATGAGCAGTAGAAGTGTCTCAGATCCTATTCCTACCACAACTATCAGTACAACACAACTTTACATCTCACTCCTGTTTAGATAAGGAAGCAATGAAATAACCACCTTGACAGTGTGTTCTGAGATCTCTGGAGGAATTATGCCATTTCTGTTCAGTATTTTTACTAATCTGCTAACATGCTGTTCCTAGCTGTTGCAGTTCAAATACATATTTACCTCAAAATACACTTGACAAGACTGTACCTCTCCCATTCATCTCAAATGAAGAGAAACAGATGCAAACATGCATTTCCACACAAAGCAATTAACCCAGGTGATGCATTTATCTGAATCACAGCAGCTTTCTTTCTAGTTTAAAAGGAAAAAAATGCAAACCCACAAAAACAAAACAAAACAAAACAAAACAAAACAAACAAACAAAAAAAAACAAAAAAAAACCACCAAAAAAATCATCTGATATCTCCATGTGACCTCCCCTCTGCAATTTACATTGGCTTTGAGTTTCCAGATTAAGATATCAGATGAAATAGTGCTAGGATTAATTTTAGCATCCTCCTCAAGATGACTCACTGATACCAAAATAAGGTTATAATACTTGATGGAGCAGAATATTCTCCTTGCCAACATTATCTGTTTCAGGCTTCTCAGGACTGAAATAGTGTGGGAAAACAATTCCAAGCAAAGAGGTGCTGTGAGCTTTGAGTGTTACCCTGGTTTTTCTGAGTTTTTTAAAGCCTTTTGAATTTTCATATAATGGAGTCAGATCTTTTAACTACTGTACAATATTAGGAGCAGTTTCTACCTTTTTCCCACATATGTAACATAAACAAATCCTTTGTTTTTCATTCTCTGTCCTTTGTTTGCATATTTCTTGTTACCCTGGTTTTTCTGAGCTTTCTTATTAGCCTTCTTGAAATTCATAATGGAGTCAGACCTTTTCGTTACTGTACAATATTAGGAGCAGTTTTCTACCTTTCCCATAGATGTAACATAAACAAACCCTTTGTTTCTCATTCTTTGTTCTTTGTTTGCATATTTCTAACCTGAAAAACAACTGTAACTGACAGTGGGTCTGGCCACTGAGGATGAGGGGTGGAAACCCAAAAAGCCAATCTTCTGCCAGATCCACAAATGTATAAAAAGTAAAGAATAAACAAGGAGGCCCTTCTTTTTTCCTGCTCTCTCTGTTCTCGAGGTGGTGAGCTGGAATCAGAGGGTTCTCTGCTTTCGAATGATTTATGTTTGCATGATTGCTTTGTGCGTCGCGGTGACATCTGGTGACCCCGTGTGCGGAGCATTTTGGTGAGGTTTTCTTTCCCCTCTTTGCCTGGTTTGTGTTTATCATGAAGGATTCCTTAGTCTGGGAACTTTGGGAGGATATCTTGGAGCGGAAGAATGCTCAGATATCCCAAGAGGGGCTTCAAAATTTATTTACATGGGGCAGGAGACATGGGTTCTTTCCCACTCCAGGGTCTGTGATAAATCGTCGAGAGTGGTACCTCCTGAGGGACTGTATATTAGACTGCATTGATATAGAACATGAGGAAGAAATTGCAGAATTAATTTCGCAATGGAAATTATTTGAGAAAGTGGTTTTTAAGGCGACCCCTTACAGCTCGATGGCTGGAAGCCCCGTTCCAAAGTGGGACGGTGAGCTGGAAGGAGGCAGGGTCATTGTTTCAGATCCGGGATCTGAACTTGAGATTCTTTGCGATTCTTCCCCTCCATCCCCCGTTCCTGTGCGGGGGGTTCCCCCGCCTCGGGTTCCGGCGCTGGTCTCGGGCAGAGGCGGGGCAGAGCCCCGCCAAGACCGGGGGCGGTCCCGCCGATCTCCGCTCTGCAGAGCAGCCGGAGTGGGGCGGAGCCGGCTCCTCTCCATGCCTTTCCGGCTTTGGTGGGGGGGGGCGGCCCGGGAGAGCGGGCTCCGCTTTCGTTTGGCGAGAATTCTGTTACTATACATTGCCTATACATACGCGGCCAGTTCTGGGACGAAGTAAAGGCTAAGGTGGAAGGATTAAGTGCCGGTGCAGGACCTGCACTGCCTGCATCTGACCCTGTGGGGTCTACAGGGCAGGATAAGGCAGGTGCTGCTGCTTCATCTGAGGGTCTTCAGGCCTTTCCTGTCCTTCAGGGTGCTACTCATAACACCTATCAACCCTTGGTTTGGCAGGCTTTGACAGAACTGCGTGGTGCAGTCGGGAAGTATGGTCTGGGTTCAGCTGAGGTGATGCAGGTTCTCCGTAGTTTTAATGCCAGTCCCTTGACACCCTTTGACATTCGGAGCTTGGCTCGAGCCCTTCTCCCACCGGTTGAATATGACTTCTTTGAGGATACATGGACTAAGTTGGCAACCAGAGCGGTGGAACGGAATAGGACACTAGGTCAGGGTGATCCTAGGCGTATGGTTAATATCGATATGCTAATGGGAACAAGCAATTATACCAGGGCTGAAGGGCAGGCTGGTTATGATCCCTTGGTCCAGGAGCAGTGCCAACAAACAGGCATGGCAGCCCTGGTTCAGACCTTACAGCTGGCTACTCCACACCAGCCCTATGCAACGATTGTCCAGGGAGTTGATGAGCCCTTCCTGCGCTTTGCAGGACGGCTGACGGCTGCTGTGGAGAAGCAGGTGAGTGATCCTACAACAAGGAAGCTCATGATTCAGTCCCTTGCTCAGGGCAACTGCAATGCAGTTTGCAAGAGGATAATTGAAGCGCTTCCCGGGGAACCATCCATGTCGGAGATGGTTAGGGCCTGTGCAAAGGTATCCCCTTCCAGCCAACAGGTGGTTACCGTGCCTGCAGCTGTGCAGCCAGCTGTGGCTACGATTGTTCAACCGACAGTGGCTACGGCAGTCCAGCCGGCCGTGACTGCTGCTGTGCAGCCTGCTTGGGTCGTTCCCCAAGGGGTGCAACAGCAGCAGTGGGGTGCTTGGACCAGGAAAAAACAGGGCGGAAAGGCACTGGAGTCTACAGCTGTCTTGTTCTATTGTGCACGATGTGGAAGGCCGAATCACGCTGCAAATGCGTGTAAGGCGGCAGTGCATGTGAATGGTCAGCCATTGGGCAGTTCGGGAAACGCGACGCAGAGCGCGAAGGCGAGACGCGTGCCGAAACAAATGTCTCTGCCTCAGCCCCAAGCAATGGAGATCTGCTCAGCAGGCTTGCAGCCAGCACCCGCGGTTCAGCAGGTGTTGATGTCTGCACAGCCGAGTCTGTCGTGATTGATTTGGACAAAATACACAAGGTTCCTCTGGATGCCTTTGGTCCCTTGGGTGATGGCATGAGCGCGTTTTTGATGGGTAGGTCCAGTGCCACCATTCAAGGTATCATAGCACACCTGGGACTGATTGATGTGGATTTTTCGGGACAGATTCACGCAATGGTCTCCACACCCACCCCCCCTCTGACTATTCCAAAAGGCACACGAATTGCTCAACTTGTTCCTTTTAAGTCTTCTGTTTCCAGAACCGAGGACCGGTCGCGAGGAGACGGTGGCTTCAGCTCTACAGGGCCACCTCAGGTGCACTGGACTGCTGTCCTGACCAAAGACCATCCTGAGACGCTGTGTACTGTGTCCATGGTTGGTGCAACGCCATCCGAGATTCACCTTCGAGGCCTCCTACATACGGGGGCTGACGTGAGCATTCTCTCCCTGGCTGCTTGGCCCCTGCAGTGGCCTTTGACCCTGGCAAAGACACCGATCGCGGGCTTCGGAGGAACGAAGCAATGCTACGTGAGCCAGAATCCCGTGGCCATCACGAACCCGGAGGGACAGACAGCCATAATTTGGCCTCATGTTGCTGAGATTCCTCAGAACCTCTGGGGGAGGGATGTTTTGGCCGCATGGGGGGTGCGATTGGGAACGGATTTTTGATTGGGGCCACTGTGATGAAGGGCGCAGAGTGTCCCACGCCTCCCTTATGGTGGCTCGTGGACAGACCCATCTGGGAGAACCATTGGCCCCTCTCTCATGACAAGCTAGTCGCCCTTCGTGAACTCGTACAGGAGCAGTTGGATCAGGGGCATTTGGAACCATCTACCAGTCCCTGGAACACTCCTGTCTTTTGTATCAAAAAGAAGTCTGGGAAATGGAGGGTGCTACAAGACCTCCGAAAGATCAATGCCGTGATGGAAGGCATGGGAACATTGCAGGCGGGCATGCCATCGCCTACCATGCTTCCTGCGGAATGGCCGGTCCTCATTGTGGATATGAAGGATTGTTTTTTTACAATCCCTCTGCATCCCGATGACAGACCAAAATTTGCCTTCACGGTACCAACAATAAACAATGCAGAGCCCGCACAGCGGTATCAATGGAGAGTTCTTCCTCAAGGAATGCGGAATTCGCCAATGTTGTGCCAATGGTATGTAGCCCGTGCCTTGTCTGGAGTTCGCAAGCAGTTTCCTGAAGCTCACGTCTATCATTATATGGACGACATTTTGGTGGCTGTGCCCACCCAGGATGAGCTGCTGAGGATACAGCCTCAGTTGTTGAATGCTCTGCATTCACATGGACTGCAGATAGCTCCAGAAAAGGTACAGCAGCAACCTCCCTGGAAATATTTGGGGGTCAAAATTCTGGAACGGACAATCCGTCACCAGGAGGTACAATTTGTGCAATCGGTGAAGACACTGAATGATGCTCAGAAGCTGGTAGGTGTTACCACTTGGTTACGTCCGTACTTGTGACTGACCACAGCACAACTGTCTCCCTTGTTTGAATTGTTGAAAGGGGACACTGATTTAAAGTCTCCTCGTGAATTAACCCCTGAGGCACGAAAAGTGCTGGGGGAGGTTCAGCAAGCTGTTTCGGCTTGCCAAGTGTACCGCATTGAACCTTCCATTGATGTCACTGTGTTCATTACCACTCCTGATTTACATCCTACAGGTATCATCGGCCAATGGAATGATGATTGGACTGATCATCTGCACATCTTCGAATGGGTCTTCCTGCCTCATCAGCCGCATAAGACGGCAACGGCGCTGTTTGAATTGATTGCACGCTTGATAATCAAGTGTCGGCAACGCTGTTTGCAATTGATGGGTGCAGATCCCTCAAAAATCATACTCCCGGTTCAGAGGGAGGAATTTGATTGGAGCTATGCGAACAATGTTTCGCTGCAAAGTGCTCTTGAGGGTTTTTCAGGGCAGATTACTTATCATCTGCCTAGCCACAGGCTATTGCAAGTGGCCAAAAATACTCAGTTTTCTCTACGACCCAAAAATAGCCAAGAGCCAGTGCAAGGTCCCACCGTCTTCACTGACGGGTCGGGCAAAACAGGAAAAGCCATTGTTACCTGGCAGGATGGATCTGAGTGGCAGGTTTTGGAAGGCCATGATGATGGGTCAGCCCAACTGGTTGAATTAAAGGCTGCTGTCATGGCATTTGAGAAATTTTCCCAGGAACCTTTCAATTTGATCACGGACTCCGCCTATGTTGCCGACATTGCACAGCGATTGGGTTATTCAGTGTTGAAGGAGGTCAGTAACCCTGCCTTGTTTAATTTACTGAAGGCCCTGTGGTGTGCAATTCAGGCCAGAGTTCATCCATATTATGTTCTGCATGTACGGAGTCATACTAATTTGCCAGAAATTGTAGCGGAAGGTAACACAAGGGCTGACAAGTTGGCTAACCCAGCGTGGGTAGCCCCTCAGCCTGACGTGCTCGCGCAGGCCAAGGCATCACATGGGTTTTTCCACCAAAACGCGCATACGCTGCAGAAGCAGTTCCAACTGATGGCCACTGAGGCTCGTGAAATTGTCGAGTCGTGTGACGACTGTCACGCACTTGATGCGCCATTGCCGGCAGGGGTTAACCCCAGAGGCCTTAAAGCCTTGGAGCTTTGGCAGATCGATGTTACCCAGGTCACCAAGTTTGGCCAGCTCAAGTATGTGCATGTCACGGTGGACACGTTCTCCTCTGCGATGTGGGCTTCTGCTCACACAGGAGAGAAAGCCCGAGATGTCATTGCCCACTGGAGGCAGGCCTTTGCTGTTCTTGGCATACCTTCTGCTGTGAAAACCGACAATGGTCCTGCTTATGCCTCGCAGCAGGTACGGCAGTTCCTACAGTCATGGGGTGTGTCACATAACTTTGGCATCCCTCATTCTCCAACGGGACAGGCAATTGTAGAACGCAATCATGGTACACTCAAGCGTGTTCTTCAGAAGCAGAACTCAAATAATCCTGTCATTTTGAACCATCATCTCTCGTTGCAGGCTTCGGACGGTGAGCAACAGCCTCGAGTGAAGGTACGGGCCCGAAATTTAGTCACCAAGCAATGGGAAGGACCTTATGACCTCATCGCTATGGGGCGAGGGTATGTGTGTGTGTCCACAGACACTGGGACACGCTGGCTACCTTCAAAGTGTGTCCGTCCTGACCTGCGACCACAGAGGCAGAATTCAGCTGACAGGCAAGGTGGAAGCCGTCATCAACTTGAAAACCACCAAGTGGATGAATCCTTGAGTGATCACTCTGATGATTCCTCCACAGACAGTGATTGAATTTGTATATATTCCCTTTGTAAAATTGTTCATTTTTCTTTTTCTGTTTTTTCTTTTTTTAAAGTTAAAAGGGTGAGATGTTACCCTGGTTTTTCTGAGCTTTCTTATTAGCCTTCTTGAAATTCATAATGGAGCCAGATCTTTTCGTTACTGTACAATATTAGGAGCAGTTTTCTACTTTTCCCATAGATGTAACATAAACAAACCCTTTGTTTCTCATTCTTTATCCTTTGTTTGCATATTTCTAACCTGAAAAACAACTGTAACTGACAGTGGGTCTGGCCACTGAGGATGAGGGGTGGAAACCCAAAAAGCCAATCTTCTGCCAGATCCACAAACGTATAAAAAAGTAAAGAATAAACAAAAAGGTCTTCTTCTTCTTTCTCCGGGCTCGGAGGAGAAGCTGGAAGAACCTCTGCCCTGCGAAAATCTCTCGTCTGTGCGTTATTGTTTTGTGTCTCGGCGACACAAGGCCACCCTCTTTATTTTGTTTTCAGGGTCCAATCCTTCCTCATCCTTAGAAAAACAGAATACTTTATCCAATTTCAGACAGACTCTATCATCATTATCATTTAGTAGATCTAGCAGGATAGGTCCATGGTTCAGGGAAAGGGCTTGAAGTTTCTCGTTCCGTCCCACCCAATATGTTTTCCCATTTAGGGTACACATTTCTAATTTACTTTTATCATAGCATAATTTGTTTACTTGCAAATACCCCACAAAGGTAGATTCCCGCTTTCCCCCGATCCATATAGTTTTATTACAATCTCTACACACAGGAATTATAGACATTTTGCTGAGCTCCCTCCTTTTCCTAGACATTGCTACCGGGTGATAGGCTTTTTCCTTTTGGTTATTAATTTGGGACCCATTATGATAGTTGTAGGTTTTCCCTCCCCCCGTCTTTTGAACAGTTAATGAATACCCTCAGGTCAATGTTCTGGCTCCAGGCAGGTTCCTGCTGAGTTTCCTGTGGGTCAATTTCTTTCCCCAGTGTCTTCTGAGGAGTGGGGAGGCCACTCGTGAGGTACACGGCTTGACTCAGGATCACCAGGGTTACCCATAGGTGTATGCCTTTGCCCTTCCCTTCGCCCATAGGCGTGCCACCAACGGCGGGGTAAGCCATCTTCTTGGCAGCAAGGATATTCTTTCAGGCCCCCGTGGGTGCTCCTCTGAGCATACCGTCTTTTGTACTGTTCCCACTTGGCTAATTTTACCTGGTCAGTATTACAGGGTACCTTCACGGTTCGTCTACACTCAATTGCCAGTGGTTCTGCCTTTTTGTTCAATTTTCCTCTTATCCCATTTGTGAAATAATGGAACCACTCAAAAGAATCTAATTCAAAGAAGCCTCCTTCGGTAGCAATATACAGGAAAAGGTCTGTGAGATTTCTTTCTTGCTCTAAGCAATTTTCACACAAACTCCACGGCTTAATTCCATGATAACAATGAGTTACCCAAATTTCCCCACAATACCCGCTCTTAAAATGAGCAAAAGGATAGCAGGGACACCCTGCTTGGTTACAACTTAGCCGGTATCTGTTGGTCATCGGGGCTTTCGATGAATCTTTAACTTCAAGTCTCCCGGGGCCGAGGTGACTTTCCACTGTGGAGAGTTATCTCGCTCTTCAATTGTTTTTACTCGAGATGAACAGGTCCAGCCTCTTTCTGCAGTTCTTATGGCTGTGTCTGAGGTGAGGAGAACAAGAAAAGGTCCTTCCCAGTGAGGTGATAAAGGCGTCTCTTTCCACGCTTTGATCAGCAGTTTGTCTCCAGGCTGGGTTCTATGAATGGCGAATCCCAGAGGTGTGCTTTGTGCTATCAGTCCACGTTTTCGGAGCTCCTGTAAATTTTTATTTATTAAGACAAGATAAGATTGGATCTGGCAGTCTTCCACTCGAGGGTGGTTTACTGGCATTCCATGTTCATATGGCATTCCATATAACATTTCAAAAGGGGATAAACCAGACTCTGAATGGGGTTGAGTCCTAACATTCAGGAGTGCCAAAGGTAGGCATCTTATCCACGAAATCTTAGTCTCTAGCATAAGTTTGGATATCTGAGCTTTTAACGTTTGATTCATACGTTCCACCTGTCCCAAGCTCTGGGGGTGCCAGGGTGTGTGATATTCCCATCTGATTCCCAAGGTGTCTGCCAGGTGTTTTATAATTTTTGAAGTGAAGTGTGTTCCCTGGTCAGAATCAATAGAGTCAGGGATCCCATATCTAGGTATGATTTCCTCTAATAATCTTCTTACTACTGCCTGAGCTGTAGCTCAGGGGCTTGGGAATGCCTCCACCCAGTGGGTCAACTGATCCGCTATTACTAATAAATATTTATGCCTTCCAACCTTTGGTAACTCAGTGAAATCTACTTGAACCCTCCCGAAGGGGCGGTATGCTAAAGGACGTCTCCCCGGTGTGACCCGTCTGCTTCTAGATTTATTTATTTTCTGGCATGTCATACAACCTTGGACTTATTGTTTTGCCATTTCAAAGATACCTTTACATCCAAAGAATTTTAGGAATTGTTCAGCTAATGCTTGAGTTCCCCAGTGAGTCTGTGAGTGTAGTCTCCTTAGTATTTTCTGGGCATAAACCTTTGGGATTAACTCCCTTCCATCAGATAATTTCCATTTACCTCCCTCTAGGGTTCCCCCTATTTTCTTGAAGTCCTCAACTTCCTTTTCAGTGGGTCATGGGGGAAAGTCCTGATGCTCCCCCCGGGGATCCTCAGGGGTGCTTAGTTTGAGAAGAGCTGCTCTTCTTGCTTCTTGATCGGCTAAATTGTTTCCCCTTGTTCTAAACTGCAGTCCTGTTTGATGTCCTTTCACATAAACCACTGCAATGGCCTGTGGTTCCCTTATCGCTTTCAAGATCTGCCTTATCAGATCCTCATGCACTAGACTTTTTCCTCGAGTATTTATTAATCCTCTTTCCTCCCATATTTTCCCAAAAGTATGTACTACCCCAAAGGCATATTTAGAATCAGTAAAAATAGTTCCCACTCTCCCACACAGTTCTCTTAAAGCCTGCAAGACTGCATACAATTCACATGCCTGGGCTGACCAAGATGCACTTAGTGTCCCTGATTTTATCACCTCCCCTGTTTTCCCATTTATAATAGCATAGCCTGACTTTCTTTTCCCTTCTACAACCCTAGCCGAGCCATCTACAAACCACTTCTCCCCTTCTTCTAGCTCTTCATCCTCAAGATCTGCCCTTACTTTTGTTTGTAACTCTATTAGGTCCGAGCAATTATGGGTGGGCTTCCCTGATGCTTCCCCAAAAAGAAACTCTGCCGGATTATTAGCTTTTGTTGTCCTTAACTCGAGTTCAGGGGCATGAATGAGAATGGCTTCGTATTTCAAAAGTCTAGCATCCGTAAGCCATTTCTCTGCCTTCTGTTGTAAAATCGTTCTGACATCGTGTGGAGTATAAATGACTAGGGGAGCTCCAAAAGTGATCTTCCTTGCTTCTTCTACTAACAGTGCCACTGCCACTATAGCTTGCAAACAGGTGGGCCAACCCTGACTTACAGGGTCTAATAATTTAGGAAGATAACCTACAGGTTTCTTATTTCCTGCCCAATCCTGGGTGAGGACCCCATGTGCTGTATGATTGTTTACATCAATGAATAGTCGGAATTTTTTATTTACGTCTGGGAGGCTCAAGAGAGGGGCTGCTATTAAGGCTTCCTTTAATCACTGCAAACCCCTATCATCCTGCTCAGTCCACTTTACCTTTTCCGTGGTTAACTTCTCATATAGGAATTTTACCTTTTCACTATATCCTTCTATCCATTGCCTGCAGAATCCTAGAAGTCCTAACATTTGGCGCACCTGCCTTTTGGTTTTTGGGGGAGGTAACTCCAGTATACCAGATACCCTGTCCGGGTCCAACCTTTTCTTTCCCCTAGTGATCCAGTACCCGAGATATTTAACTTCAGGCTCTGTAAACTGTAATTTCTGCTTCGAAACCTTTAAACCCTTTTCCCCCAAAAAGTTCAACAATTCAATGGTACATTTTCTTACATCTCCCTCGGTTTCCCCGGCAAGCAACAAGTCATCTACATATTGCAGGATCTTTGTCCCTCTTCTCGGGGAGAACTGACCCAGTAATTGCTCTAAAGCTTGCCCAAATAAATTTGGAGAGTCGACAAAACCCTGAGGAAGGGAAGCCCATCTTAATTGCTGCTTAATTGCTTAATTGCTTTGTCTCAGGGTCTTCCCATTGAAATGCAAAAAAATCATGACTGCCTTCGGCTAAAGGGCAGGTCCAAAAGGCATCCTTTAAGTCAATTACACTAAACCAAGTATCCTCCGGGGAGACCCTATTCAAAAGCGTGTAGGCATTAGCTACTACAGGAAACCGAGTCTTGGTCCTTTCATTTATTGCCCTCAGGTCCTGTACCAATCTATAACTCCCGTCAGTCTTTCTTATGGCTAGTATCGGGGTATTGTGCCGTGACATACACGGTTCCAGTATTCCCTTGCTTATTAGATCATCAATTATGGGTTTCAAGCCCCTCCTCCCTTCTAGGGGAATAGGATACTGTTTTACCCTTATAGTGTCCCCTGGTCTCTCAATTTCAATTTAAATTGGGTCCATGTCTAGTTTCCCGGCCTCCCTCCCTGTATGCCATACTTCCGGGTTAACTTTCTTCTCATCCTCATGTAATAGAGTATGGACACAAAGAAAAGTTCCAATAGGAATTTATTAGATTGCAGCAGGCAAGGCAAAGGCAAATACAGCGCTGGGCGACAGGGAAGTCTGCGCTTCACCACTGCCGCGCTTGGGCAAGTTTTCAGTCCCTCTTTTATCTTGTTTTTTCCTCCGATTGACGTGTCCTTCCCGTAGTACTCTGCGTATGTGCGGCGTGTTGCTAGGGGGTCTTTTTCTGCCTCCCGATGGTCGCAGAGATGAAGAGTGGTAATCATTCTCTAGTATCTTAGTGTCTTCTTTCTGATATGGTAACTAAGCTTGAGTTCCTGAAACTTAAAGCTGATTAAGGAGCAGAAAACAAAGGATTGAGCAAGAGCATGCTTGCACATGGCTTTTCTATAAGCTTAAATAGTAACATAGTAACTTCTTGTTATTTTGAGCTATTTAACCTCCAGTGAACAAAAACAGTTTATCACACTCACAAGGTAGTTTATAGATACTAACTACTAACTGCGAATTTCTCACGATCAGGTTAATTCCTAAGGCCACCATCAGATCCCTGCCCAGCAAGTTATAGTCGGCTTCCTCCACTAAAAGCATGTCCCCTAAACAAACCTTATTTTCTGCTTCAATTTCCACATCCTTCACTATGGGAACCCTAAAAGGCTCTCCCTTAGCCCCTATGACCACCATGAACTCTTTACTCACTTTGCACCCTGGGGGCAACTGTTTAAAAGTACTTTTTTCTGCTCCAGAGTCTACAAAAAAATCCATTTTTGTTCCTTTGGGTCCAATTTTAAGGGTTATCAGGGGCTCTCATGATGTTAAGGACCCTAAAATGAAAAGTCCCCGACATCCCTAATCCTCCTTAAATATTTTCTCATCTTGTATTCTTTTCTTGCAGTCCCTCTTTATGTGCCCCTTCTTCTTACAATAGAAACACTCTGGTCCCTCCCCCTGATCCCCGAGGGCCCCTCTTTGTGGACGGGCTGGTCCTTTCTAGGGTCCCTTCTTCAGGATTTTTCCTGTGTTTTGGGGACGATCTTGCTTTTGGGCTTCCCTTACAGCAGCCATCAATACTCTAGCCTGTGCCTTCTCTTTCTCTTCATCCCTCCTCATGTATATCTTCTGAGCTTCCCTTAACAATTCCTGTAATCCCTTCTCCTGCCACCCTTCGATTTTTTCTAATTTCCTCTGTATGTCCGCCCACGATTTTGCCACAAATTGGGTTTTCAGCAACACCTCCCCCACGGGAGAATCAGGATCTGTCCCAGAGTATACTTGGAGACTTTTCCTTAATCTCTCCAATCACTCTGTAGGGGTGTCCTCTTTACCTTGACACTCTCCGAATACTTTGCTCAAGTTCTGCCCCCGAGGTACCGCCTCCCTGATTCCCTGTATTATTATATTTCTTAAGTCAATCATATTTCTTCTACCCTCTTCGGTCTGTGCATTCCACTGAGGATCCTGGCTTGGCCATTTCTGATCCCCCGGTGTACTTTGAGGGTTCCTTCGCTCCCATTCCCGCACCCCCGCTTGCCTTATCATTTCTCTCTCTTCAGTATTAAACAAAGATCTCAGGATTGCGGTGAGATCCTCATAAGAATAAATACTGGTTCCCAAAAATTCGTCCAGCCTTTCAGACACTCCTAAGGGGTCATCCATAAGCTTTCCCATTTCTTTCTTAAAAGCCCTTACATCATTAGTATTAATCAGGATATTTACAAAACCGATAACACCTGGGGCTGTGGGAACTTCCCTTAAAGGTAAGAGGTTAGCCTTATCGCACTCCCCTTCACTTCCCACCTCATTTAATCTTTTTAGTTGTCACCGAGTTCTTCTCGCAGGTGGAGTGTTACCCTGGTTTTTCTGAGTTTCTTATTTAGCCTTTTGAATTTCATAATGGAGTCAGATCTTTTAGTTACTGTACAATATTAGAGCAGTTTTTCTACCTTTCCCACAGATGTAACATAAACAAATCCTTTGTTTTTCACTCTTTGTCCTTTGTTTGCATATTTCTAACCTGAAAAACAACTGTAACTGACAGTTGGTCTGGCCACTGAGGCTGAGGGGTGGAAACCCCAAAAAGCCAATATCCTGCTAGACCCACAAATGTATAAAAAGTAAAGAATAAATAAAGAGGCTCTCTTCCTCTTCCTCCTCTCTCCGCTCTCAGAGCAGTGAGCTGGAATCGGAAGAACCTCTGCCTTGCAAAGATACTTGTCTGCGCATGATTGCTTTGTGTGTCTCGGCAACAGTGGAGTATGCTTATTTTCTATTGAAACTGGCAGGGCGGGGGTTGTGAGGCTGAGGAATGCCGCTAAATCTAATTCAAGCGGTTGGGCATTGGGGAGAGGGGCAGGGATCAGGAGAGATTGTGGCATCCCTTGAGAGGGTCGGGGTGCAGGAACGGGCTCCAGTGGAGGAGCGAGTCCTGCTAGTGGGAACGGAGCCACCGCTTGTGGGAGCTGTGGCTCCGGAGGAGGAGCAGAGGGTAGTGATGTGGAGCTGGGGGCCCCCTGTCCCAAGGGGAACCCCGCTCCCACGGAGTCCTGTGGGTTTCCCAGGCTTGGAAGGGGTGAGGGCGAAGGTACAAGGTAAGGCGGGGGTAGGTTATCTAAAGGCTCCCACCCATCACCCGAGGTGGTCCCAGGTCCCCTTAGTTTCACCGGTAAAAGTCGAGCATCAATTTCTCCCCAGATTAGTGCATATTCCTGTTCCTCCTTACTCCCTCCCCCCTTCACATAATTCACTAAAGCCGCACAAATCCATTTTTCAAATGTACCAAAGACAGGCCATATCACATGATCTCGCACTTCTACCCCCCCCCCCCCCCCATACTTTGATACAGTAGTGAATCATTTGTCTTTTCGACCTCCTCCTCCTCACAGAACATTCCTCCCAATGTTCTAACATCCAACCCAAAGGACTTTCGATCGGGATTTCAGGGATACCTTTAACAGTTCCTTTTTTAGATTTCCCTGTGACTTTTTCTTTGGGTTTACTTCTCCCTTGTCCCATAGTGTCAATTCACCTGTTACTGGCCCTTTAAGGTTGATCGATACCTTTCGGGGTTTTCCCGGTGATTACAAGCTCTTTTCTCCTACTTACTCTCCCCTGGACTGCTCCTGGTCCGAGGCTGAAAGGTTTACCAGTCTCAGAACTCCCGTGAGGACGTACCCTTCCCTTTCAGCCTTCCTGTGACCGATCTCCCCTCTGAAACTCCCCGAGTTTCTGGGCTTGACGTGTGAGGTGCGTGTTTTTTCTTCCGAAACTTTTGCTTCCCCCGCAACCGACCACACCCCTCGCGGGGAAGTGGAACTGCAATTTTGGGGTCCCCACTCGCTTCGTGATGAAATCACGTCTCATTCACACGCTCGGTCACTCCCATTCAACCACGCAATACTCTACGATCCTTTTCCTGCGTGGGCTCTTCGTGCACATAGATTTTTACAAGTTGATTTTCTTCGCCGCGGCTCCGGAGGATCTGTTCCCCAGACCTCCCCCTTTTGAGTTCCCTTAGAGCTCTGACCTCGCCTAAATCCCTTTTAACTGTGGCTTTTGGGTTTTAAGTTCATTGTGAGGCTCTGCCAGGCCGCTGGATTTCAGCAGGGCGCCTCCTGGTCAGAGACGGGGGTCCGAGGGTCCCAATATCACACCAATCATGTCGGGGTCACCAGAATTGTTATAAATAAGATGGACCAAATTCTATAAATCAAAATTTAGAATTTTATTGCGAGACAAAATAACAGTCTCTGATAGCCACAATTAAAAGGACAGCGTCGAGCCCAGGATCAGCGCTGGGTGAACGGGGTAACACACTCTGTCAGTATGTCACCCCCCCAAGTTCACATTTCTGGTTTGGAGCTGTCTCTTTTTATACACTGGATCGCTGAGAAAAGACAAGGCTCCGATGTTTTCCCTGTCCGCGGCAGCTTCATTAACTATTCATGTTCAGGTCTGGGTGTCCTGAATAGTTTTTCCTGGGTTAACAATGACCTTAATGGCTGAGCCCAGGTGTGTTGTAGATATGGTAATGTCCGGAGGAGGCGGATGAGATATGAGTAGATATGATAATGTCCGGAGGAAACGGGTGAGATACAGATCTGATGTAATCAAACAGTTCTTGAGTAGTTCATCTGCTTCTTCTGTGGTTTTTGTGTTCCTTTCAGGGTTTCCGGGCAGAGGCATTTCGCTGACATTCCTACATAGTCCTTGTGTCCCCTTTTCTGGTGTTGTGCTGCCAGCAGAAATATTTTGTACTTTTCCCTGTATGGTTTTTATGTTTTGCAGATATAGACTTACATGAATTAACCTTAAATATATTTCACAGTTTTATTAGAGCATGTACAAGTAGATACCAACTTATATTTTATATGTGTGTATTACAATACAGACATATTCAAACATGAATT
This sequence comes from Tachycineta bicolor, assembly GCA_025960845.1. Classification (NCBI taxonomy): domain Eukaryota; kingdom Metazoa; phylum Chordata; class Aves; order Passeriformes; family Hirundinidae; genus Tachycineta; species Tachycineta bicolor. Next base: position 944,564 of record JANEHK010000095.1, on the reverse strand, counting down.
AATTTTAGGACATTTATTACACTAAGTACCAGAATCTAATAATCCATGGGCATATACGAAAGCTATCTGAATGATTACCTTTACTCAGGTCTCAGTGCAAAGCAAAACTGATGTCTGTGTACAGAACTTGCATTAGTTTTATACAATGTTTTGAGAACAACAGTCACTTGGACACTGCCCCAAGGAACCATTCCCCAATCCACACCCATTCAAACCCAAGTCGGAGTTCCAGCAAACAGCTGGACTGAGGAGCAGCAGCAAGGGAACTCTAGGAACAGCACTAGTTCTATGTAACAGGTTTATATATATCCTTCTGTTTTTATACAAGTAAGTATTTTACTTTTCTGATATGCATTTTTTTGTTTTTATGTCACTAGCTATGACCTACCACCCCACCTGGTTTTCCTTTCTCCCCCCTGCTCCATCTCTTTGCAAATCATGTTCTCTCTGGCAAATTTTTGTCTTCACTTGCTTTTCAATATGAATATGTTAACACAATGTGTTGCAGTACCTTATGCGTGGTCTCCACGCTCGCCCAGGCTAGCTCAGGCACCGCGGCATGGAAAGGTACGGACAGCTGGCCGCGCCAGCTAATCCGATCCTGTGAGGTCTTGGCTCCCATGCGACCTCGGCCGCAAGCACAGGTGGTGCAAGGCAATGACAGCAGAGATAGAAAGGCAGACTCTGCTGAGTGGGTCACAAGAGTTTATTGGAGCCCCGGCGCAGGACCTCCTGACCTCCAGGTAACTGCCCAGGCAGAGTCCCCCAGGCTGCTTGCCAGCACCTTTTATTTGGGGGCGGAACTAGGAGAAGAGGCAGGGGGTGAGAAAATCAAGGATCACCAGGGAGGGGTCACACAGATGAATGATATTTTCATGTCGGGGGCTGTTTTCCAAACATTCAGGTGGTTTCAGGGTCCTTTCCCCTCTGCACAGCTCCGCGCCAAGCCGAAGGAAGAGACGGAGTCTTCAGGTTTAGATTTTTCAAGGTTGCATTTTTTTGTTTATTGTTTCTTATCTTACAAATTTCTCACAGTCCAGCACGATGTTTGCAGGTGCATGGATTTCTCGCATCTCCCCCCGAGCTGGGCTGTGCTTAATCTTTTATACTAATTACTACGTGTTCGTTATTTACTATTTCTTACCAATGTCTATCACTATTACTAAAAAGGTCACCTATACACTGACCCAATCCTTACTAACTACTTTGTGCCAACGTCACTGCAAAAATGGAGTGAGGGAAGGAGAAGGAAGAAGAAGGAGACAACGCCCCAGATTCTCCATTTTGCCCCCATTCACTCCAATGCTATGAATCTAAAATTACCATTTTTTCACTCTGTGACAAACTAAACTACTATTTTTCACACTCCTGTGGTTTGCAAACCCTCTCTCAGTTTAGGAAGTTTTTCCCATGGACTGAGATCAAAGCCAATGTCTCTCTGAGCTCTGGGCTGGGGTCCCAGACCCCCCTGCCCAGGTCTCTGACTCTCCAGGGCAGCCAAAGGGATGCCCTGGAGTCCAACATTTTCATAAACCATACATAGCTGATGGGGAGGGACCCCCTCTGGATCTGACCTATCACTCGATGCCCTTGGAAGAACTTTCTAGCTCCAGGGGAAGGCCCTGAGATGACAGGCAGACCCCAGAGGAGGCGGGGAGTGGGGGATTGACATAACGGTTGGAGGGGAGAAAAACAGGGAAAGACCATTAGGGGGAATAAACCGGGATACATAGAACGATCCATAAATTAACAGCACATACAATAAAACCAAAAACAAATCCCACACCACTACAACAATGAATTGATTTTATTATCTTTAAGACATCTTCTACCTCTGATTACTTCACACTTAATGCACAAAGAACATTCATATGTAATCTAGACATGAAAGGCATACAGACTACTAATTATAAAGAGCTCCCATTTAAGTATGCGTCATTTACATTTAAAATCCTGTTCATTATTCTTAACATTCTATATTAAAGCTGATTTAAATTCTATCCTAATACTGCCTTGTAATTGCAAGAGTAAAATTTAGTATTAATTCCAAAGTTAATGAGTATCTATAACTTACATTAACTGGGAAGCAATAAATTACAGTAAAATATTATTTTCTGCACTAAAACCTAGCAGAAATTCTATTGCAGCATAACAGGTAGTTCCAATTCCAGGATTTACAAATTAGTGCCACACACAGGGGACAACAGTCAGCAACAGTCAGCTCAGGCACAGAGATGGCTCTAGCTGATCTTTTAACCCACTGATGCCAAGAAGTCCCATCTGAACATAATTTCCATACTGTCTTTGAGATCTTCAACACACATAAGCAGGGCATAAGAAATGCAAGGGTTTTTGTTTGGTTTGGTGTTTTTTTGTGTGCTTTTTGTTTGTTTGTTTGTTTTAAAATCAAGACATGAAATGCAAGCCCCACCAAGAAACGCACTGCCTTTTTCAGAAAGGCAACCACCTCCCACTCTGGGTGCAGGCTGAGCTCAACTTCCAGGCAGAATGGGACAGAAGGAGGCAAACTGAGGGCTCCTGCTCCACGGAACAGCTCTGTCCTCCTGAAGGCAGGTGACCTGCACAGACCACACAAAGCCAGCCAGGATTTCATCTGGATTTTGTTTGCACTATGGAATAGAAATCACTAGCATTTTAATGGATCCACTGGGAAAGAGGTACCATTTTAATACCTCTATGAAGGAAAACAGAACAGGAGCATATGAGTCCTGTTTTCCCAGGCTTGAACAGTTGCCTCACAGCTGCTGGCCACAGTCACATCTGCACAGATTAACACAAGGCTCAGATGCCAAATAAGCCTGCTCAAGAGAACGACAAGTGATAAGAGAACAGCAGAGAACAGAAAATTTGTCTGATGAAAACCCAAAGATAGCGTGGTGCTCCAAAACACCAGGAACATGTATTCAGTAACTTCTCAGCACCATCACTGCAAGGAGAATGAGCCTTCTAAATGTCTTCAGAAGGCACACACCTGGATTTCTAAAGAAGTGAGATTTGTTTATTCTACACAGATGTAATTAACATCTACAGAGTGGATAATATACTTCACATCTGCTTCTGGTTACTAATTTAGCCAGTCTCTGAAAATGGAGGCATGCAAACTGGAAAGCTAGACTCATTACCTTTACAACAAAGACCACCAGTTGATTCCCATCAGAACCTGGCCTTATTAACCTTAGTTTTAAATTACAAAGTCACAGCTGTACTCATCAGTTGCTTGATGAAGATTCATTTGCCAACCTCATCTCACAAAAAGAATAATTAATGTGAAGACATCACAGGCTGATGATTGGAATTGTCATAATGCAGGACTGCAGACAAATAGCAAGGCACCTACATATCTGTAACAACTAAAAGCTCTCTCAAAAGTTCCAATTTACCAGCATAATTGTAAGAAATTAAGTAAAAAGCCCTGAATTGCATCAGTCATGGGCCTGTTCTGCACACAGTCAGACAAATAAATTCATATCTCCAAGGGTAGCACTGTTATAGCCATGGTGGTTTGAGGACAGAAAGAAAGAGCTCTGTCATTTCTTTAGATATTTTATTAGGAAAGATTGAACAAGTCTTCAGCACATAATCCCTTCACCAGATCTGACAAAAGAAGAAGCAAATTCCAGGCTAAATACAGGTTAGAAATTAGCACCTGTGGAGGAAAGAAGGGTGTTGAGTGGGGGAGATGAAAGGTTGGCAGCTGTGGAGAAAGGAGGTAGGACACAAGGAAAAGGGCCCACAGGGAGTCAGCTGAGAAAACAACAGATCAAAGCACAAAGACAGCAAAGGTACAGATGTTTCCAGCCATGCTGCAGTTGCAGGAGCCAAGGCTCTCTGCTCACTCCAGGGAAAGAGGCTGGATTTGATCAGCCTCCTGATTACTGTAGTCTCTCACCCACCACAGCCTCTCAAATGGGAGGTCCAAAGACAGATGCTGTGAAAATCCCTAGGAAATTCCAGAGGGCCATCCTGGGCTCAGCTGGGGTGTGCAAATCCACCTGGTGCTGATGCCCAGCCTGCCTGCAAAGCCAGCCCCAAATTATCTGCCATGGACCCTTGAAGCAGTGAATGCATGAGACATTACTGCCCAAGGCATCACTGCTCTCTCCCTTCCTGTGCCAGGAGCCTGTCCTGAGCTCTGAGCCACTTCCCCAAGGTCTCTTTTTACTGCATTTTCTGAAGTGTTTGAAGGAGCAAAGACAACACAGGCTATTCAGGGCAAGAAAGCCACTGGTGCCCTGCTCAGGTGGTATCTGGACACACAGGGATCCTGGGGAGCAGCAGGTATGAAGCACTGCTGAAAAACCTGGTCTTTGAGTGTAGGAGGGTTTGCTTGAGTAGAAATTTTAAACTGCACCTCTCTACCGTAACCAGATGAAGAGCACCTGTGTGACTGTGTTTTCCTGTCCCCTTTAGGGGTACATCTGCAGTGTACCACACATCTGACTGCAGAACACTGCAGGGAACTGCCAGCTCCCGATGTAGATGTGCCAGCCCATACACAGATGGAGTCAAAAATGCAGAGTGTCCTGGAGTGCCTTGCAGATGCTTTCTCTCCATTGTTCACAGGGTACTTTATCATCCCCTGGTCTGGGCAGGTCCTGTCCCTTTACAGGCCTTTCCCAGCATGATCATGCCTCAGAATCCAAATTCAATGGTATAAAACAACAAAACCCACAGAAATATTGATTCTGTAGTCAGAACAAAGTTATTTAGGAAAGGAAAATGAAAGCTGTGCACCTACAGGGGTCTCCTGTCAAAGACAACAGTTTCTGCATCTCCAGATTCTTGGTCTTCTTCAATTCTCTCTCTTACCACTGTCATTTAAGAACTCACAGGCATTTACTGATGATTAGTTCAGCTCCAGAAACTCTCCTTCCCCTCTGCTTTGCTTGCAACCACCTAATAGTTAAAAAGGACTACAAGCACACAAGAAACATTCCACAATTAAACAAACCACAGGCAGGTATTTACAGAGCAACTCCAACACATCACTGAGGACTTGCAGGTTTAGTGCAACTTCTTTAACATGAACAGAAAAACAGAAACTTGGACAAGTAAAATGCACTAGATCACAACAGCCTGAGGACAAAACCAACCCACAACCACTGTAGAAACTTCAGAGGGAGAATGGTTTCCCAGAAAAGGACACAATGAATATGTGAGAGTACTGGAAAATAAAATGAGTGCCCTTGTAAGGTATCCTGAACTAATCTCTTCCCTTCAATGAAAAGCACTAACATTTCATGCTAAGATTCTTCAGCACCTAAGCTCTTCTAAACATATTCAGGGACAGAGAGATGCTATTTTGAAAGATTCCTAGAAGGGTTTTCAGGAGACAAAAACAAAAACTAAAGTCACTGATGAGCAGTAACTATATAATCCTGAGTCTGTACTGCCCATCTGAACGTCAGCTGTTTAATATACAGTTCTCCTCTGACATTTTGCTTTCAAGGCTACCTGCCTACTCAGTACTCAAGCCACACATGATTCAGCTAATCCTGATCTGTGGAGAAGTTTTATCAGTAGCTATTTAACAGCAATACTGCTACTAAAAACACAACAAAAAAAATGAACAGCTGGAGTGTTAGATGGATTTCCTTGCATAAAGGAATAAAGAATCTGAGGGTGCATACGGTCATTGAAAAGTTTTTCCACTGAAATGAGAAGCACTAGGTTGTACAAACATTATTAATGAGAAGAATTTACTTAGCTAAGCAGCCTGGAAAATCTCATCTTTTGGAGATCTGCTTTCAGTGTGAAAACACTGCAGTGGAGCCTGTACACATGAAGCAAAGAAGAAAATGCTGAAATATTAAATATTAACTAGATACTATTCAATTAAGGAAAGCTTTCACACAATCTATGAATTACACTGAAAAAGGACTTGACCATATTAAAGACAACTCTCAGCATCCAGTGGCTCTGCAAGTGCAGGAATGCACTCCACAGTCTCTCAGTCTCTTCTGCTCCAAACCAAAACACAGACTATCTGATCATTTAACATATGGATGTAACAACCTACAGAATACCCTGACCACTGTGTCCCAAAAAAAAAAAAAAAAAAAAAAAAATCCATATCACAAAACTACTGAAACCTTCAAAAGTACAGGCATTGCATTTTGGTTGCAATTTAAAAGCTGGGAACTGAGGATGCCAGTCAACTACAATGCCCAGCTCTCCACCTTTATAAAGATCAAAAGGTTGAAAGATAAATCTGATCGAAATGGTTTTCACTACAACATACGTGTTTTTTCTCAGGCAGAGGACTCAGTGTGCCATAACCTTTTGGGCTTTGGATAAGTATTCTCTAAAATGTCATTTCTGATAGGTTATGTACAGTTTATTGTGGGAGGGGGGGTATTACTTCAGATGAGACAGGATTATAAATCATCTCTCCATAACCACAGTGCACTACTGCCTGTTTAGCCAGCTCCCCCTTAAGGAGCCCATGAACCCAGAGTAAGGATGGACAACAGACCTTTGCTGGAGCCCCTGGCCAGACACACTGGGCACACCACTTTAGGTGGGGGATGGCAGGACCAGCACAAACTGGACCAGGCTGTGGCCACAGAGAACCCTTCACTTTCATCCACTGTCCTTTTTCTGACAGTTCCCAAACCCCTGGTGATTAAGATGGTGAATAAAATTGCGCAGCACACTGTCACCGAGATGCACAAAGCAATCACGCAGACATAAATCATTCGAAAGCAGAGAACCCTCTGATTCCAGCTCACCACCTCGAGAACGGAGAAAGCAGGAAAAAGAAGGGCCTCCTTGTTTATTCTTTACTTTTTATACATTTGTGGATCTGGCAGAAGATTGGCTTTTTGGGTTTCTACCCCTCATCCTCAGTGGCCAAACCCACTGTCAGTTACAGTTGTTTTTCAGGTTATAAATATGCAAACAAAGGACAAAGAATGAGAAACAAAGGGTTTGTTTATGTTACATCTATGGGAA
>JANEHK010000095.1:916765-937579 GCA_025960845.1 Tachycineta bicolor | reverse complement strand
TCTGACTCCATTATGAATTTCAAGAAGGCTAATAAGAAAGCTCAGAAAAACCAGGGTAACAGATGTAAGCAATCATACAGCTCATGGGGTCCTAACACAAGACTGGCCTGGGGATAAAAAACCTGTAGGTTACCTTTCAAAATTACTGGATCCAGTAAGCAGGGGATGGCCCACATGTTTGCAAGCTATAGTGGTGGTTGCCCTAGTAGTGGAGGAAGCCAAAAAGATTACCTTTGGAGCTCCTCTAATAATTTATACCCCACATGATGTGAGAACTATTTTACAGCAAAAGGCAGAAAAATGGCTTACAGATGCAAGGCTCCTAAAGTACGAAGCCATTCTCATTCATGCCCCTGAATTAGAGTTAAGGACAACAAAAGCTAACAATCCGGCAGAGTTTCTTTTTGGGGAAGCATCAGGAAGGCCCACCCATAATTGCTCTGACTTAATAGAATTGCAAACAAAGGTAAGGGCAGATCGGGAGGATGAGGAATTGGAAGAGGGAGAAAAGTGGTTTGTAGATGGCTCAGCCAGTTATAGAAGGGAAAAGGAAGTCAGGTTATGCCATCATAAATGGGAAAACAGGGGAGGTAATTAAATTGGGCCCGTTAAGTGCATCTTGGTCAGCCCAAGCATGTGAGTTGTATGCAGTTTTACAGGCTCTAAGGGAACTAAAAGGAAAAGTAGGAACCATTTTTACTGATTCCAAGTATGCTTTTGGGGTGGTACTGTAATAGAGTATGGACACAAAGAAAAGTTCCAATAGGAATTTATTTGATTGCAGCAGGCAAGGCAAAGGCAAATACAGCGCTGGGTGACAGGGAAGTCTGCGCTTCACCACTGCCGCGCTTGGGCAAGTTTTCAGTCCCTCTTTTATCTTGTTTTTTCCTCCGATTGACGTGTCTTTCCTGTAGTACTCTGCGTATGTGCGGCGTGTTGCTAGGGGGTCTTTTTCTGCCTCCCGATGGTCGCAGAGATGAAGAGTGGTAATCATTCTCTAGTATCTTAGTGTCTTCTTTCTGATATGGTAACTAAGCTTGAGTTCCTGAAACTTAAAGCTGATTAAGGAGCAGAAAACAAAGGATTGAGCAAGAGCATGCTTGCACGTGGCTTTTCTATAGGCTTAAATAGTAACATAGTAACTTCTTGTTATTTTGAGTTATTTAACCTCCAGTGAACAAAAACAGTTTATGTTTATCACAGTACACACCTCTGGAAAGATTTGGGAGGAGAGAGGATTAATAAACACTCGAGGAAAAAGTTTAGTGCATGAAGATCTGATAAGACAGATCTTAAAAGCTATAAGAGAACCAAAGGCTATTGCCGTTGTATATGTGAAGGGACATCAAACAGGATTACAGTTTAGAACTAGGGGAAATAACTTAGCTGATCAGGAAGCAAGAAGGGCAGCTCTTCTCACACTTAGCATCCCTGAGAATCCCAGGGGTGACCACCAGGAATTTCCCCCACATCCCACTGAAAAGGAGGTTGAGGAATTCAAAAAGATAGGGGGAACATTAGAGGAAGGAAAATGGAAGCTACCTGATGGTCGAGAATTAATCCCCAAAGCCTATGCCCGGAGAATACTAAGGAGTTTGCATTCCCAGACCCACTGGGGAACCCAGGCATTAGCTGAACAGTTCCTAAATTTTTTTGGATATAAAGGTATCTTTGAATTAGCAAAACAAGAGGTCCAAGGCTGCATGATATGCCAGAATATTATTAAGTCTAGGATCAGGCAGGTTACACCAGGGGGACGTCCTTTAGCGTACTGCCCCTTTGGGAGAATTCAGGTAGACTTCACCGAATTACCAAAAATTGGAAGGCATAGGTATTTGTTAGTAATAGTGGATCAATTGACCCACTGGGTGGAGGCATTCCCAAGCTCCTGGGCAACAGCCCAGAGAGTAGTAAGAAGGCTACTAGAAGAAATCATACCTAGATATGGGATCCCAGATTCCATTGATTCAGATCAGGGAACACACTTCACTTCAAAAATTATAAAACACCTGGCAGATGCCCTCGGAATCAGATGGGAATATCACACACCCTGGCACCCCCAGAGCTCGGGACAGGTGGAACGAATGAATCAGACACTAAAAGCTCAGATATCAAAGCTTATGCTAGAAACTAAGATGTCATGGGTAAGGTGCCTACCTTTAGCATTCTTGAATGTTAGGACCCAACCCCATTCAGGATATGGTCTATCCCCTTTCGAAATGTTATATGGAATGCCATATGAACATGGAATGCCAGTGGGACACCCCCGAGTGGAAGATTGCTAGATCCAGTCTTATCTTGTCTTAATTAATAAAAATTTACAGGAGCTCCAAATACGCGGACTAATAGCACAGAGCACACCCTTGGGATTTGCCATTCACAAAATCCAGCCAGGAGACAAGGTGCTGATCAAAGCGTGGAAAGAGACACCATTATCGCCTCACTGGGAAGGACCTTTCCTCATTCTCCTCACCACAGACACAGCCGTGAGAACCGCAGAAAGAAGCTGGACCCATTCATCTTGGGCGAAAAGGATTGAACCACAAGACAGCTCTCCTCAGTGGAAAGTCACCTCAGCTCCGGGAGACTTGAAGCTAAGGATTCATCAAACCCCCCAATGACCGACATGTACCGGCTAAATTGTAACCAAGCAGGGTGTCCCTGCTATCCTTTTGTTCACTTTAAGTGCGGGTATTGTAAACAAATTTGGGTGACTCATTGTGACTGAGGAACCAAGCCCTGGGTTTTGTGTGAAAATTGTTTAGAAGAGGAAAGAAGGCTCACAGACCTTTTTCCATACATTGCCATGGAAACGGGCCTTTTGGAATTGGATTCTTTTGAGTGGTTCCACTTTTTCACAAACGGGATAAGGGGAAAATTGAATAAGAAGGCGGAACCACTAGTAATTGAGTGTAGGAGGACAGTAAAGGTACCCTGCATAGCTGACCAGATAAAATTGGCCAAGTGGGAACAGTACAAAAGACGGTATGCTCAAAGGAGCACCCACAGGGGCCCGGAAGAATATCCTTGCTGCCAAGAAGATGGTTTACCTCACCGCCGGTGGCAACCTGGTGGGCGAAGGGATACACCTGTGGGTAACCCTAGTGACCCTGAGCCGAGCCGTGTACCTCACAAGTGGCCTCCCCAACCCTAAGGAAAGAATGGAGAAAGAAACAGACCCACAGGAGACTCAGCTAGAGCCTACCTGGGGCCAAAACATAGAACCTAGGGTACATATTAACTGTCCAAAAATGCAAAGGGGGGAAAATTTCGAATATAATGATAGTGGGCTCCAAATTAACAAAATAAAAGAAAAAGCTAATCACTCAATGGCAATGTCTAGGAAAAGGAGAGGGCTAAGTAACATACCCATAATCCCCATACATAGAGATTGTAATAAAACTGTGTGGATTGGGGATAAAAGGGAATCTACCTTTGTGGGATATTTACAAGTAAACAAATTGTGTTATGATAAAAACAAATTAGAGATATGCACCCTCAATGGGAAAACATATTGGGTAGGACAGAATGAAAAACTTTGAGCAGCTTCCTTGAACAGCGGACCTATTCTACTAGATTTATTAAGCGATAACAATGAAAGGGTCTGCTTAAAATTAGGTAAGGTATTCTGTTTTTCTAAGGATGAGGAAGGGTTGGACCCAGAAAATAAGATACAAAGGGTAGCCCTGGAACTAAAAAGGCAGGAATTGGAGGCAAAAAGGAAGAAGATGGAGCAGGAGAGAATGAGGACACTTAGCGAACAGTACGAGCAATTAGAAAGACAATTTAGTGATTGGAGCCTATCTGCCTCTAGCAAAAACCTCTTTTTGGATCTAGTACAAGAAATTGCCACTGAATTAGGACTAACTAACTGTTGGATTTGTGGGGGACTAAAATCAGCTGAAAGATGGCTCTGGAAGGGGGAAAGTTTAGCTCCTGAACAACTCCTAAGATGGGATAGCAAAATCCTAAAAACAGTGACCCAGCCCAAGGGATGGACCTTAGATGAGAGAATAATAGGGACCATTTGTATCAGCAGGGAAGGGAGCACATACATTGAAACAGTGGGTTACACCCCATGTCTATCCACGTTGACAGTGAACTCTAACAATAAGACTTGAATGTGGCAGCTCGAACCACCAAATGGGTACTGGAGCAAAGAAAGAGAGAAAGGATGTAACTGGATAAAGGAAATTGAACTATGTTGGCATGAATTAGCTAGGGCTAACCCCCCCTACTATTCCCTGACAGACCTTAAGGAGTTTTGTGAAAAACCAGAAAATGTAGACATTAAGTGGAAAGCCCCGAGTGGAATTTACTGGATCTGCGGGAAAAAGGCTTATAGCGAATTACCCCGAAAATGGAAAGGATCCTGTACCCTGGGGATGATTAGACCCTCTTTCTTCACATTACCCAGATCAGGCAGTAACCTGCTAGGGGCTCCATTATATGAGACTCTCAGTTGGAAAAGATAAGAGACAAAAAGGGAACTCCCGCAGGCAAGAGGAAACCAGAAATGGGGGAATGAAGAATGGCCTGCAGAACGCATAATAGAATACTATGGCCCCGCTTCCTGAGCCCAAGAGGGAAGTTGGGGTTACAGAACTCCGGTCTATTTACTAAATCGACTAATCCGGCTGCAAGCTGTGGTAGAAATAGTTTCCAATCACACCTCAGATACGTTAGAACTCTTAGCCCAACAGCACTCGCAAATGAGGGCTTTTGTTTACCAGAATAGAATCGCCCTAGACTACCTGTTAGCAGAGGAGGGAGGTGTGTGCGGGAAATTCAATGATTCAGAATGCTGCATAGAGATTAACGACTATGGAGAAACAATTAGAGGTTTGGCCGCCGAAATTAAGAAAGTAGCTCATGCACCAGTTCAAAAATGGAACTCAATACTTCAGGCTTCCTGGTGGGACCAATTGTTTGGGGCAGGAGATTGGTGGAAGAAAGTAGGATTTTTCATTTTATGTTCGGTGGCTGGGTTAATCTTTCTACCATGTCTGATACCCTGCTTTATCAGGTTGATTCACACAGTAGTCCAAGGAATGCAAATTGCATCTCTACCTATGGACCCTGAGTTGGCTTCAGGGGGACTAAGTAAAATTAATGCTGTTTCAAAAATCATGAAATTAAATGAGAAAAAAAGTAGAGCTGCAGAGGTGAACGCAAAATTTGAAGCTCGAGTACAGGAAGGGAATGTAGAGAAAACTTATTGGGGTGAATCGGAAGAAGGAATACCGCAAGAATAATAGACAAGGGAAAAAACGGTTGGTTAAGAGGCTTTTTATCTTGAAAGAGAAAAAAGGCTATAACTGGAACACAAATTAAATAGGTGAAGCTAGAAGGGGGGGATTGTGATATATGTCCTAAAGTTAATTTGTGTTAAAAGATATAAGATGTAATTTACCCCCTATAAATATAAGCTTTATTTCTAATCAAATATACTATGGGTTAACTGAGACAAAAGCTGCACAGAGAGGGGTACAAGGAATTTCCTTTGCCAGAGATTACACAGGAGGGACACGAGAAACTATGCTAAGAATTACACAAAAAGGGACAAGAGGATACCTCTGCTGGGAATCGTTAAAAAGAGAACAAAGACGACAGAAAAGGGAGATGGAGAACCCGGAGAACCAAATGATTACATCAGATCGATATCTCATCCGTCTCCTCCCGACATTAACATCTCTACACAGCACCTGGACACGACAATCAAGGACATTGTCTTCCCGAGCAAATCCATTCAAAACACCAGAACCCAAACGTGAATATCTAATGAGGCTGCCTCAGAAGAGGGAACCTCGGAGTCCCAATTTTCTCTCAGCGATCCAGTGTATAAAAAGAGACAGCTCCAAACCAGAAATGTGAACTTGGGGGGTGACATACTGACAGAGTGTGTTACCGCATGCACCCAGCGCTGATCCTGGGCTCGACGCTGTCCTTTTAATTGTGGCTATCAGAGACTGTTATTTTGTCTCTCAATAAAATTCTAAATTTTGATTTATAGAATTTGGTCCATCATATTTATTACAGTGACTGGTGCCCAAGAAACACCAGCATGTAATTATGGTACCACCATGAGTTACCAGTGAAGGGAGGAGGCTGTGCTGTGGTTACTGATAGATTCCTGGGACAGAACACCATGGCAGCTGGGAAGCTGCTGTGTGCAGTCCCACACAAGCATGGAGGCTGCTGGAGGGGCAGGCGAGTCAAGCCAAGCAGCCCTAGGGAGTTCTGAGGGGGAAGAGTAGCCTGTCCTGTGTCTCTACACAGCTCCTGGGTGGTGGCCAGTGGCCTCTGGGGTGGCTGCAGCAATTGGCAGCGCAGGGTAAATGCAACCAGGCACTGCACCAGGGCAGGACATGGCTGCACAGGAGCAAACAGCTCTCTGAAGATGTGCCATGTACAACAGACAGCAATACCAAAACATTAATGTGCCCAAGGCAACGTGGTGATCGTACAAGGGACCTTGCAACAGCACGTCAGGGTACATTAGCCACAGGGCACCAAGTCAGGGCTGGGCCACCAAGCAACACCAACAGGATAAACACACAACAAAGCTGTTCTGACAGACCGCAACCCCTGACAGAGGTAGTCCAAATATAAGAAAAAACCCAAATGATCAAACAACAACAAAAACACCACCATAGGACAGAAGCTAAAACTAGGATTCAGCAACACTGCTTTTCATCAGGTCTTCCTCTGTACCTGAAAGGGGAGAGCTTACAATGAGCAATACCTGCCCTCACTGTGGATTCAGGATCACAAACAACTCATCAATTCCCAATAGTTCACACATGGCTTGAGCCACAGTATGACTTTTCTGGGGAGGCAAAACAAGAGAAAGAAATTATTACAACTAAAAATACCATGAAGAGATGAACTGGAAGGCTGGGTCCTTGCAGGGGCTGATTCTCTCACCACTCCTCGCACACATGTGCTCTCTTGGGTAGCAGACAGACTGTGTGAGCTGTGTCCACATATCCATCGCCCATTTTGGGGTAAGGGAGGACCTTTTCTCTGCAGGAAAGCCTGGCAAGATGCTCATTCCCTTTCTAGCTGCACCCTCCAGTGCTTCAGGCTGAACTAAAGGCAGTCCTTACAGTTTATGAGGCACTTAGAGAAGCACAGGAAGGATTTACATATTTGTCATCCTAACTTGTGGGGACAGCACCCCACAGAGGAACTGAAAAAGGACCATTTTCCAGAGGTAGCCAAGGTGCAGGAAGTAATTAGTGAATTATATTAGCCTACTGAAAGAGGTGGGCAACTGATAATCCTTGCATTTTGAGATTCCCATCCTTAACCTCCCTTCCAGATGAAGTGAAAAGGATGGAGACATGACATGTTTCCAAAAGGACAAGGTGAAAAAAGATTAACCTGGATATGTGCAAAGAGGAGTGTTTAATACCACAACGCCCAGAGAAAAGCCTGTTACTACACAAGATGGGAATTTAGCTACCACCACGCCACATCAAAAGAAACTTCACCACATTTCAGTTTTCAACTTGAAAATCTGTCCCACACCTTCCTCATTTGTCTGCACGTCCTGATCAATTACCTTACATGAAAGCCTTATTATACACACAAGTTTTAATTGATTTACTCAAGTCAGTGAGCAAGGAATAAATTACATCTTGGGCAATAAAGCTGGGCACACTAAGGCAGCCCGCTTTGCTGCTGCCAGATTTAAAAGCTCCGAAACAAAGGCAGATCTGGTTTGTTGCTACAGTTTGATCTTAAGCCTCAAACTGCCTGCTGTGTTAGCCTAGCTGATCATCAGCTGCTGGTTTATGTCAGTGCAGCCAGGGTAGAGCCTACAAGTACAGTCATGCTCCACAGAAAGAACTTTATCTGGCAATAAACTTTCATTGACCACAGCAGTATTAGCTGGAATTTATACAGCATCAGCCATTCTCACTACACAGTAAAACACTGAGACATCACACAGCACACTGCAGATCTGAATACTGAATAGAAAATCCACATAAAACTAACATTTCCATGCTTTGTGCTGGTATTTTGACAGGCTCAGAAATTGATGTCACCACTTTCTAAAGACTCTTCATTCACACCATATTTACCAAAGTGTCGATGATCCTTCAAGACCTTTGAGTCAATAATCATTATACTGGTGAATAAAGGTAAAACTTAAATTAGAAACAGATAGATTAAGATAATGCAAGAAACTGAATTATACAGCATAATTCCTGAAGCCAAAAGTTGAAGCACAACCAACCAAAACACAGCAGAACTAGAGAGGCAGTAGCTGCCTTCAAGGACATCCAGCACAGGACAGGGTAAAACTTCAAACCACACTGTTTCAGTTCACAGCATCTTCCAGGCAATCTTTGACGATGCACACTAAAGACAGGATTCTGCTCCCTTTTATTCACCAACAGGGTTTTCTGCTGCTGCAAGATGAGATTTCAGGAACCAAATCTGTTTTTCCTACATGCTTCAGTCTCTATTAAACCTGCTGAAACTACCATGGCAATTCCTTGTACACACACAAATCCCATACTGCAGAATCAAGCCTCAAAATTACAGCTCATTCTAGCAATCTTCAGGCTTATCTTAAAACAGAACATTGATTCAATACAAACCCCACACACACACTTTTATAAAGAAAAAAAAAACTGATAAAAAAAGAGCAAATATTTAAAATATTCATCACAACAGTGGTCAGCACTATGAAATGTAAAGCATATTACACTTCTACTGAGGATTTGATTCAGCAAGGCTGATACTGAGCAGTACAAATCATGTTTCAGTCTAACATGAAAAGACAGTACTGGCTCAGGTTCTGTTCTTTATAAGGTGTCACCCAAATAAACACCAATGAGCTATCAAAGTCTCTTACCAGTAGTTATTCCAACCCTTCCCATGCACAGGGACAGTTTAAAATGCTTAAAGCAGAAATAATAGTAGAGATCTGACTGAGGAGGCAAAAGCACTTTAAGAAAAGCCATATAAAACAACAGGGTTTCACAGAGTGCAAGAATTACAGGTGAATTAACAGCAATGATCTCCCCAGCTTTATGAAAGAGGAGCAATATGTTATCTCCAAGTGACAGAGGTACTGCCTGAAAAACAGCTCACTCAGTCACTCCAAACCCCAGCCAACAAAGTCTGCTGTTTTCTTCACTTCTTTTATATGCCTTTTGTCACTCACTCAGACTTCCTCATGCACACTCAATGGCTCCTTCTGAAATACATTTAACGTAAGAATTTGTGATAGTGGGAACATGGCATGACAAGAATATCCAGCATTCACTGATAGGAGCCCAAACCAGAGCACTAACAGGTTTTGGGTAAACAGAAAGTAGAGATGTTTGGCACCTTGCAGGACAGATCATCAAGTCTTTTCTGCACCATTTCAGGCTGTCAAACCTGTGTGCTTTCACTGCAGGCTGATATTACTACGAGTTATGCTTATATCTCCACTTCCATTACATTCTTCAGCTTCCTTGTGCTCTCCAGAGACTTTTCAAAGCTAATTTTCCATCATTCAAAGTCTCACAGAATTTGCTTTCTCCTGCCACAGCACCACACCTTCTCCCCCTTCCAATCTCAGCCTAGCATCTCTTATTCATTCCACAATGCAATTTAAAGTTCATCTTTCAGGACCAAATGTGGAGTGAAATAAAAACCAGACACTTCAGACCAAAAGGCACAGCCCCATCACCTCGCTACTAAGCTTCGTGCCATCCTCCACACCACTAACTCAAAACCCTGCCTTTTTTCAGCTGTTATATAGTTCAAAATAGCTTCCTAACATTGTTCAGAAGTGCCTAATTAATTTTTCTGATCATACTCAAAAATCCTGCGAAAACATCTCAGTTTTGACGGGAGGCCTTTTCAGACCAAGGGTGGAACAAGGACAGGGCTGGAAAACCTGACAGGTCTTTTTCCTTAAAATAGCTCCAATGTGACTGTTTTTCCTGAGTAACCGCAAAGAAATCTTGCTTGTGTCCCAGTGGGGGAAGAAATTCAAATTTTTAGACCTTGAAAGTTGCCATGAAAAGAACTGACAACTGTCACGGCTCTGCATAATCCTTTTCTCCTCTACATTCATTAATTGCTGCCACTTAAATGAAGCATCCCTAAACAAGAGCATCTACTGTTCTTAAATGAACTACTAGGATAAAGTACAAGTTTATCTTTCTCCTGTCTTCCATGCTGTTCTCTCCTTGTACAGGAGCTACTGGATCACTACCTATAAAGCTTTCACTCCTTTCCATTACCTACTAACGGGATACCCCTTGTGAAAAGACTGGTATTTACACTAATTCCAAAAGTCCTAAAAATCATGTGATAGAAATTCCTCCCAAAGACACAATTATACAAACAGAACATGAAAACCGAGGTTTGGACTGATAATCCAAAAAAAAAAAAAAAAAAAAAAAACCAAAAAACCCCACAGACAACATGAAACCCAACCCCAAAACTGTCTTTGTCGAGATGGCTACAGCACTCAGAGTGCCTTGGTAGAATTTCAGAAGGCCTCAAGCATCAGCACCTTGTTATCTAAAAGTCTTTAGTACCTTTTCTATGTTGCAGCCCCACGAGAAGCTCCACACAGCTCTGGCTCCTTCTCTCTTCCTTCTGCAGTTCCAGCTCCCTCCTTCCTGTCCCTAGCATGGCCACCTAACCCTGTCTGTCCCTTGTACAATGTCTTACCCATTCTGTCCCTCACACAACCTCCTGTCCCTTCCTCCTCACAGCACCACCAGCAGTCTCCAACTGAGGACTCCTCCTCCCTACTTCACTCTTTTATCACACCCATAGCTGTGAGGGCAAGGCTGTTCCCACTCTTTGATAACTAACACAGCTGCAATATATGGGAGGCAAGATTGCCTTTAGCACTATCTCTGTCTGTCTTCCCACACAAAACTAACACCCCAACCCCTCTTCCAGCCAAAGAAACCAAATGTGCTGCTCTCCAGTGGCCAAGTAACACAGCTCTGTATGGAAAACAGCCAGGTACCAACCAAGCCCCAGCACCAAAGCAGACATTCCTTTATCAGCCTCCCTGGCCAGGCAGTATCCTGAGCTTGGAGTGGATCTGAAACAGGTCACACTTCACCCCAGAAATCTTTTTTCAGCTGGAGTCAGACTTCTGACTTTCTGCTGCTGTAGCCTCCCCATCAGGTGATCAAGAGGAGCCTTGCCATTTGATCCCTTTTGACTTACTTCACTTTTACCACCTTTTATTGAGTTCCACCAAAACAAATGAAAACCCAATATCCTTTCCCGAGAAAGCAAACATGGGGCAAAGCAGGGAGAGAAGAGCAGCAGCAGAGTCACTCCAGCTCTCCTTGCCCCATCACTTGAAAGCAGTTAGCTATTTTTGGCAGTCTGATCATTCAGTCACTGGTATGCAAGATGAGAAGCATGCATAGAATAGAACACATGACAAACCTGCACTGATTATACACCAGTGTGGCTGCAGAACCTCTCTCCTTACAGCAGGAGAAATAACATTTCAACATCTGCAGCGTGGGCTAGAAACAAGCACCTGCACTACGTGATGGCCTCAAACAACCACAAATCAATATTCCCTTAGGAAATGCATACCCCTGTAATTCCCACCAATACTACAGCTCCCAAAAATACCTCCACATCTTTATTTTACTATGGAAGACTTTCATGGATCAGGTATTTCAGCTCTGCACCCCACAAGAAGTGACAGTGGCTTGCAGTGACAATTGGGTTCATCCTAGTTTCCTATTCTCCTACATCACTGGGAGGAACAAACTGTAAGTGGCAGCAGTTTGGATAATGATTGCATATATTAGTATAACTGTATATAATTACAATGAAAATATTTATCATTTTCCAGGCAGTACTGTAGTTCAACTTGGGCAAATTGAGATGTAAGAGCAACATAAGAATTTCACATGTTGTTGGGGGTTAAGTTTTCCTGTGGAATTTTTCCCCCCATAAGTTGCTAGGAGACTAAATATTGATAGTTAAAGGGTGCTTGACCCAGACAAAAGGGAGTTGATCACTTAGTTTAGGGGGAAGGAAAGGCTCCCAGGAGCTGATCGTAGGAGGCAGGGGTTGTTTGTTTTTTTTCCGGCTCTCAGTTTTCTGGGAGGAGGGGAGGAGGACAGCCGAGCGACTGGTGGCGGCATTGGAATCCACAGTTAACGGAGGGATTTGGTCCTGAGAATTCTGTCATCTGTTGGAGCGCCCAGGAATTCGGAGGGTTTTTTTGCCTGCTGTGCTAGATTTTGGGTCAGCCTGGGTCCAGCCGCTGCAGGTTCTCCAGCACTGCTCGCTTCGCCTGCCAGGACACCCCCCTGCCTGCCGAGGACAATCCACCGCTTCCAACCATCAGCGCTGGAGTTTCCACCATTTGCCCCTCGGGGTTCTTGGTTCTGTTTTACTATTATTATAATTGCTGTTGTTGTTTGTCTGTCCTGTTATATTTACTAGTAAAGGACTGTTATTCCTTTCCCCATAGCTCTGACTGAAAAGTTGTTTTTTAATCTTCCAAATTATAATAAGATGGAGGGAAGGATTTGAATTCCCCATTCCTAGAGAGGCCTGCCTCTCCCTAGCAGATACCTGTCTTTTCAAACCAAGACACATGTGTACTGAACATGAAAGATAGCTGCACAGAACTTCACAGCAGGCGTAAAATCCAAAGGGCAAATGTTTCTATGTAAGCAATTTGACAGAACACTGACAATGTCTGATAGTAAATCCAGTCTCAGCTAGTTGAACATTGTGGCCAGTACCAGTGAGCTACTTAAGAGACAGAAGGGAAAAGAAAGGCACCTGCCAACTTCTTGGTAACTCCTGGAAGATGGCTGAAAGAACAAAGTCAGAAATCTCTGTCCCCTTGTGCGTCTGCTGGGCAGGTGAGAGTGTGCTGGGCCAGGTGTGAGCAGAGTTGTGCTGTGGATCACCTGGAGCTCAGTCTGCCCTGCTCCCTCCTCCTGCTGGCTCTCTCCCCTGCCCCTCTCTCCTACCTTTCCTCTCTAGTTCTTTCATACTTTCTATTGTATCTTTCCTATTTATGCAAGAAAAAATGCCCTGCACTTTTTCCTTTCATTTAATGAAAACCAGAAATTTCTAAAATTTGAGCAAAATGCCACCTGCAACAGAAGAAAAACTGAAAATTTCTGGTTTCCCTTTCCTGGAGGTATTCAAAAGCTGTCTGGACACAGTCCTGAGTGATGTGCTCAGGAGATCCCGCTTCAGCAGCAGGAGGAGCTCCAGTGAGGACCATTCTGTGATTCCATACAAAAATGAACAGAAAAATAAAACAATTAGATGAGTGCTAGTTACCACTGAATTTGAATAAACAGGCTATGGGGGCAGGGGAAAGTGGCTCAGAACTCCTAAACTCCTATAATTAAATGCAGTGGCTAAAACCTGAGTGAAGCCGCTGGAAGCGCTGAGCTGACGGTTGTCACCTCTGCTGTGCAGTCCCTGGGGAAGCCACCGGCACGTGGGAAAGGTCACCTGCGGCCAGGAGAGAGAGGGAGATGCCCAATTCCTGCCCAGTGAGAAGGGGAAGTCACCTGTCACCTTCATCACCAGAGGCTGGGGCTGGGCCACCAGCCTTCACTGTCCACCCATCACCGCACTGAGCTTTGTGTCACTGCCCAGGGCTTGTCCCCAGGGGCCTCTGTGAGGTGACAACAGGGCTGCCCCAAGAGGCTTCTGGCACATCCCAGGTGGTTCCAGAAGGTTCAACAAAGGCCTTACCAATCCTGGCAGCAAACACCTCGGTATGTTTTCAGGGGACGGAGGAGGGAGAAGATCAGAAGGCGATCAGATGGGTACTGCATTGCTGCTGGTGAAATCCCACCTCCAGGATGTCAGTCCCATCTGCCAAAGCCCACAGGAACAGGGATACAGAAATCCACCAGAGCAGTTCAGCACTGCTGCTGCACCCCCTGTGCTTAACAGAGGTGAAGCTGTCACTTTACAAAGTGACACTCAAAGCAAATGCCTGCAGAACACTCAGGTCAGAGGAGGATTACATGATGCCCACCTCTGATCTGATCCCACTAACACAAGAGAAATTCATCCTAAATTGGGTTGTAACTAAAAGGACATGAATCAAAGATATCAAGCACTTGTTAAACAATTTATTCTCAAAGCAATCAAGAGAGCCTTATATCAATTATGTCAAGCCACAGCTTTTGAAAAGGATCTAGAGATTCCCTGGGCCACAGAACAGTGATCTCTATAAATACACCTTCCTTTCAGCTACAAGCACAACCAGTGTCACAGGTAATGAAGTACCACTAGTTCAGATTTAGTCAATCTTGAACTGTGTAGATATAATGCAGCCCAGATCAATGGCAATTCGATTGCTATTTCAGGAATATCTCTTCTTCCCACTTCATTTCTGTCCTCTGCTCCCTCCCACCTCACAGTGATGCTCTAATTATTCAAACAAGCAGTGTTCAATCCATGCCAGCCCTTTCTTCCTTTAGCACTGACCATGCCTTATACATCATGCTCACAAAACTAATTAAGTGGAGAACAGTATCACTTTACACTCTCTTCATGAAAATAACTGAATTGTTACCTGCCTGAGGGTGCAATTCAAATTATTTTTGCCTTCATTTCACTCAGCAACACAATACAAATATTGAGCATGAAACCAGACCAGCCAATTCAAGGAAGCCCTTTACCCAAGATACCACACACAAAAATTAAAGTATTATTGTAAATAACATATATAAAATAGTTGTCTCATTTTGGTTTTTAACATGCATTTTCATGTAAGCTTGACCAAGACATACTTTGGGAAAAGCAGGGAATTTTGTTAGGTCAAATGACATAGCTGAGGAAAGAAAAACAGTTTGGGCTACACAAGCCCTAGAGCCAGGCTCAGTTAAAAAGGTATCATGGATTGGTACAATTTGGTTTTCTGGTTATAGAGAAATGTGAAATGTTTTTCCCTGCCATGACCATAGAGTGGTTTTTGGGGGAGGAGGACAGGGACCTATCAAAAAGCTGGCTGGGATATTGGCAGCTAAGTTGACCAATGGGAAACATCAACGCGACTTTGGAGGGGACAATTCAAACTGATCTGCTGCTGATTGCCCTCTCTTGCTTCGGAATCAGCCATGAGGTAACATCGTGGGTGGCGGGTGGGCCCAGGTCGGGCCCTGCTGCCCCTTTGGGCGGCCAGGCCAGGCCCGGCCGGGCCTCTGAGGGCCGCTGCCCGCACAGGGAGGGTCTGGGCCGGCTGAGCCCCTTTCCCCTGCTTGCCAACAGGGAAGACGGGCGGCTGCAGTTCAGCAGTGCTGACCGCGTACTCGGGACCGCGGCAGAGGGGGCCAAGCCATGGCCCAGCTTAATCACCGCTGGCAGCAAAGAAAGCCTGTAGCTCCATAACAACTTTAAGCTGAGCCACCCTGGATGAGACCAAGGGGTGGAAAAAAGGACATCTACCAGCTTCCTCCATCAGCATAGCTTTGCATTTTCTTCAGCCCCTGCAGCCTGGGGCATGCACGTGGCCCTTGCAGGCCTGGGCAGATTTAACTCTTTTCTAGCAATGTGGAGCTTTTAAAGCACAACTCTTCTTTGAGAGAAAGAAGAAAGAAAACAGAGGGTATGTAGAACAGACACTGCATGAAGTCAGTTAGATTAGAAGTGAAAGAACTAAGATTGAAATAGGATTGAAGAAGCGGACATTTTTAACTGGATTTCTCTAGGGTAAACTATGAAGAAATGGACTGTTCTTTGTAGCATCTTAGTGTTGTTGGGGAGAATGCTAATTCTAATCAAAATTGAGGACTGATGTAATTGAGATTTATTTGGGAACTTTGAAGCCCCCACTCCTGGGTTAAAAGGAGGTCTCAGCCTTTGAGACAAAGATGATTTTAGACTAGAAGAAGTATTCGTAAATAGTACCCCAGATATACTGAGAAGCTTTGCTGATAAAACATCACAGTCTGCAAAAACTCTAGGCGGCAGCAGATGTGTACCATTTAAGAGCTACTGGACTATTTTTTCTTGTAGCAAGCATCTTCATGAAAATCCTAGAGAGACTCTTCTCCTAAAGTAATGAGTGATTATGTCTAAATAGAGAAACTGACTGAAAATCTCCAGTTGTATCTTTCTATGTTGTTTAATTAAAAAAGTTAATAATTTGTAGGGGGAGAAAAGAGTGTTTTAAAGTTTCATTCTGTTTTAGTTTTTCTTTTTTCAGTTTAACTTTTTTTCATTCTTTGTGTGTGTTAATAAAAGTATTTTTGTTCATTTTTAAGCTTAAGCCTGCTTTGTTTTTTCTCCTAATCTCTCCCTCCCACAGAAAGAGAATAAATACTAAACCCCCTACATTAATTGGTGTTTCTGCCTGGTTTTATTAATTTAAGACTGTTACAGAGGGATAAGAGTGGCTAAGAAACCTTCAGTCCCATAGAATCTGTGAAAGCATCCAGCCACCAACAGGGCAGTTCCTTTCCAATGTGTATCAACACAAAAATCCTGATCTGAAAATGCTCAGCTAGAGGTTGTCTAGGATTTGAAGCCTGTCCTCTTAGAGTTAAAAATGTTTTGTTTGTACACAGGACACCTCCAGATTTACAGCGGATTCTAAGGAAGTGGCTCATACAACTCTGGAGCCATGTCTTCAACACACTACTGCACTAACACACAGTGAGGAACAGAAGCAGAAAATGAACATTCATTGACCCAAGGCTACCCTGCAGCACTCAATTCCCAAAGGACAGGGGTAAGACCAGTGCCTTTCAGGAAATCTCAGTAAATGGCACAAATACAATTAATGACAAGTCTCCAGTGTATTGTGGGTGGCCACAGACCAGAGATGCCAGAAGCCTAAGCCATGCAAACTCTTATGCATCTGCTGTGGCTGCTGATGCTCCTCTCTTTGCAGTGCCCTGCAATGCTCTGTGGGGCTACTCATCCTCCAGGCTTCATCTGCCTGGGAATTTTTCCCTTGAAGATGAGATTTGGTATCTGACAAGAACCAACTATCATTAAGTTTTCCTCTAGAAGCAAAAAAAAAAAAGAAGACTTTTACTACCTTCTGTACAACACAAGTTCTTGGCATGGATAGCAGCCACACAAGAACTAACACTGCAACAAACCCCAGAGTGTGGAGCTTGTCCCCGAAATTCCTGCCTTGCTGTGGATTTCCTCAACACTGAAAATCATTCAAGAGCATCAGCACCAGTGTGCTGGCATTTTGATCTCAAGACTGCTTCCACCTTTTAGTTGCTGCTGTTTTATCAACATATGTGAGGAGCCACTGTCTTGGGATTGAGAGGGAAGGATGTTTCTTTTATAAAGAGTTACTGTCCTTTGTGGTTCCAAAGCCAGTCCCAGATAATGAGTCATAACAGGAGGTGGTTACTGTAAACATTCCAAGCATGGGCACATTAACAACCACCCACTAATCAGAGGCAATGCCACAGGCAGACACAGAGAACTCCCACTGCTGTCAATGGGAGTTTTGACTGGATCAGGACCTCAGCCAAGCACTGAGTATCTATTGCGACCTGCATCATTAATATCCAGGATGGGATGGGTCATGGCCCAGATTTTGTCTTTTGCTTTCCAGTGGGTGATGCAGGAATCTATTCAAAGTGAAATCTACAATCTCAGACAGGAGGCTCAGAGATTTCTAGTGTGAAGTGAACAAAACAAAGCCATTATGTTCAATACTCACTCTCTGGTGTCATTAAATGTTTATAATGCAAACACAAGTTCTGATGTGTAAGTCAATAGCACCAATTGACCACAAAAAGACTCAATCTGCTGCTGGCAAACATCTGCCTGAACAGATCCTCAAGTTCATATCCTAAACTGCAGCTGCTGCTGAAGTTTGGTGGGGCTTTTGGTCTGAAATGCAAAAGAACTGGCACCCAAATTTCTGACAAAAAGACAAAGAAATGCCCTGCCTGTGACCTGAGCTGGCCAAGCACCACTTGAGGCAGTTAGCACCATTCTCCCTTCCCCCTTCTCACCCAGGGCTGCACTTGCTGCTAATTTTGATTTTGTGGACCCAGACCAAGACGTGGTCAGCTTACATGCTGCTTCTCTTTAGTCCCTGAAGAAAGTTACTTTCTCATGATTCAGTACTATAGAAATATAACTGTTGGTATCAGCTTCTTTATTTTTGTCAGCTTTTCTCCAAACCTTTCAATCATAAGCTGCATTATACTATATTTCCATAAAGCCAGGAAA
Source organism: Tachycineta bicolor (assembly GCA_025960845.1). Taxonomy (NCBI): domain Eukaryota; kingdom Metazoa; phylum Chordata; class Aves; order Passeriformes; family Hirundinidae; genus Tachycineta; species Tachycineta bicolor. Next base: position 919,384 of record JANEHK010000095.1, on the reverse strand, counting down.
AGCAGTAATAGATACCTCAAAATTCTGACTTCTATTTTTCTTGCCAAGTGATTTCTCTAAGTGCTTTGTTTTCTGCTGTCACTGAATTAGTATAATACCTGTACTTCCAAAGTCTTCACTGTTACTGTCACTATTTCAATACACTCTTCAGAGATTAGAAGCCTCTAGCTTCAAAAATGCTCCTATTTTGCTTTCTGCAGAAGAAAATACAGTCTGTATTTTCTCACTGCTTCTGGCTGAGGTTATCAGACTTTGGGACAACAGCTATCCAAGTTGTTTGTGGTGACAGGAAAAGATCCCCTGCATCTGCTTTGATGGGGAAGCCAATAGTACATAATCCCCTTAGTAAAAAGAAAAACAAATGCTGATGAATCCATACCTCAGATTTAGTTTGAGACTGCTCCAGCTCTTGACTTTGCTCGAAGGAGCCGCACAAATTGTACAGCAGCCTCTGGAAAGAGCCTGGCTGTAATACCAGACAGCATGAGCTGTCTAAGGCCCAGGTCCAAAGCACAGGGCTTTCAGCACATCTGAGCTCCCTTTACAATGCCCAATATTCTCCCACTGCCCCACAGGTCTCCCCCAAATAAAAGATAAACAATATTTGATTCAAAACAGGTTATGTTGGTACAGCCCCAAGGACCGATAGGGACACTCGATGTACTGTGCCCAAACTGCAAGGCAAAAACTTTTGGGGAAATGAGACAGAGAAAATAAAGCAAGGGTGCCTGGCAAGAGCACACTAACTTTTCTTTAAAAACACCAGCCTGTCACATATTAGTTTCAAGTGCCCCCAGCAGATCAATCTTCTCTCTATGGCCCCAGTGGGACTTCCAAATTCCTCCTTTAGGGCTCTGGTCACCGTTATGCCCAACTGGTAATGATTATTTACGCATTCTTTGGGCCCCAAAACGGGTAACATGATATAGGAGATGGCCAAAAGGACAAAAGAGCATGCGCAAGGAGACAAGTTGAAAAGTTCAGCTCAGAGGATGACTATGTGCTTCATCCCCAAAGACCCCCGACGACCACCGGAGTGATCAGTGCAGTGCGCAGCCTCAAATAGGCGTGGAACTAATTTTAATACGAAGCGGGGACAGGCGGGGTTAGGAAATGAATATGCATTAGGCGTATCGTATAACCCGAGTTTGTAAAGATAAAAAGGGAGAAACAAAGCTCCCAGGTGTGCATGTCTTTGAGGAGTTATCCCCATGCACCTCAGCGCTGAATAAATTCATACCTACTCTCATAACCACTCTGTGAGTTATAGAGTCTTCTCTCCGCACATCAGAAAGTGCCCCGGGCACACCTGAGGCTCTCTGCACAGCAGCTCTGTGGCAGGACAAGAACCTCCGTGGTGGGAACTGCTCTGCTGTGCTGGAAATGCACCCGGGGCACCTCCGGAGCACAGAGCTGCTCCCAACTATCAGTGACCACTGTGGAATGCTGAGCTGTTCTTCTCCAATCCTCACATTCTTGCCCACCGTGGAAACAGGGCACTGTGAGGAGAGACATGGACACCTGCCCTATGACAAACCCAGCCCAGAGGGGACAGGCTGCTCTCTGGAACCAGCTGCTGGCTACCCCGAACAGCCCCCATCCACCCTGGAGCAGCAGCAGCACTGCCCATCTTCCTTTGGGAAGCAGCTGAGAGGATACCTGGGCTCACAGCACCCTGCACCTGCCCAACTCTCACACAGTCTGAAAAAAATAGGCGGGGAAAGGAAATCAATGCCATAATCTTATAGGTACACACTCACAGTTAATGCAGCATCTTGCAGAAAGTAAAGGTGCACATCCCTGACTTCATTCTATTAATCCATGAGCTTTATTTGAGCTTAGGATAGCTAATTCTCAAACATCCACAGTAACTTTTAAAAGCAACCAGATATGGAGCAAAACAGTAATCACTGGGTTTTCTAAGCAGGACTTACAAGTGGGATGAACACACTCTAAAGCAAGCAGTTAGTGCCCTCTTCGGCTTCAGGAAAGAAGTGAAAAAAACCCCAACTATTTTAATTAAACATAGATTTTGATACTTCTGTAACACCTGCACAACTCCACTGACACCACCACAGACTTTACAAAAGGGCAATTTAACTGCAAACAACCACTGCAAGGCAGTTAAGTATTTGCTCTGGATTGTGTTTATTCCCACCAAAATCCAAGGCCTTTCAAGGTTCTGTATAAATCAGTTTTTTCTAAAAGGAACCACCCCCAAAGCCAGTTGAAGAAAGTGTCTTTCAACAACTTATACAGTGCAGCTCCTACATCTGGGCTGAACATGGCCCTTCCCAAATTCTGTAGAGAACTACAGCTAAGTCTCACCTCATGCATGGCCCTGCAATGCCTAAGAAAGCTTCAGGACTAAGAAAAGCTGACACTGCTCTCACTGAGAAGCATTCCACATTTATTAGGCAAACATAACCCTGGGATACCTGCATTTACAGCAGGTATTCAAACTACACCATGTTACCTTACAGAATAGGGGTACATGAACTATCACCATAATATGCTTCTTGTATATAAACCATGATTATGTTGTTCTTTGAAAGATGGGTTAACTAACTCAGAAACACAGCTTTCTCTCAAGACTCCAGTGCCACAGTACAGCTGCAG
>JANEHK010000095.1:889194-914830 GCA_025960845.1 Tachycineta bicolor | reverse complement strand
AAAAAAAAAAAAAAAAAAAAAAACCCTTCCAAAATCATGAAACCAAAAAACTTTTTATCAAGAATAGCAAGGTTGAATTGTTTTGATTCGGCCTCTCAGGCTGCTAAAAAAGTAAACGACAGGGAAGTGTCCCACTCCGTTTTCTAGAACTAATAAATAAGGAGTAGTTTTTGGTCCCTCGGGGTGGCCCGGCTCACAGGTGTCAGAGAGTGTGCGGGAAGCACTGGCGGTCACCGCCCCAAGGGACACGGAGCCCCGCACCGCTCCGCTGCCCGACCGCGGATGAGCACGGGCACTGAGCCCGGCCACGCACCCCGGCAGGGACCCCGGCATCCCCAGCCATGCACCCGGCTCGGGCAGTCCGACCCCGCACGCCCCCAGCGCCGCGAGGGCCGGGGCGAACCGGGCCGGGGAAGCCCCCCGTGCCCAGCCCCGGCTGGGGTCCCCCCAGCCCCGCGTCTCCATGGCGATGTCTCCCCGCTCCACTGGCCGCGGCCGAAGCCGGGGCCGCCGCAGCGCCAAGCACCCCTGGCCGGGAGCCGCCCCCTCCCCGGCGGGGAACGGGGGGGCAGCGATCCCGGCGGTGCCGCATTGAGCGAACGCCGCTCCCTCTCGTGCTGGGGTCCCCGGAGCCGGGGCTGCCCCTGAGCCTTGCCCCCCCTCCCGGCCCGGTAAGGTCGGGCTGTCCACGGTCGGGCCGGAAAACGAGCCGGTTATCGGGGCAGCTGCGCCTATCTTACCTTTGGAAGCATCTTTCTCTTCTTTGGGCTTGATCACCATCCCGCTCATAGACCCCAGCTTGGGTGCGAAAATCCCCGGGAGCGTCGCGAATTCCGGCTGGACCCAAAGAAACCTCAGGCGGGGGGCAGCGTGCGTGCGTGTGGGAGTTCCTCTACGTCGAAAAGGCAGAAATGTCACCAAGAGAAGGGGAGGAGGGAAAAAATGAGGAGCCGGCGAGCTACCCGCTCCCCGGCGCGGAGCCTCGGATCCCGGCAGCACCGCCGCGGTGCCTGCAGGAGCTGAGCGAGGAGCAGGGGGCTCCGGCAGCCGCAGCACCTAGCCCCTGGGGCGCTCGCCGTGCAGGAGACAAAAGCAATATTCCCTGTGTCTGCCCGGCCCCCACCTTCCCCCGCCTCCCCGGATCAGCCTCCCCTCCCCAAGACCAGGGAAGAGCAGCTGGTCTGCAAGTCCCACCGACCAGGGGGAGGGGTTATTTGCTTGGGTGTGTTGGGTTTTTCTCTTTTCGCATCCTCCCCTAATAATAATGGGGCGGAGATGCAGCCGCGGATAGGAGGAGGATACGAGTCCTCGTCACTGCAGAAGAGGCGGCAGGTTTACACTTGCGGCAGCGAGGAGGGCTGGAAGGAGCAGCTCCAGCCCCCTGACTCCGCGCATCCCTCTCCCCATCACCCGCACCGGGGCTTCATTAAACGGTATGGGGGAGAGCGGGGGCAACAGTCATCCCGCTGCTCTCCGGCGATGGAACAATGCCCCACGGCCGGAGCTGGACTGACCCCTGGCTTAGGGAGGCGCTTCCACCCCCCGTACCGCAGGGGCGGCTCTGGGCGCGGGGCCTGGCGCTGCCCGGTCCCAGCCCCGCAGCCTGCTGCTGCCGTCGTGGGAGCGCAGAGCGCCGGTCGGGGGCACGGGGGGCAAAGAGGGGGTCGGATTTCCGTTAACGAGAGGCACGAAGGGCAAAGAGGGGATCGGGTTCCCTCAGGAGGGAACACGCACAGCCCGCGCCGGCTGCCGCCCAGCCCTGCTGCTCTGCCCCGGGGCGTGGGACGGTGCTCACCCCCTCCATCCCCCTGCTCCATCCCCCTCAGGGAGCAGGAAGGGACCCCCAAGAGCAGCCAGAGCCCATCATCTGTGCTACAGAGCGGCGTGTCCCGCCCCCCTCCTCCCCTTCGCCCCGTTCTCCTCGGCGGAGCAAAACTTCCTCTGCCGGGGCCGCCGTCGGGGGAGGGAGAAACCCGATGCAGCCCCTTGGAGCCCTGCCCCGCTCGGCAGCGCCCAAAATAAATCGCCGGGAAGGGCGAGCTGTGCAGTGCCTGGGGGAGCCCCTCGGTGCGGCAGCCAGGCTCCTCCTGCCCCCTCTCCCCGCGGCCGAAGGAGCCTGTTTGGAGTGGAGGACGCGAGGGATTTCTCCAAGACTAGGAGGGAGCAAGGCAGGGCTGGCACGCGGGGAAGGCAGTGTGCTCTGAGCAGTGCCCCGCAGGCCGTGCCCTACTGCTCGCCGGGGGTCCCCGGCAGAGCAGCAGCCCCGGGGCCGCTATTTTTAGTGAGGCCGAATTCCTGCCCGGCACCCTCCCCTGATGCAGCCCGGGACAGCTGGGGACAGCTCGGCTTTCCGCGACCAGTGCTCCGGCCCCTCCTGCCCCTGCCGAACAGCCTTTGAGTAAGTGGGTGATGAAACAGGCATGGGATAAAGTCTCATTCCCACTGCACACTGGAGATCAAGTGCAGTTAGGAATGTTAGGGCTGTTTAAGCTAAGAATCAGCAGCCAGGATGGCAGCTGTGATCCTGGCTCTTGATTGACTTGGTAGGGTCAGCTTTGCTTTGCAGAGACACAGGATTGCTGGGGAAGTGGTGGTCACCATCGCTGGGGATATTTAAAACCACAGAGATGTGGCACTTAGGGACATGGCTTAGTGATGAACATGGGAGTGCTAGTTAGCAGTTAGATTTGATGATCTCAGAGGCCTTTCCCAATCAAAATTATTTTAGGATTCAGTAAGCCCTCTGATGATAATGGAGTTGGAGTGCTCTTCATGTAAGTCTATTTCACATGAGCCTCTTCAGGTGTTTATTTTTTTTTAACACATCAGAGACTCTCCAGGGGATTAAAGACCTGGTCTTTTTCTTTTCGGTTTCACTCCAAGCAGGGACCACTGAATCCAGAGAGCTGGAAGTGGAATGGGGAGGGAGAGATTCTACGTTTCAGCTGAACCAACACTGTCAGAAGTACCTGATGAACCCCAGCAAGGAGATTTTAGCTCTCCAATATAACTTAGACCTGATTTTCAAAGGCACTTGCAGTGTCTTTGCTGAGAGTCAGTGACAATTCACACTTCTGGTCTGAGATCTTTCCAACACCAATGTCACTGATAAACACTGTGTTAGTGCTGACAGTGAGCCTGCCTTACCTGAGCCATTCTCATCTTTGCCAGGAGACCTGTTCAATTTTGCAGTAGTTATTACATTGACCAAATGAGGCCCATACACTCAAACATACCACACTTGAAGGAGGCAGCAGCTCAGCAGGTTGTGGAAGAATTGTACCAACTGGTGGGCAGAGGGAGCTTACCCTGCTGTTTTAAAATGAGTTAGGTTTTCCTCTTACTAGTTTTCAGGGCTTAGAAGTGTCAGTTAAAACAGTAATAAAATATTGTGTTGTGCATGGAAAATATAAGGGGATTTGCATGAAGGCTTATTGCAATCTAGGTACAGTTTGCACAGCCTTTAATTTGAAAGCTGCCTTGATGGTGTGAGTATCCTAGTGGATATGGTATCTGTGGTCAGGATGCTGACTTATGTCTTCAGATTCCCTCATCAGTTCCTCACTTTGAAGTGAGCATCTCTGGATTTTAGGGAAATCACTTCAGGTCTGGCTTTACAACAGAATTTCTTTAACTCACAAATACTTAAACATGAATGTGAGCCTCAGTGTCTTGGTACATCACTTCCCAACTATAGTAGGGAAAATTGTCACCTCGTTGCTTTTCAACTGTATGGTTTGTCTATAAAACTGTCCTAGGTTACAATGTAAGAAGTGTCCAAAGTATGTATTCTGTCACCATCTACATGAGCTGTTGAAACTAGGTTGGGCAGTGTTTCCCTTGCACCCTGCCTCTGGACTATCTTCTGTTAATGGGCCATCAATGCCTTGCTGCATGTCTCATAGGTGACTCCCTCCAGGAGCTATTACTGGGCAATCAAGGACCCATTGCAAGACTCATAGAATGATATCAGCCCATTGTGAGATGATCTGCCTAGGGGGAGAAGCCAAGCATTCCCACCTGGTTATAATCTGGGATTTGAACAGCACAGGCAGCCTTACCCACTGGATTCCCAGAGGACAAGAGCTATCAGACCTTTGTATGGGATCACTGCTTCAACAAGACCACTTCATCTGGACTGCTACTGTTAGCGTGGAAACACATAATCATAGGATGATTATATGCGAGTGCTTTTATTGAAGAGCTTTGGGAATCAGGGGTACAAACCCAAATCTGACTCCGACATTGATTTGAAATTGATATGTTTTTATACCCTTTTCATTATATAACTATATATTAATTATTAAACCCACATTGTTCTATTGTATACATTGATCTTATCCAAGCATGAATCCTTGTAATTTTCATTAGGCCCCCCAAACATCTTTTCTTATGATTCTTGTTATGACTACATAGTTTCTCATGATTCTTATTACAATTAAACAATAGTCATATTCAATTTGTTAGGAAAATTAATCTACGAACACCAGAGGTTTATGTCCAAAAAGGAGACAGAGGAGTCCTTTTACTTTATTCGAATAAAGGGAGAGGCCATGGGGCATTTCCCCTGGGGTCTCTCAGATTTTTGGAGGACGCAGCCTCCTTTTTATCCTAATTTCCCAGCCACATTTCTCTCTCTCTTTCCCCATTGGCTGAGGTACTTGAGAGGTAGACTTCCCGAAATGCCTAAGACCTCAGATTCCTCTTTTGATGTATAACCCTCTGCTAATTTTTAATTTTTATGGGATTTATGGGCTTTTCCCCATTGTTGCTTTCATCTTTCAATATTCAATTTCATTTATAAACAAACCTATGATTTGTTTGTAAAGGCAAGTATCTTCTTTTCCATTCATCAATCAATAGAATCCTTCCCATTGTTTCTCTTATCTCTCAGTGCTAGTTTTATCTACCAGCAGACCCAGGGCTTGTTTGTAAAGACAAATCTTGTCATTCCTCTCAAATTACCAAACAATTATTACATTTAACAATCATATAATTTATCATATGATGATTATGCAGGTGCAGTTTCACATGATCTAATAAAGACCAACATCAATGTTCATTCCCAGAGCCTAGTTCCCTTTTCCAGGCTTACCAGACCCAACCGATCTTTCCACCCCCCTGAATCTATTGTATACTATCCCCATGATTTTAGAATTATTTTAATCCTATGCTATGCCTACCACCACCACAGGTATCAGGTTGTATTCTGACTCTGTCAGTGATCTTTTGTACTATTGCATTTATTTTATTTTACCTTTTTTCCTCCTATTAAATTGTTTTTTCTGACTTGGAGTCTCTTGCTGGTTTTGCTTTCAAGCCAGCACATATTTTTGGCACCCAATGTGGGGCACGAGGTACTGAGAAAAGTCAGGATTACAGTTTTGTATTGATGAAAGAAACCCACCTGTTCACTATGATGTTCAACATGTTTACATATGTCTTATACCTAGGTCTTTTACATTTTTCTGCACGTGGCAGTATCTGTCAGTCTTAATGCTCATGTGTAGACTAGGGTCTGGTACCAAAATTGCTTTATTGGTCTATTATGTCTATTGTATGATAACCTCAGAGGCAATGAGCATCATTCAGAATATATACTCAATTTTGTTTGCTTGTCCCAGTCCAGGATGCTGCGTCAGGGGCCTCAACAATCACACCCAGCCCCTGTGGGGAGGGGTAAACAATGATTTTTTCCAGCCCTTCAGGCCTGGCAAAGCAGTTTTCGAAAATATTGAGATCTCTCTAGGTGCCAAGGACAGCATAATATTGTTGCCAGTTCTGCTTTGTCTTCTCTGCATGGCCTGCACCATGCTTAGAAATCAAATACTACATCGTGTGGTGCAACATCTTATTAAGGAAGAAGGAAAAAGAAACAAATGCAAAGTAACAGCGTCCATGTCTACACAAACTGTCACAGAGGAAACAGGAACCGCATCTACGCAGACTGTCACAGAGAAGAAAGGAACCAAAAACAAAGCAACAATGTCAGTGCCTACACAAGCTGTCACAGGGGAGAAACAAACCAAAGAAGCCATCAGCATCTCCACACAAACTGTCACTGAAGCAGAACAGCCTAAACCAGTAGCAGTTGCCCCTGTTCAGAAGAAGAAATCAAAGAGCAAATCAGTCTGCATAGTGACTGATGAGGATGTGGCAGGACCTTCGCACCCAGCAGAAGAGACAGAGCCAGAGATCATCACCCGCTCTTTATCCCTGTGTGAACTGCGTGACCTGCGGAGGGAATTCACCCACCAGACAAAAGAGTCCATCCTGACCTGGCTGTTCCACATCTGGGACACTGAAGCCAATTACACCATTCTGGACGGAAGTGAGGCCAGGCAACTGGGATCACTGTCCTGGGATGTGGTCATTGACCAGGGGATTGGGAGAACCCAAGAAACTCTTAGCCTCTGGCGGTGACTGCTAACAAGTGTGAGGGACAGATACCTTTGCAAAGAAGACCTCCAGGTGCACCAAGGAAAATGGAGCACAATGGAACAAGGTATCCGATGCCTGAGGGAATTGGCTGTGCTGGAGATCATTTTCTCAGAAGACGAGAGATTTCCTAAAAGCCCAGATGATGTTCAGTGCACATTGCAGATGTGGTTGAGATTCACATGGCTTGGACCAGAGATGTACTCCTGTTACCTGGCAACGCTGTAATGGAGGGAAGGCGAGGACAAGGTGGGCATCTTGGTCAATAAACTAAGAATTTACGAGGACACTGTCACTGCCCCATTTTGTACCCGTGTCTCATCCGTGGAAACAAGGCTGGCTGAGCAAGTCCGGAGTTTGATTGAAGAGGGCCATCAGAAACTGAAAAAGGAACTTAAGGAAGAAATTTACCACATCTCGCCAGAACCAACAAGAGTCTCTGCCATTAGAAGCAGGTATCTGCCAGCCAGGGAGAGAGGATACACTCCACGGGGTAACCTCTGGTCTTTTCTTTGGGAGCATAGAGAAGACATGAGGAAGTGGGATGGAAAACCCACCTCCTCCTTAGCAGCCCAGGTACATGAACTGAAAAGAGACACCTACCACAAGGAGCTCATCTAGAGTCAACGCTGCTCCAGTCTCTCAGGCACAGAATTCTAGATGGTATAGGAAGGATGATATGACTGATCCTCTTGAAGGGACCTCATGAACATATTTACAGAAAGAGAGCAACATGTACCATGACTGGGAATAGGGGGGCCCTGCCTCTAGCCAGGTAGAGGAAAGGGACAATCGGATCTATTGGACTGTGTGGATCCGATGGCCTGGCACATCTGACCCACAAAAATATATGGCTTTGGTTGACACTGGCACCCAATGTACCCTGATGCCATCAAGGTATGTAGGAACAGGAAGAGACTCTGGTGTGGCCAGCTTCCTGGGGACCCGCCCATGTCACAAATGGTTGAGGCCTGTGTGAGGCTAACCCCTTCCAGCCAAAAGATGGTTGCCATAGCTACAGATGTACAGCCAGCCATGGCTACAGTTGTCCAACCAACGGTGGCTACGGCGGTCCAACCAGCCAGCCAGGATCATTCCCCAGGACGTGCAACAGCAGCAAGGGGGTGCTCGAGCCAGGAAGAAACAGGGCAGAAAGGCACAGAAGTCTACAGCTGTCTTGTTTCTTTGTGCATGATGTGGAAGGCCGAATCACACTGCAAATGTGTGTAAGGCAACGGTGCATGTGAATGGTCATTCGTTGTTCGGTTCGGGAAACCCCACACAGAGCGTGAAGGTGAGACGTGTGCCGAAACAAATGTCTCTGCCTTGGCCCGAACCAATGAAGATCTGCTCAGTAGGCTTGCAGCCAGCACCCACGGTTCAGCAGGTGTTGATGTCTGCACAGCCGAGTCTGTCGTGATTGATTCGGACAAAATACACAAGGTTCCCCTGGATGCCTTTGGTTCCTCGGGTGATGGCATGAGTGCCTTCCTGATGGGGAGGTCCAGTGCCACCATTCAGGGTATCATAGTGCACCTGGGACTGATTGATGCAGATTTTTCGGGACAGATTCACGCAATGGTCTCCACACCCACCCCCCCTCTGACTATCCCAAAAGGCACACAAATTGCTCAACTTGTTCCTTTTAAGTCTTCTGTTTCCAGGACTGAGGACCGGTCGCGAGGTGACAGCAGCTTCAGCTCTACTGGGCCGCCTCAAGTGCACTGGACTGCTGTCCTGACGAAAGACCGTCCTGAGACGCTATGTACCGTGTCCATGGCTGGTGCCATGCCGTCGGAGATTCACCTTCATGGCCTCCTAGATACCGGGGCTGACGTGAGCGTTCTCTCCCTGGCTGCTTGGCCCCCACAGTGGCCTTTGAGCCTGGCAAAGACATCGATTGCGGGCTTAGGAAGAACAAAGCAATGCTACATGAGCCAGAATCCCGTGGCCATCACGAACCCGGAGGGACAGACAGCCGTAATTTGGCCTCATGTTACTGAGACTGCTCAGAACCTCTGGGGGAGGGATGATTTGGCCACATGGGGGGTGCGAATGGGAACGGATTTTTGATCAGGGCCACTGTGATGAAGGACACAGAGTGTCCCATGCTTCCTTTATGGTGGCTGGTGGACAGACCCACCTGAGAGAACCAGTGGCCCCTCCATCACGACAAGCTAGTCGCCTTTTGTGAACTTGTACAGGAGCAGTTGGACCAGGGACATTTGGAACCATCTACCAGTCCCTGGAACACTCCTGTCTTTTGTATCAAAAAGAAGTCTGGGAAATGGAGGTTGCTACAAGACCTCCGAAAGATCAATGCCATGATGGAAGGCATGGGAACATTGCAGGCTGGTATGCCATCGCCTACCATACTTCCTGCGGACTGGCCGGTCCTCATTGTGGATCTGAAGGATTATTTTTTTACGATCCCTCTGCATCCCGATGACAGACCAAAATTTGCCTTCACGGTACCAACAATAAATAATGCCGAGCCCGCACAGTGATATCAATGGAAAGTTTTGCCGCAGGGCATGCGAAATTCCCCCAGTGTTATGCCAATGATATGTGGCCCATGCCTTGTCTGGAGTTCACAAACAGTTTCCTGATGCTCATGTCTATCATATGGACGACATTTTGGTGGCTGCGCCCACCCAGGATGAGCTGCTGAGGATACAGCCTCAGTTGTTGAATGCTCTGCATTCACATGGACTGCAGGTAGCTCCAGAAAAGGTACAACAACAACCTCCCTGGAAATATTTGGGGGTCAAAATTCTGGAAAGGACAGTCTGTCACCAGGAGGTGCAATTTGTGAAATCGGTGAAGACACTGAATGATGCTCAGAAGCTGGTAGGTGTTATCACTTGGTTACGTCCTTACTTGGGACTGACCACAGCACAACTGTCTCCCTTGTTTGAATTGTTGAAAGGGGACACTGATTTAAAGTCATCTCGTGAATTGACCCCTGAGGCATGAAAAGTGCTGGAGGAGGTTCAGCAAGCTGTTTCGGCTCACCAGGTGTACCGCATTGAACCTTCCACTGATGTCACTGTGTTCATCACCACTCCTGATTTACATCCAACAGGTATTGTCGGCCAATGGAATGATGATTGGAATGATCCTCTGCACATCTTCGAATGGGTCTTCCTGCCTCATCAGCCACATAAGACGGCAACTGCACTGTTTGAATTGATTGCGTGCTTGATAATCAAGTGCCGGCAACACTGTTTGCAATTGATGGGTGCAGATCCCTCAAAGATCATACTCCCGGTTCAGAGGGAGGAATTTGATTGGAGCTATGCAAACAATGTTTTGCTGCAAAGTGTTCTTGAGGGTTTTTCAGGACAGATCACTTATCATCTGCCTAGACACTAGCTATTGCAAGTGGCAAAAAATACTCAATTTTTTCTACGACCCAAAAATATCCAAGAGCCAGTGCAAGGACCCACCGTCTTCACTGACAGTTCGGGCAAAACAGGAAAAGCCATTGTTACCTGGCAGGATGGATATGAGTGGCAGGTTTTGGAAAGCCATGAGGATAGGTCAGCCCAATTGGTTGAACTAAGGGCTGCTGTCATGGCATTTGAGAAATTTTCCCAGGAACCTTTCAATTTGATCACGGATTCAGCCTATGTTGCTGACATCGCACAGCGATTGGGTTATTCAGTGTTGAAGGAGGTCAGTAACCCTGCCTTGTTTCATTTACTGAAGGCCCTGTGGTGTGCAATTCAGGCCAGAGTTCATCCATACTATGTTCTGCATGTACGGAGTCACACTAACTTGCCAGGGTTTGTAGCGGAAGGTAACGCAAGGGCTGACAAGTTGGGTAACCCAGCGTGGGTAGCCCCTCAGCCTGACGTGCTCACGCAGGCCAAGGCATCGCATGGGTTTTTCCACCAAAATGCGCATACACTGCAGAAGCAGTTCCAACTGACGGCCACTGAGGCTCATGAAATTGTCGAGTCGTGCGACGATTGTCATGACCTTGGTGCGCCGTTGCCGGCAGGGGTTAACCCCAGAGGCCTTAAAGCCTTGGAGCTTTGGCAGACCGATGTTACCCAGGTCGCCGAGTTTGGCCGGCTCAAGTATTTGCATGTCACAGTGGACACATTCTCCTCTGTGATGTGGGCTTCTGCTCAGACAGAGAGAAAGCCCGAGATGTCATTGCCCACTGGAGGCAGGCCTTTGCCATTCTTGGCATACCTTCTGCTGTGAAAACCGACAATGGTCCTGCTTACACCTCCCAGCAGGTACGGCAGTTCCTACAGTCATGGGGTGTGTCACACAACTTTGGCATCCCTAATTCTCCGACGGGACAGGCGATTGTAGAACGCGCTCACGGAACACTCAAGCGTGTTCTTCAAAAACAAAAACGGGGAATGCAGGGTGAAACTCCACACCGTCGGTTGGCAAAGGCTTTGTACACCATCAATCACCTTACGGTGCCACAGAACTCAAATAATCCTGTCATTTTGAACCATCACCTCTCGTTGCAGGCTTCAGATGACGCACATCAGCCTCGAGCGAAGGGTCGGGTCTGAAATTTAGTCACCAAGCAATGGGAAGGACCCTATGACCTTATCACTATGGGGCGTGGGTATGCGTGCATGTCCACAGATACTGGGACACGCTGGCTACCTTCAAAGTGTGTCCATCCTGACCTGCGACTGCAGAGGCGGAATTCGGCTGACAGGCAAGGTGGAGACCGTGATCAACTTGAAGGTCGCCAAGTGGATGAATCCTCGAGTGATCACTGACAATTCTTCCACAGACAGTGATTGAATTTGTATATATTCCCTTTGTAAATTTGTTCATTATTCTTTTTCTGTTTTCTTTTTTGTAAAGTCAAAAGGGTGAGATGTCACCCCGGTTTTTCTGAGTTTTTTAAAGCCTTCTTCTTGTTCATAAGATGGAGTCAGTTTCTTTAGTTTCTGCACAATATTAGGAGCAGTTTTAGCTTTTCTCACACATAGGAACATAATCAAACCTTTTGTTTTTCATTCCCTGTCTCTTGTTTGTATATTTCTAGCCTGAAAATAATTGTAACTGGCAGCTGGTCTGGCCAGTGGGCTAAGAGGCGGTAACCCCAGAAACCAATCCACAACCAGACCCACAAATGTATAAAATGTAAGAAATAAACAGGCTGAGGGCTCAGCCATGGTCTCTCTCTGATGAGCAACTCTGCCCTGCAAATCTCTTGTCTCCGTGTGATTACCTTGCATGCCACGTTCACAATACCGCACCGACAGAGACTGTGTGATTCCTATGCATGAGATGATTCATAAACTGGAGACCCAAGGGGTGGTCAGCATGGCTTGTTCACCTTTCAACAGCCCTATATGGCCATTGTGTAAGTCCAGTGGAGAATGGAGACTGACGGTAGATTACCGTGCTCTGAATGAAGTCACTCCACCACTAAGCGCTGCTGTGCCAGGCATGTTGGAGCTTCAGTACGAGCTGGAGTCCAAGGCAGCAAAGTGGTATGCGACCATTGATATTGCCAATGCCTTCTTCTCCATTCCTCTGGCAGCAGAGTGCAGGGCCCAGTTTGCCTTCACCTGGAAGGGCATGCAGTACACCTGGAACCGACTGCCCCAGGGGTGGAAGCACAGTCCCACCGTCTGCCATGGACTGATCCAGGCTATACTGGAAAAGGGTGAGGCTCCCGAACATATACAGGACATCGATGACATCATTGTGTGGGGGAACACGCCAGCAGAAGTCTTTGAGAAAGGAGAGAAGATTATCCAGATTCTGCTGAAAGCTGGTTTTGCCATTAAATGAAGTTAGGTTAAGGGACTGGCTCAAGAAATCCAGTTTCTGGGAGTCAAGTGGCAAGATGGACATCACCAGATCCCTACAGAGGTAATCAACAAGATCACCGCAATGTCCCCACCAACCAGCAAGAAGGAGACACAAGCTTTCCTAGGCACCATTGGCTTTTTGGAGAATGCACTTTCCGGGGTACAGCCAGATTGTGAGCCCTCACTATCTGGTCACCTGCAAGAAGAATGATTTCCACTGAGGGCCTGAACAGCAACAAGCCTTTGCCCAGATCAAGCAGGAGATCGCTCATGCAGTAGCCTTTGGCCCAGTCAGGACGGGACCAGAGGTGAAGAACGTGCTCTACTCTGCGGCTGGGAGCCATGGTCTGTCCTAGAGCCTTTGGCAGAAGGTACCTGGGGAGACTCGGGGCTGACCACTGAGATTCTAGAGCCAAAGCTACAGAGTATCTGAAGCCAACTACGCTCCCACAGAGAAAGAAATCTTGGCCACCTATGAAAGAGTTCAGGCTGCCTCGGAAGTAATTGGCACTGAAACGCAGCTGCTTTTGGCACCCCGACTACCGGTGCTGGGGTGGATGTTCAAGGGAAAGGTTCCTTCCATGCATCATGCCACTGACACCACATGGAGCAAATGGATTGCCTTCATCACTCAGCGCGCCCACACTGGAAACTCGAATCTCCCTGGGATTCTGGAAATTATAACTAACTGGCCTGAAGGTGAGACTTTTGGATTATCTTCTGAAGAAGAAGAGGAACAAGTGACATGTGCTGAGGAAGCCCCACCGTATAACGAGCTACGGGAGACTGAAAGACAATATGCCCTCTTCACTGATGGCTCCTGCCGAATTGTAGGTGCTAATCGGAAATGGAAAGCTGCAGTATGGAGCCCCACACGACGAGTTGCACAAGCTACTGAGGGACAAGGTGGATCGAGTCAGGTTGCAGAGCTTAAAGCCATCCAGCTGACTTTGGATATTGCCAAACGAGAGAAGTGGCCGAGGCTCTATCTCTACACCGACTTGTGTATGGTGGCTAATGTTCTGTGGGGATGGCTGAATCACTGGAAAAAGGCCAACTGGCAGTGCAGAAGGAAACCCATCTGGGCCGCTGAGATTTGGCAGGGCATCGCCGCCCGAGTAGAGAGGCTGACTGTGAAGGTTCGACACGTGGATGCACACGTACCCAAGAGTCGGGCTAATGAAGAGCATTGCAACAACAAGCAGGCGGACAAAGCTGCCAAGGTGAAAGTATCACAGGTGGATTTAGACTGGCAGCACAAGGGAGAAGTATTCCTAGCCTGTTGGGCCCATGATGCCTCAGGTCATCAGGGGAGAATGCAACATACCGATGGGCCCATGACCGAGGGGTGGACCTTACTATGGACATCTCACAGGTCATCCACAACTGTGAGACCTGAGCTACAATCAAACAGGCCAAGCGGGTGAAGCCTCTGTGGTACAGTGGGCGATGGTTGAAGTAGAGGTATGGGGAAGCCTGGCAGATTGACTACATCACCCTTCCCCAAACCCGCCAAGGCAAGCACTACGTGCTGACCATGATGGAAGCCACCACTGGATGGTTGGAGACCTACCCTATGCCTCATGATACTGCTCGGAATACTATCTTAGGCCTAGAAAAGCAGGTCCTGTGGAGACATAGCACCCCTGAGAGAATTGAGTCAGACAATGGGACCCATTTCAAGAATGGCCCTATAAACACCTGGGCTAGAGAACATGGCATTGAATGGATATATCACATCCCTTATCATGCACTAGCTGCTGGGAAAGTTGAACGGTGCAATGGACTACTTAAGACTCCCCTGAAGGTGCTTGGCAGGGGGACCTTCAAAAATTAGGAAGTGAACTAAGCAAAGGCCACCTGGATGGTCAACACTCGAGGGTCAATCAGTCGAGCTGGTCCTGCCCAGTCTGAACCATTGCACACAGTGGATGGAGACAAAGTCCCTGTGGTACACATGAAAGGTATTTTAGGAAAGACTGTTTGGATTAATCCCATCTCAGGCAAAGGCAGACCCATCCGTGGGATTGCTTTTACACAAGGACCTGGTTCCACTTAGTGGGGAATGCAGAAAGATGGAGAAACCCATTGTGTACCACAAGGAGATCTAATTTTAAGTGAGAACTGTGTGTACAGTTTCATTCTGTATTTATATATATGTGTATGTATAAGTATGTGTATATCTATCTATTTGTAAGTGTGTATTAAATGAGTATGATGTAGGTGGTAATAGAATAAGGGATGGATTATGTCCTAGATTACAATGTAAGATGTGCCCAAAGTATGTATTCTATCACCATCTACATGAGCTGTTGAAACTAGGTTGGGCAGTATTTCCCTTGCCCCCTGCTTCCAGATTATCTTCTGTTAATGGCCCATCAATGCCTTGCTGCATGACTCATAGGTAACTCCCTCCAGGAGCTATCTCTGTTTACTGGGCAATCAAGGACCCATTGCAAGACTCATAGAATGATATTAGCCCATTGTGAGATGCTCCACCCAGGGGGAGGAGCCAAGCATTCCCACCTGGATATAATCTGGGATTTGGGACAGCACAGGCAGTCTTATTCACTAGATTCCCAGAGGACAAGAGCTATCGGACCTTTCTGTGGAAACACTGTTTCAACAAGACCACTTCATCTGGACTGTTACCACCACCACAGGGTATCAGGATGTATTCTGACTCTGTCAGTGATCTTTTGTACTATTGCATGTGTTTTATTTTACCTTTTCTTCCTCCTATTAAATTGTTTTTTCTGACTTGGAGTCTCTTGCTGGTTTTGCTTTCAAGCCAGCACAAAACCACACACTCAAGTCATGAAAATGCTTTTCCTGCCATCGTAAAATATCTGTAAAGACATACATCCCGTGAGGAATTTTGGAACTCACACAGATACAGTAGTGACATTGCTCCTCAGTGTACTTTTTTCCTTGGTTCTTTGGCTGATTCTCAAGTTGAAATTTTCTCTTTTCTGTAGGCAGGGGTTAGTAATATGTCCAGATTCTACACTTTTATATAGCACAAATCTTACATTGTGCCTTTAAAGCTTTTTCATGGTGGCTTGTGGTATGTTCCCAGTTAAATCTGAAGTAAAACTCTCCCTACATTCAGGCAGAACAGTATTATGCCTTACATTTAAGATTCCAGTCATGATAAAGTCTCACTAATACAAGTACTTAATCCTCATTTCAATTTTTGTTTGATAAAATAAGTAAGGCACATGTCTAGTTTAGTTGCCTCTGTTTTGCAGTGGTGTCTATAAAACCAGCCCAAAGAAATCCATTGCACATCTCCTTATTTCCTGGCCTACCACTGTTGTTGTGTATTATTTGGGTTAAATTGTATTTCATTTTTATATTGGGTTTTGTAATGGTTTCTTCTGTACTCCCCTGTTCCCCTGGAAAATGTATCATCCCGAGTTTTGACCCGGCTCCTTTTCCTCACCCATTCTCACATACTGGAATGTAATCAAACTCTGTTCCACTCCCACCTTATCCCTGATTGGGCAATGGCTTGTCCCTGCCTCTATCCCCTTCCCCCTGGATAAAAGCCAGGAAACCACATGGAAAACCCTCTTGGGACTGGGACTGGGACAGGGACTGGGCTCCTGACCCCGCGGGGGCAGGACCACAGGAGAAAGGCTGAATAAAGCCTGGATTCCCCCTGGATTGAGTGCAGTGACCCTTCCTTTGCCATCGACGGGCACCTGCTCTCTCTAAAGGAAAAGTTCCACAGCCGCTCTGGGATCTATGGGGCCCTGAGAAAAAAATCCTTTCAACTGTGGTTTGTCTCTCAAGCTAGCTGAGGCAAAAACGGAGCTGGGGGTCTCTGAAAGAGAGAGAGACACCACAGGTGATGCCCAAGCATGGTGCCCGAAGCCACTGTCGTGGCTCCCAGGAGAAGGCTCGAAGAACCACAATTGGGCCATGTGGCTGAGGAACCAAAAATGTGGCCCATCCACGCAGAGAGACAGACCCATCAGGCTTGGCATTCGCTGTGGCATCCCCAAAATACCATACTCCACAGAGAGAGGCTGTGGTTTTCCTTTGGACTTAAAAAACCCATTGAATTTGTGCGAAGAAGCCCCCTCGAACAGCAGGCTGCTCCCAGAGAAGGTGACCACCTGTTCGTGGACAGCTGACCCTGGGAACCAAAACTGGAAGCTCTTTTTGCACCAAAAGGGTCAGTTTCAGGCAAAGGGGAGTGACTGGGAAGTTTTTTCTTCACCACTCTGGAGTTTGGTAAGTAAAAAATCTTTCAGAGGTTTTAAATCTCAGGGAAGTATTTTTTCCTTTGGGGGAAGGTTCTCGCCTTCAGGGCAAACCTTCATGGTGCTTTTAAAAGCAATTCGGTTTAGGCTGCGCAGCCCCAGGGTGGAAAAAGTAACATTCTCCTCCTGGGTTTTTTTTTTTTTTTTTTGTTTTGGTTTTTTTGGGGTTTTTTTTGTTTTTTTTTTCTTTCGGTTTCCCAGTTACAGTTAAAGGGGACACAGAAACTTAAAATCTGAGCCAAAAATGGGTGCTAGGCTGTCTGTGTCCCAGAAAAGGGTCTTTTAAAAAAATTTAAGTGCCTTGGAGGATGGTGGGACCCGTTGTTCAAAGAAACAGTTGAAAAAATTTATTCGCTGGTTGTTTTCTCACTTTCCCCATGTGTCCTTAGAACAAATATGCTTCCCGGAATTTTGGGAGGCTGTTGCAAATAAATTGGCTGAATCAGGCACTCCTAACGTCACAGAATCTGCACATTTTGCTCTCTGGAGCTTACAAATTCGTCTTGCATTGCAAAAGCAAAATGAAGTGAAAAAACAGCCATTTCCTAGTGAATTTACCCCAGTTCGTCAGTTTCTTCCTCTCCCAACCCCAAAATCCCTTCCCCAAGATTGGGCATTCAGAGGAAAGGAACCCATGAGACAGGTCAGGGAAACTGCAGCTCCCCTGGCTTTCCCTGAATTCCTGATTCCCCCTGCTCGACTAATCCTGGCCAGATTGCTCGAGAAACTCCTAAATTTGCCCCAAACCTCCCTTCTTTCCCAGTTTGTAAATCCCGTGTTCGGTTTGGTTTTGAAGACAGTTCGGGTGCCCAAAACCCCCATTTTAGTGATCCACAAGTTAGTTTTGGTTCTTTGAGGGAGTCACAAGATGGACATGACCATGCTGCATTTTTTTCCTTTGTTTACCAAAATGGCAGAAAAAATGTGCTCCCAAAACCTGAGGAGCCTCTTTTTGTTTCTCTCTCCTTCCCACAATCCCTTTGGCAACCTGAGCAACCCTTTCCTCTCCCCAGACCCCTCCTTCCCTTCGGTGCCACCCCTGGTACCACTCTCTCCTCCGACACCGCTCCCTACCCTCAAACCTATGCCCTCCAACTCCGCCCCTTGTGAGTCAAGCCTCCAGCCCCTCCCTGCTTCTGGTTCCCACAGTTTCCCCACCCACAATCCCAGTTCCCATGCCCCCGGGGGCAGGGGGCGGGGGGCGAGCCAGGAACCCAGAAGCAGGAACCCATCTCGGCTTTTCTGCCACCCCTGTTACATATCAACAGTCAAAAAGGGGGGGTGATGTCCATGGTGATTGGGACCCCTTCCCCCAACAAGCGATTCAGGATTTATGCAAAGCTCAGGCCAAATTTGGATGTGAAAGTGAATACTTTCACAACCTTTTAAAAGCAAATTTAGCAGGAAATCCTATAGTTCCTTTTGACATCCAGCAGCTTTTCTCATCTCCTGTCGTCCACACAGTTTAGGCTTTGGGAATCAACATGGAAAAAAAAAGTGAAGAGATTTACTTCCCGAGCTGTGGCAAAATCCTGAAACGGCTGTTGATAATAATTAGAACATTTTTGTGGTGATGGTGAATGGGTCTCAGCCCTCAAGCAGATGCAGGAAATTCCTTTAGATGTTTTGGAGTGCATTAAAGATGCTGCTTCCAAAGCATTCTTTTCAATCCAGCCTGATGGGCCTTTCCAACCTTACAGTAAAATAAAGCAGCTTCCATCAGAACCTATCATAAAATTTGTGGAGCGATTAACCTGAGCTATTGAGTTACAGGTTAAGAAAGAAGGAGCCCAGGAACAGGTCCTGGAGGAAATGGATTTAGCCAATGCAAATGAACAGTGCAAGGCAGCCATCCTCAGCCTACCCATGGAACCAGCTCCAACCTTAGATGACATGCTCCAGGTGTGTGCCAGGAAGGTTCCCCTTTATGACAGCTTGCCAAAGCCAGACTTCAAGAGATGCATTCAAGCCATTGCAAAGAGCTGGTGCTGCAGACACTGTGCCTCCTGTGCCTGAGCCACGACCACCACCCAAGAGAAGAATAATGTGTCTCCTGTGTGATCAGGCTGGACATTGGGCATCTCAATGCCCTTTAAAGAGACAATTTTTGGACTTTCAGGACAATGGGGGCAGGGGGTCTCGAGAGCCCAAAGGGAATTTTTCAAAAAACTAAAAGATGAGCTCTGGCTTGCCCAGCATGCTGACATAAATGGGGCAAGTCCAAGGAGGGGGGAGAAAAAAATGGAAAATGCAAACATTAACCTAACTAATCCTGCCTTAACCAGTTCTGCTTTTCAGCAGAAATCACCAGATGTGACCCTTTCAGATCATGATGTGAGCAGACCCTGTCTAACCACTGAATGTCTCCAAAAGCCTCTTAGGTTGCAACTGACAGAGTCCTTGCACCTAAGTGACACAGACTGGCATTTAGGTTCATTGGATCTACAGGTGCCAGGCTCCTGGCAACATGCTGGCTATAAGCATGTCATCCTTGGGGACACCAAATACGCACTGAGAGAGATCGAGATCCTTCCGGGTCTCATCTCATCTAACCCTAAACAACTAGTTCTCTGGCTGCGCTGTGTCCGCCCACCTTTGTTTCTGCCTAAGGGGCAGATAATAGCTCAGGCAACTCCAGCACCTGACTCGTTCCCTCGAAAAAACAGCACAAGGAACAAACACCTTGAGGTTTGCCCCACACAAGTTATTGGGAGGGACAAACTCATAATAGGGTGTGAGGTCCGTCACGGTGGGGAGGTAGTAAACCTCAAAGGAGTTTTGGACACAGGTGCGAATATAACGATTGTACCAGAAAGGATGTGGCCCTCACATTGGGAACTGCAAAATGTGGCTGGGCATGTACAAGGCGTAAGGGGGATCAAATTGGCCAAACAACCAAAAAGTGTTGTGCAAATTAAGGGGCCAAATGGACAATTGGCTACACTGTGTTCATTTATTTTGGATTATTTGGTGCCCTTGTGGGGGAGAGACCTAATGGCCCAGTGGAGGGGTTACAATTTGCATCCCAGATGCCCCCCCCCGGTTTTTCCTGCTGCGGCCACTGAAGAGCGCCCTACCCAGAAACTCAATTGGAAAACTGATTTGCCAGTCTGGGTAGAGCAGTGGCTGCTCAGTAAAGAAAAATTGAAGGCACTTCAGGAGCTAGTGGATGAACAGCTAGCTAAAGGCCACATTGTGGAAACCACATCTCCGTGGAATTCCTCAGTCTTTGTTATCAAAAAGGCAAACAAAGGCAAGTGGCGGCTCCTCCACGATCTCCATCAAATTAATAATGTCATTGAGGACATGGGTTCTCTCCAGCCAAGGATGCCATCCCCACCGATGCTCTCCCAAAATTGGAATTTGGCAATTATTGATATCAAAGATTGTTTTTTCCAGATTCCTCTGCACCCTGACGATGCTCCACATTTCGCCTTCTCGGTCCCTACCCTCAACCGAGAAGCCCCGAAGAAAAGATACCACTGGAAATACCTTCCCCAGGGGGCAAGGAACTCGCTACTTATTTGTCAGCGATACCTCTTTACCCTGCTGTCCCCAGTGCACGCAGCTGCAGGAGAAGCCATCATCCTGCACTACATGGATGATGTGCTCGTGTGCACCCCCAGTGATGACTTACTGTCCCATGCGCTTGACCTGACAATCGATTCTTTGGTTGCTGCAGGGTCTGAGCTTCAGGAGGAAAAGATTCAAAGGATGCCACCTTGGAAGTACCTGGGTCTGGAGATTGGTAAGTGGACCATTGTGCCACAAAAATTGGTTATCAAAAATAACATCAGGACCTTAGCAGATGTCCAGCAGCTGTGTGGGTCTTTAAATTGGGTAAGACCTTGGCTAGGCCTGACCACCAAGGACCTAGATCCCCTCTTCAACCTGTTAAAAGGGGGGGATGAGCTAAGTTCTCCTAGGACCCTTACCCAAGAGGCACGAGCAGCCCTAGGCAAGGTACAGGACTGTATGGCCACCAGACAGGCCAACAGGTGCAAATCAGACTTGCCATTTAAATTCATCATTTTAGGCAGACTGTCACACCTGCACTGGGTGATCTTTCAATGGGAGAAAGTGGACAAATCGAAAAAGGATGAAGACTGTAGGGATCCCCTCTTAATCATAGAGTGGGTTTTCCTCAGTCACCACCAGTCCAAAAGAATGACCAGGCCACAGGAACTGGTAGCAGAATTGATCTGGAAAGCCAGGACCTGGATCAGGGATGTCCTAGGGTAACTTTATGATGCTTGTATCCCCAATTGTCTGTTCTGTTTCTGCTGTATATTGAGTCCTGTGCCTTTAAGACTGGTTCTAAGAGCAAGGAAAAGCGCAGAGTTTGTTTTGAGAAAACTGCCTGACTCCTCCACATTCTTCTGCGGACGGTGTGTGTTCAGCGGAAGCTTGGAGAGACTGCAGGACAGAGATCTTTTTGCTTTTAGTTAGTTTCAGCTAGCTAGGGCAGAGAAGTTCCCTGGACTGGTTTTTTTCTTTCCTGTTTCTTGGAACTGTTTAAACCTGCTCTGGACTGAAAACCCAGGGGAGCACTGGGGGCTGCACCTGCGGCCCACTGGGGCCTGGACCTCGGCATTTTCCAGCAGCGCCGGAGGGACTGGGACTGAGAAGAAACTGAGAGAGAGCCGAGCTACACCCACGGCAAAGACTTTCTCAATTTGCCATCTCACTCCAGAACGAGAGGTTTTATTATTTCATATTATTCATTCTTTATACTTGTATGCACTTTATTTGTTTAGTAAAATAGCTTTTTCCACTTTTCTCCACAAAGGTTTGTTTTTTTTTCCTGGACTAGTTAGAGGGAGGGGCTACTTGGGTTTGCTTCCCAGAGGGATCCTATATTTAGGTTTTCCCCCAAATTTGTCTCCAAACCAGGACATACCCTTAATTGGCACCCAACGTGGGGCACGAGAGAGTGGAAAAAACTTGTACTGATTATTATTATCTGCATTTTTTGTTGTCCTTTGGGTAGGGATTAAACAGACAGTGGCCATGTTGCTTCTTGAAGTCCTAACGTCTCTTAGAATAGTCTTTTCTGCATTTCTGTTCCCTAGGCTTTTTTGAGGTCTTAAAACATTTCTAGTCTCTAGGTTTGTTTTCCTATCCAGAGATAGCTCCAATATTGTCCTTAACATACAGCTTTTACACTAGGGATGCACAAATTAGAATAGTTATTTTGCTGGGTTCGGTGATTATGGTTTACAAGAAGCTTATAAAGATACTGGACTTTGTTCTGGGTATGTTCAGTTTATAGTTTTTTCGTCCTACCCTGCGTCCTAGTTCCAGTAGCATGTTTTGAGGATTTATCAATAATTGCACCCAGTTTGTTAAAGGAAGAGTAGAGAATGAGGCTCTTCAGCCTCTTTTTTCCTTCTCTTTTGAGTCAGTTACATCACTTTTGGAGAATGTTCAGGGTCTTTTGAATGTTAAAGACCCTACCTCCCTAGTCTTTCACCTCGTGACTTTCCTCTATGTGGCTTATAGCTTGTCTAGAATGAGTCACACACTGCTAAACACTGTAGGGCAGCAGATAGAGGCAAGGGAGCAGAGAGATAAATCAATCACTCAGGCTGCAGCCAACCCCACAGCTATTCAGGATGCAGCTAAACCAGACAGTGAGGCTAAGACACCGGCAGTCGCTGCAGTAAAGAAGGGAAAGAAGCACACGGACAAAACCGATCGACCAGTAGACAATGATTCAGGTGAAGGATCCTCAGTGCCTCCTGACACCCAGTCAGGAGTCAAACCAACTGACACACAATCAGAAGCTGAAGCAACTGATGATACACAGTCAGAAGCTGAACCAACTGATACGAAATTGGAAGCCCAGCCAACTAGTACAAGATCGGGAGTCCAACCAACTAGCACACGATCAGAAGCCCAACCAACTGCTACAACATCAAGAGCCCAACCAACTGCTACAAGATCAGGAGATACTATTGAGTCCTTTTCCCTGAAGGACCTTTGTAGCCTAAGAAAGAATTATACTCAACGACCTGATGAATCTATAATTAGTTGGTTAGTCCGTCTTTGGGATGCTGCAGGCGAGGCTACAATACTGGATGGCACTGAAGCGAGACATCTTGGATCCCTATCACATGATCCAGTTATTGACCAAGAAATGATGAGGGAGGCTAGTCCTTGCAGTCTCTGGGAACGGGTCCTGGGAAGCGTGGCACAAAGATATCTGTGTGCCAACGATCTCTATATGCAGCAAACTCAGTGGAAAACCATTGAACAAGGGATTCAGCACTTGAAAGAAATGGCAGTGGCAGAGATTGTCTTCTCAGATGACCTAAACACTAGGAACCCTGACTTGGTACCATGTACACCTGTAATGTGGCGAAAACTTGTACGACTTGGGCCACA
Organism: Tachycineta bicolor; assembly: GCA_025960845.1. Taxonomy (NCBI): domain Eukaryota; kingdom Metazoa; phylum Chordata; class Aves; order Passeriformes; family Hirundinidae; genus Tachycineta; species Tachycineta bicolor. Next base: position 891,930 of record JANEHK010000095.1, on the reverse strand, counting down.
GGAATACTCCTCTGCTTTAGCAATAATGAAGCGGGATGAAACAGAGGAGACTGTGCTTGATATGGCAAAGAAGCTCCGAACATATGCAGATGCCGTGCATGGTCCAACACATGCAAGATTCGCAGCTTTGGAAACATGGGTGCGGGGATTCATAGACAAGGTGGAGGAGAATCTCAAAGAAATCAAGGAGAACATTCTCCAGATCTCTGCAGTACAAGTTAAGGGCTCTGGCGCCACAGGCAAACGTTCCCTAGACAGAGAGGGAAAAGGCATTCCACGAGCTAAGCTGTGGTCCCTCCTGCGTGATTGTGGAGAAAACATGAAAAGATGGGATGGAGAATCTACTGATGCTATGACACAACAGCTGCGTGAATTGTTAGATAGCAAGACTGTGAGAGGAAGTTCTAGCAAAAAGGAAGCAGCTCCAGTTACCCGGGGAAATAAAGATAATCAGGCTTAGAGGGGCCCTGCCTCTAGCCAGGTAGAGGCTAGAGAAAACCGTGTTTTTTGGACTGTGTGGATTCGTTGGCCTGGCACATCAGAACCACAAAAATATGAGGCTTTAGTTGACACTGGTGCACAGTGCACATTACTCCCATCAAGACATGTGGGGGAAGAATCTGTTTCCATTGCTGGGGTGACAGGGAGTTCACAAGATTTTACTTTGGTGGAAGCTGAGGTGAGCCTGACTAGAAATGAGTAGAAGAGACACCCTATTGTGACTAGCCCAGAGGCTCCATGCATTTTGAGCATAGACTTCCTCCGAAATGGGTATTTCAAAGACCCAAAGGGATTCAGGTGGGCATTCGGGATAGCAGCTGTAGAGACAGGGGATGTTAAGCAGTTGAATACCTTGCCTGGACAATCAGAGAACCCATCTGCTGTAAGTCTTCTAAAGGTGGAAGAGCAACAAGTGCCAATTGCCACTTCAACAGTGCATCACCGACAGTACAGAACAACTCGAGATGCTGTGATTCCCATCCACAAGATGATCCATGAGCTGGAGACCCAAGAGGTAGTCAGCAAAACCCACTCACCCTTCAACAGCCCCATCTAACCTGTGCGCGAGTCTGACAGAGAATGGAGATTAACTGTAGACTACCATGCCTTGAACGAAGTGACTCCACCATTGAGCGCTGCTGTGCTGGACATGCTGGAACTCCAGTACGAGCTGGAGTCCAAGGCAGTAAAATAGTACGCCACAATTGACATTGCTAACGCATTTTTCTCCATTCCTCTGGCTGCAGAATGCAGGCCTCAGTTTGCTTTCACTTGGAGGGGCGTGCAGTACACCTGAAACCGACTGCCCCAGGGGTGGAAACACAGCCCCACCATCTGCCATGGACTGATCCACGCTGCACTGGAAAAGGGTGAAGCTCCGGAACATCTACAGTACATTAATGACATCATTGTGTGGGGAAACACAGCAATGGAAGTGTTTGAGAAAAGAGAGAAGATCATCCAGATTCTCCTAAAGGCTGGCTTCGCTATCAAGAAGAGCAAAGTTAAAGGACCTCCTTGAGAGATCCAGTTATTAAGAATAAAGTAGCAAGATGAAAGGCGTCAGATTCCCACTGAAGTCATCAATAAGATCACAGCAACGTGTCCACCAACCAACAAAAAGGAAACACAAGCTTTCCTAGGCGCCATAGGTTTCTGGAGGATGCACATTCCTGAGTACAGCCAGATTGTGAGCCCTCTCTACCTGGTCACCCGCAAGAAGAACAATTTCCACTTGGGCCCTGAACAGCAACAAGCCTTTGCCCAGATCAAGCAGGAGATCGCTCATGTAGTGGCTCTTGGCCCAGTCAGGACGGGACCAGATGTGAAGAACGTGATCTACTCAGCAGCTGGGAACAATGGCCTGTCCTGGAGCCTTTGGCAGATGGTGCCTGGGGAGCCTCGAGGCTGACCACTGGGATTCTGGAGCCGAAACTACTGAGGGTCCGAAGCCAACTACACTCCAACAGAGAAGGAAATCTTGGCCGCCTATGAAAGAGTTCAAGCCGCCTCAGAAGTGGTAAGCACTGAAACACAACTCCTGCTGGCACCTCGACTACCAGTGCTGAGATAGATGTTCAAAGCAGAAGTTCCCTCTACCCACCATGCCACCAATGCCACATGGAGCAAATGGATTGCCCTCATCACTCAACGTGCCCGCATTGGAAACCCAAATCGCCCTGAGATTCTAGAAATAATTACAAACTGGCCGGAAGGTGAAAACTTTGGTCTCATGGATGAAGAGAAGCAAGAACAAGTGACACGGACACGTGCTAAAGAAGCTCCACCATACAACCAACTGCCAGCAGAAGAAACACGCTATGCTCTTTTCACTGATGGTTCCTGCCGCATCATTGGGATGAAACGAAAGTGGAAAGCAGCCGTATGGAGCCCCACACGCCAGGTTGCACATGGTGGGTAATGCAGAAAGATGGAACCACACGATGTGTACCCCAGGGAGATCTGATTGTTGGGTGAGAACCGTGTGTAATTATCGTTGTGTGCTGAATGGTACTGCCACTGTATGTAGCTGTATATTGCATATTGTTTTTATATAGATATATGTGTGTGTAGAGCTAGCGTATATATTAGTTTTAGTAAATTGACAATATGGGGATAAGGGGTGGAATGTCCTAGGGTAACTTTATGATGCTTGTGTCCCCAATTGTCTGTTCTGTTTCTGCTGTAGATTGAGTCCTGTGCCTTTAAGACTGGTTCTAAGAGCAAGGAAAAGCG
>JANEHK010000095.1:853765-869069 GCA_025960845.1 Tachycineta bicolor | reverse complement strand
CCTGGGCAAACAATGTCCTTAATCGTCGAGCCCAGGTGCGGCGTAGAGATGATAATGTCCGGAGGAGATGGATGAGATACTGATCTGATGTGATCATTCGGTTCCCGGGCTCCTCATCTCCTTTTTCTGTTGTCTTTGTGGGTTTTTTTAATGTTTCCCGGCAGAGGTATCCCCGTGTCCCCTTTGGTGTAATTCTCAGCATAGTTTCTTGTGTCCCTTTTTGTGTACTGTGCTGCCAGCAGGAAATACCTCGTACCCCTCTCCGTGTGACTTCTGTCTCAGTTTTCTTACAATATATTTGAATAGATAAAGAACTCATATTTTATATGGGTGTATTACAATACAAACATATTTCAAACACGAATTAACTTTAGGACATATATCACAATCCCGCCCCCCTTCTATCTTCACCTATTTAATTCGTGTTCTGGTTATAGCCTTTTTTTCCCTTTAATATAAAAAAGCCTCTTACCCGAACATTCTTTTTCCCTTATCCATTATTCAAGTGACATTTCGGATTCATCCCAATGAGTTTTTTCTACCTTTTCTCCTTGTACCCGAGCATCAAACTCTTTGAGTATTTCTGCGGCTCTACTTTTCTTCTCGTTTAATTTCATGATTTTTGAGACTGCATTATTCTTATTGAATCCACTTGAGGCTAATTCAGGATCCATAGGTAATTGTTGGAGTCCAGGGCATCCCTTTGGCTGCCCTGGAGAGTCAGGGACCTGGGCAGGGGGGTCTGGGACCCCAGCCCAGAGCTCAGAGAGACACTGGCTTTGATCTCAGTCCATGGGAAAAACTTCCTAAACTGAGAGAGGGTTTGCAAGCCACAGGAGTGTGAAAAATAGTAGTTTAGTTTGTCACAGAGTGAAAAAATAGTGATTTTAGGTTCATAGCATTGGAGTGAATGGGGACAAAATGGAGAATCTGGGGCGTTGTCTCCTTCTTCTTCCTTCTCCTTCCCTCACTCCATTTCTGCTATGACGTTGGCACAAAGTAGTTAGTAAGGATTGGGTCAGTGTATAGGTGACCTTTTTAGTAATAGTGATAGACATTGGTAAGAAATAGTAAATAACGAACACGTAGTAATTAGTATAAAAGATTAAGCACAGCCCAGCTCGGGGGGAGACGTGAGAAGTCCATGCACCTGCAAACATCGTGTTGGACTGTGAAAAATTTGTAAGATAAGAAACAATAAACGAAAAATGCAACCTTGAAAAATCTAAACCTGAAGACTCCGTCTCTTCCTTCGGCTTGGTGCGGAGCTGTGCAGGGGGGAAAAAGACCCTGAAACCACCTGAATGTTGGGAAAGCAGCCCCCGACAGGTAATGATGCAATTTGCATCCCTTGGACCACTGTGTGAATTAATCTGATAAAACAGGGTATTAGACATGGTAAAAAGATTAACCCAGCCACTGAACATAAAATAAAAAACCCTACTTTCTTCCACCACTCTCCTGTCCCAAACAATTGATCCCACCAGGAAGCCTGAAGTATTGAGTTCCATTTTTGAACAGGGACATGAGCGACCTTTTTGATCTCGGCCGCCAAACCCCTGATTGTTTCCCCATAGTCATTGATCTCTATGCAGCATTCGGAGTCATTAAATTTCCCACACACACCTCCCTCTTCTGCTAGCAGATAATCTAGGGCAATTCTATTTTGGTAAACAAAAGCCCTCATTTGAGAGTGTTGTCGGGCTAAAAGTTCTAATGCATCTGAGGTATGGTTAGAAACTATTTCTACCACAGCTTGCAGTCTAATCAATCGGTTTAGTAGGTACACCGGAGTTCTATATCCCCAGCTTCCATCCTGCGCCCACGTGGCGGGACCATAGTATTCTATGATACGTTCGGCAGGCCACTCTTCATTCCCCCATTTCTGGCTTCCTCCTACCTGTGGGAGTTCCCTTTTTACCTCTTGTTTTTCACGATTGAGGGTCTCATATAAGGGAGCTCCTAGCAGGCTACTGCCTGATCTGGGTAGTGTGAAGAAAGAGGGTCTGATCATTCCTAAGGTACACGATCCCTTCCATTTCTGGGGTAATTCACTATAAGCTTTTTTCCCACAGATCCAGTAAATACCACTCGGAGCTTTCCACTTCATATCTATGTTCTCTGGTTTTTCCCAAAACTCCTTAAGGTCTGTCAGGGAATAATAGGGGTTAGCATTAGCGAGATCATACCAACACAGTTCAATCTCTTCTATTCAGTTACACTCCTTTTTTCGTTATTTTCTCTAGTATCCATTTGGTGGTTCGGGTTGCCACACCTTGGTCTTATTGTTTGAATTTACTGTTAGTGTGGACAGACATGGGGTGTAACCTACAATTTCAATGTATGCGTTCCCTTCTCTACTGATGCAAATGGTCCCTATTATTCTCTCGTCTAAGCTCCATCCCTCGGGTCGGGTCATTGTTTTCAAAACTTTGTTGTCCCATCTCAGGATTTGTTCAGGAGCTAAACTTTCCCCTTTCCAGGGCCACCTTTCAGCTGATTTTAACCCCCCACAAATCTAGCAGTTAGTTAGTCCTAATTCAGTGGCAATTTCCTGTACTAAATCCAAAAAGAGATTTTTGTTAGAGGCAGATAGGCTCCAGTCACTAGATTGTTTTTCTAATTGCTCATACTGCTCGCTGAGTGTCCTCATTCTCTCCTGTTCCATCTTTTTCCTTTTTGCCTCCAATTCTTGCTTTTTCAATTCTAAGCCCACCGTTTTTATCTTATTCTCGGGGTCCAATCCTTCCTCATCTTTAGAAAAACAGAATACCTTATCTAGTTTTAGACAAACCCTTTCATCATTATCACTTAATAGATCTAGCAGGATAGGTCCATTGTTCAGGGAAGGGGCTTGAAGTTTCTCATTTTGTCCTACCCAATATGTTTTCCCATTTAGAGTACACATTTCTAATTTACTTTTATCATAGCATAATTTGTTCACTTGCAAATATCCCACAAAAGTAGATTCCCGTTTACCCCCAATCCACACAGTTTTATTACAATTTCTACACAGGAATTATGGACATTTTACTTAGCCCCCTCCTTCTCCTAGACATTGCCACTGGGTGATGGGTCCTTTCTGTTGTGTTGTTAAATTGGAACCCACTAGTATATTTGCAGGTTTCCCCCTTTTTCCCTTTTGGACAGTTAAGGTGCACCCTTGGGTCTATGTTTTGGCCCCAGGTAGGCTCCAGCTGAGTGTCCTGCAGGTCAGTTTCTTTCCCCATTCTCTCCTGAGGATTGGGGAGGCCACTCATGAGGTACACGGCTTGACTCAGGATCACCAGGGTTACCCATAGGCGTATCCCTCTGCCCATCCCTTTGCCCCCTGGTGTGCCACCAGCAGTGGGGTAAACCATCTTCTTGGCGGCAAGGATATTCTTCTGGTCCCCCGTGGGTGCTCCTCTGAGCATACCGTCTTTTGTACTGTTCCCACTTGGCCAATTTTATCTGGTCAGCTATGCAGAGTACCTTTACTGTCCTCCTACACTCAATTACTAGTGGTTCCGCCTTCTTATTCAATTTTCCCCTTATCCCGTTTGTGAAAAACTGGAACCACTCAAAAGAATCTAATTCAAAAAGGCCTGCTTCAGTGGCAAGGTATAGAAAGGTCTGTGAGCCTCCTTTCTTTTTCTAAGCAATTTTCACACAGGCTCCAAGGCTTAATTCCACTGCAACAATGAGTTACCCAAATTTCTTTACAATATCCGCACTTAAAGTGAGCAAAAGGATAGCAGGGACACCCTGCTTGGTTACAACTTAGCCGGTAAATGTCGGTCATTGGGGGTTTTGATGAATCCTTAGCTTCAAGTCTCCCGGAGCTGAGGTGACTTTCCACTGAGGAGAGCTGTCTTGCGGTTCAATCCTTTTCGCCCAAGATGAATGGGTCCAGCTTCTTTCTGCGGTTCTCACGGCTGTGTCTGTGGTGAGGAGAACGAGGAAAGGTCCTTCCCAGTGAGGCGATAATGGTGTCTCTTTCCACGCTTTGATCAGCACCTTGTCTCCTGGCTGGATTCTGTGAATGGCAAATCCCAAGGGTGTGCTCTGTGCTATTAATCCACGTTTTCAGAGCTCCTGAAAATTTTTATTGATTAAGACAAGATAAGACTGGATCTGGCAATCCTCCACTCGAGGGTGTCTCACTGGCATTCCATGTTCATATGGCATTCCATATAACATTTCGAAAGGGGATAGACCAGATCCTGAATGGGGTTGAGTCCTAACATTCAAGAGTGCTAAAGGTAGGCACCTTACCCATGACATCTTAGTTTCTAGCATAAGCTTTGATATCTGAGCTTTTAGTGTCTGATTCATTCGTTCCACCTGTCCCAAGCTCTGGGGGTGCCAGGGTGTGTGATATTCCCATCTGATTCCGAGGGCATCTGCCAGGTGTTTTATAATTTTTGAAGTGAAGTGTGTTCCCTGATCTGAATCAATGGAATCTGGGATCCCATATCTAGGTATGATTTCTTCTAGTAGCCTTCTTACTACTGTCTGGGCTGTTGCCCGGGAGCTTGGGAATGCCTCCACCCAGTGGGTCAACTGATCCACTATTACTAATAAATATTTATGTCTTCCAATTTTTGGTAATTCAGTGAAGTCTACCTGAATTCTCCCAAAGGTAATGTGGGAATGACCACAAAATACTCAGCTGCAATTTATGTCCCCACACTCTTTCCTATATGCAGAATATTCCATCCATTTGAATAGGAGGATTATAGGAGTAGGAGGAAGCTTAGCACAAACAATAGCTGTGATCAATCCCTGAGTGCACAAGTGATTTGTGGGAAGTGTGAGACGTATCAACAATGGCAGGTGCTGCTCTGCTCGAGAGCTATTTATTCTCATGGAGTCACTCCACAAACACTTCTTGCTTTAGAATGCTTGTAGGATTCCTTTCAAAGGGAGAGGAGAGGTGTGGACTATGAAAGCATGGGGCAAGTCTGTAATTTTAAAGATAACAGAAGTAAGAATTGCATAAAAATCCCACTATAATACACAGAGGAGTAGCCTGACATGAGCAGTTTCAAAGTAGGAAATCACAACAAACAAGGAGATATGTAACAGGGTGAGAAGACACAAAAGGAGTGGAGGGCAAACAAATAAAACATTTTTGTCTTGAAAAATACAAACCTTAGAGATCCAGGCTCTGACAGGATTTTGTCTTTTATATTTTTAACAAAGGACTCCCTGCCTCCCACAAGAAGTAAATACATTTGGTAAACAAGGCTTGGCTGCTTACTTCTGAGGGCTGAGTGATGACCATGCCTAACAGATGAATTTGGGGGTTTTGGCCCCAATGTAGGACCCCGGGGTTCCAGAGGGAGCTGGGAGCATTCCTTGGGCAGCACGCTGGCTGTGGGGCATGGCCCAGGCTGCAGCCACAGCCATCCTGCACAGGAAACTGCTCTCACACTCCCCAAACCACCACAGCAGCCAGGCACAGCACAAAGGCTTTGAATGCAACTGGAAATAAAAGCTGAAAACCACAGAGCACAGGCCATTGTCAGAATCAGTCCCAGCACTCTCAGCTGATGTGAGATGTTGTAAAGCCCAGGATTAATCCCTTACACTCTCTCCTTGAACTGGAGAGGAGCAGAGATGCTACCACAATCTGAACCCTGCATCCACACTGCAGCATCCACCCTGTGAACATGCAGGGAGCTGCAGCCCGGGTACCCTTTCAGAGATAACACCCCCAGCACTGTCATCCTGGCTTGTGAGCCTCTGGGAGTGGTGGTTTGCAGAACTGCTATTTCTGACAGAATCCCAGTTGTGAGCATGTGTGTGACGAAAGGTTAGCACCCATGTTATTTACATCTCATCCCAGAGGCACTCACAAAGGTTAGAGAAAGCAAGTCAAGTTGAATTTCATCTATTTTTTGTAGTCTTCATCCTAAGCCTTTTAGCCTGGCACACCTCCGTTAAAATGAGAACTTCTGTGCTAAAGCTGGCAAATTCACCAAAAATCATCCTCCTTGTGTTTTCTTATTACAGCCATGTAGTTTTCAATTGCTCCTCAGACACAGTTCTTGTAGGCACAAATTGCATCACTACCAATTATTTTTCTTGAAGTACCAAGCATCACTGTCACTGTCATAACTAAGGCATTAATACAACTCTCAGAAGTGATTTAGGGAAATAAAGCAGATCTGATTTGCAAGCATACTCTTTAAAGCAAACTACCACCAGTCATTAATCATAAAAGTTTCTAATTTCAGAAATTAGTTAACTGAACTTTAATGAGACAAACAGCTTTTAAAAGCTGCCACCATGAGACTGTCTTCATTAAACTGGGAAAGTGCTGTAAAATGACTGATTTCATTACCAGTCCCAGGAAGTGCCCTGCCAGCAGCAGCTTGAGGAATCTAAAACATATCCAAATTCCTTTCAAAAGTTCTACTTCTTTATGGTCTCTTCCAGACCAATATTTCTGTGATTATTGACCTTAGGACACCAATGTAGTCAGTGCACCGTTACCAACCAAAGCAGTCCCTGTAAAGCAGAAAGCCCAAAACACCAGTGATGTACAGGGACAAATGCTCTGTCCTGGGAGCAATCCAGCCTTGCCAAACCTGCAGAGGGATTGGGATCAGCAATCTAAGTGACTTCATCCCTCTGTATTTAAATTAATTTGACAATAAGCTGTTTAAGAATCTTTTTACTATGTTAACCAGTACAACGTAGTGTCATATTTGGTGGGGTTTTTTTGGTTTTTTTTTTTTTTTTCATTAAAAGATAATTAAGGAAAACAGTGGCAGCCAGTAACTTGAAAAAAGGGAATTGAATCAACTAAAAACTCCCTTCCTTGAGCAAAAAGTTAGATACACCTGTATTTACTGACATCTAGTGTGGCAAGATAATGCTTCTCGAGAAACAATTCAACTGCTATTCCTGACAGTGAAGCACTAAAAACAATTTCCATTAAGAATACCTACAAGAGCTACTTCTTCCTGAAGGAGGGATGAACTGAGAGCTCTTCACTAATGACTTGTGATTCATTTCCTCAGCACCTCCGGTAATGAAGTACTGTTGTGTTCTCTTCCATGAGTGAAGCACCTACTCTCTTATCTCCAGGGCTGTGCCTAGTACACAATCTCAGGTTTTTCCCTTTCCTTACTTAGTCAGAGCTTAAAAATGCCATCACACTATCTGGGTAGCTTTGATAAACAAAGAAAATCAGATTCTTTCTATAAGAAATATTTGCCCTCCAGACTCACTGTTTCAGCTGTATTGGGAATTCAGGATGATCATCAAGGACATTGGACCAGCACCCACCAGCAAGAAATCCTCCGAATTTAACACAGGGGCATGTGAGTAAGTGAGTAAAGGTGGTATTTTGTGTGAGGAATGGTTTTGTCTGAACAAAATGGGAAGACTAACTAACAGGCTATGGAGCTTTAGAGTTATACACTAAAGAACTATAGGATATGGAAAATATAAAAGCTAAAATCCTAAGGCATCACTAGAACAAGCAGGGCTGGACCCATGCTGGGTCTAAACCACGAGGCTTTCCGTTTTAACAAAATATCATGTCTAGAGCAAGAAGATGCTCTAGAAGGACCATGCAGGTGCTCAGGAGATGCTGAACAGGTCAGAAGAGCATGGTCTGTGTTCCCAGATATCACAAGCATTCAGGCCGAAGGTCTGGCCCATCTCAACATCCTCCCCATGTTCTATTAATGATGTCTTTGTCACTACAGATTAAACAGCAGTGGATCAAGTCTCATAAAAGCCTCTTCTCTGTTCCCTTCACCCCTTCCCTTCCACCAGTAGTACATTAGCCAGCTGTAAATGCAGCCTGGTGTGCTGGGCAGCAGAGCCAGGGCCCCGAGGATGCTGTCTGAGCCTGGGGAGGCTCCTGCCCGTGGAGCAGAGTCCCTTGGCCCAGGGGAACACACAGAGTTTGGCAGCTGCACAGCCCTGAGTGCTCTTTGTCAGATGCTCTTCAAGGGTTGGCTTGTGTGAAGTATTAATTACAATTCTGCCAGTTCACAAACGCCCTTTCAATCACAAATCAAGATGAAGATATGAGATGTGTTGCAAAATGATCCAGCAAATAGAAAAAGGAGTAAAGGTCTTCCTCTGTCCCATGCATGGCTGTGTTTCCTTTGATCAGCCTTATTTTGTTGAGCTGCAGACACAAATCCACATTTTGCATAAATTGGCAAGGGTTTGTGGCAGGCACTCCACTCCTCCCTCAGCACAGGACACCTGGGTCTGCTCAACAGTGAGGGTGTGAAAGTTACTCTAGTTTGAGATGTTGATAGCTTTACACTGACTGATTCCTGCTGCCAGCAGGAAAATCCCAATTATACCCATGAGGGGAAGAGCACGCACAGGGAGAGGGAAAGGTGATAGGGTGGGTGCTCCTGTGCTAGCTGGGGGAGAGAAGGAAGGAGCTGCCTGTTCTCTCTCCTCTATCTGATCTGCTGGAGCTCAGCAGCCACAATTAGCACTAAATTAGTTTTTTTAATGGGCTAACTACCTGCCATGTAGGCTGGACTTTCAGGTACCCTAATCACAGAGATGAAAGGGTTTTTTTTGTCCATCTGTGTCTAAGGGAGTTTTGGATCCATTAGCAATTATGATAATGGATCTCTTTCCAGAGAATTAATTGATCCTTTGCCCAAATTATAGACAAGTTTGCTGTAAAAATTAATTACTTGGCATATACAATATGCTTAACAGCCAAGTAATAAGCTAATTTTCAGAGACTCCACAGAGGGCCCTCTAGCCTCCCAACTTCTCAGAGTAGTTTCTGAATATCCAGTGAGAAATCAGTTAGTTGTTGTCCTGCAATTCCTTTCCCATGATATTTGACAGCCCCAAAACACCTGACCTGGCACTTGACAGCTCAAGACCCAGCAAACAGCCCATGAAAGTACAGGGGTGTTCAAATAAACCACATCTACCAAACAGCCATCCCAGTCAAACAATTCCCTCCTCCCAAAAATGCTGATGCTTTCCCAGGTGGCAGCATGTATTGTGTCTGAAAATGAATGAGGATGATGCCAACAAGCAGAGGAGGATCAGAATGGGCAAAGCTCACTGCTCTCCTTTCTCCTGCACATCCTGCTGCCAGGAGGATTCACTGTCCCACCCCTGGGATGTGCTCAGGGAAGGAAAGGGACAGCTGTGCTGTCAGAGGATTGCCCAGCTCCAAATCCCCTCAGCTTCACGTCCCTCTCTGGTCCACAGGTTTGGTGTTGCTTCTCCCCACATCTCAGGGGAGCACCCACCCACCACAGAGCAGCTGCTCCAGGACAGAAGGGATCACTGTGCTTGGCTGCCCAGGATGCCATGAGCTTCCACCATCACCTTGTCTGTGGCAATCTCTGCTCTCTGCCTAGATAGGGGTTTGTGGCACCTGGAGCCAGCCAACATTTTGCAACCTCTGCTGTTTTCACCAAATTGTTCAACAGCAAAAGGCAGCAGGTTCACAAGACATTTCTCCTTAGGAAAGCAGAATGAAAATTTGCATAGAATGTTTGAAAGCAACCTAATTAGCTCTCCTGAACAACCTGCCATCCATCAGTGCTGCATTGCATTCTTTTAATATTGTATTTTATGTTACTCATTTTTATATTGGGTTTTATGTTATAATGGTTTGTTCTGTACTCCCCTGTTCTCCTGGAAAATGTTATATCCTGAGGTTTGTCCCTGCTCTTCCCTGTCAATCCTCCCTGTCACTCCTCCCAGTCCCCTCCTATGGGCCCTGTCTGTCATTCGGCTGTTCCTCCCAGCTTCTGGAGAGTTCAGGTAAAGACATCAAATGATAGGGCAGGAGCCGAGGAGGTTCCCCCCTTTTTGCTCCCATTGGTTTCTTTGGATGTCCCTCCAACCCTGTTCCACTCCCACCTTTTCCTCATTGGATATTGGACTGTCCCCTCCTTTAACCCCTCCCCTGTATATAAGCCCGGACCATGAGGCCAGGCCAGGACTTGGCAAGAGCTGCACAACTGAAGCAGATGTCTGAACAGGATGGAATAAAGACTTTGGACTCACCCTCTTCCAAGTCTGACTCCTTTCCTCTGCCACAGATGGGGTCTCTCTTGTGATAAAGGGAAAAAGCCCCTTCGCCACTCCCCTGGTTTTTAGGACCCAGGGGAGTTTTCCTGTCTTGTCGCAGTCTCGAGCTAGCCTGGGTGAAATGGAGCCAGCGGCTCTGAAAGAGGCAAGCGACACATCAGGTAGCCAATAGTGATTGATGCTGTGTGCTCCTCTTGCCTGCCCCAAAAGCAGAGTGAAAGTTTTACTTATATTAGCACAAAGGCATTGGTTTTGACCAAGATCCAAATCCTTTTGCCAAATGCCTACAATAAGCTAAATTCTTTCTGTGCATGCATGATCACAGCATAGTTAATCTACTCAGGTTTGTACGATGATCACTTTGAAAGAAGGGGGAAGCTTGGCCATTTTTGGTAGTGTTTAGTGCAGCTATCTGCAGCCCCTGAAAATTTCTTTCCATAGCTTAAATATTAAAGGTCTTTTTATGGCCTTCACAAACATATGTAGCACTTTGCACGAACCCCATACAAACAGATGCAAAGGAACTGTACTTTCATAGCAGAGCTGACCTGAGTGTAGATGCAAATGAAGAGACAGGCTGGCAGAGATGAGGCTGGCAGGGAGCAGGGCAACAAGGACAGAGCCTCCCAGGGCAGCTGGTCCCACCAGAGCTCCTCAGAGCCACCACAGGGCTTGGCATGCTTTGTTCCTATTCATTTAATGAGAGCTGAGCAGCCAAATTCCCAAATACCAGGGAACCTCAGGCTGGTTATGGCAAAACTCCTGACTCAAGGATGGAAATTCTTCTGCACAGCAGGGTCAGTGCTCAGCTCCCATGAGTATCAAAAGGAATAGCCCTAAACTAATGCTAAGCATATTTGGAGGGGAAAAAAAAAATAAAAACAACACCCCCAACCCCCCCAAAAAAAAAAAAAAAAAAAAAAAAAAAAAAAAAAAAAAAAACAGAAAAACATCACCTGCCTATTAGTAAAAATTACAATTTTTAACATAAAACTTCTCTTTGCTGATGGGTTTTGTGACTACTTTGCCAGATGCAGGTGTTTTTAGCAATAAGAAAATCCACAACAAATCAACAACCAATCTAAATGTTAATCTAACCTCCCTCTAGGAAATTAATCTGTTTTAAAAGTACAGAACAGTCCTGGCTCAGTTATTTTATTGACCTTATCAGTGCCCTTGACTGTGCACAATTCCTACAAGGAAACATAATTTTCAATTTCTTGTGGACATATGTTATACAACCTCACAGAAGAATGCTGGAAATGATAATCTATGAAGAGCATGGGGTTTCCATCTGGCACCGTTTTGATTTGAGACTGACAAAAATATCTAGCAGAACTGCACAGAAAACACTGAGATTGCTAATGGCCCAAATAGTATCTTCTGGGGAAGAAGGGGGGAAGAAAAAGAATAAAGATAATGAAAATCAGACAATCTGCCAAGAGGTGTTTAAAATAGAAAAAAGGAGATTTGTGGTTTGGATTGTGTTTCTTTTTCCCCTGTAGTGCTGTGAGTGCACTGGCTCCTGCTGCAGGGAGCCACACAAATATTTTCCTCAAGCTTTATTCACAGGAGGTAGGGAAATCATGAGACATTAATTTTGAGGAACTAAGAATTTTTAGGAAAGTTAAGATAATAGGTTGCTGAACTAGCTGAAGTAGGTAGGTAAGCTTTGTTCACAGTTAACAGAAACTGGATCTTAGATAAGCTACCCCGGATTTAGTAACTCTGCTTGTCAGCTTTATGTTTGTGTAGCTGTGCTTGTAATGAAAAACAAAATACGGTAAATAAGATAACTACAGACTTCCTGCTTAAAGAACCCATTCAATGCAGGAAACTATAAGTTCTACCAAGGATTCATTTGTCACGAATACATTGAAAAGGTAGAAAGGTCAGGACGAGGAAGACTCATCTTACTTCCTCATTTTGGGTGACCCCTCCCCAGAAGAGACCCCCGATGAGACATGACTTTAAAGAGTTAAGATTTTAGCTAAGGGTTAGAAGCAATATATATTGATCAAGATGTAAGTTAGATTAGTAAATGGTAGGTTAATGATTATTAGATGCCCAAGCTAGAGCTAACTGTTCTATTATGAGCTTGTTTATAGAAAAAGTGAAGTAAGTGAACCGTCATAAGAACAGATTGAAACCAGTAAGAACAATGGCCAGCACCTGGACTTGGTATCAATCAATCACGAAGCAGGGGACCTTGGACAGTGCCAGAGGGTCACAGAGACCTGATGAAGACTCTCCTGACTTCATCCTTTGAGACCACTGACCCAATTCGAGACCACCGATCCAATTCAAGAGAAGAACTGCGCACGCGTGAAGGACCGATAGCCTCATTTTAATTCAGAGCGGGGATGGGAGGTGCTGGGGTTATGCATATGTGTCTTGGTTTGAAAAAAAGACAGGTGTTTGCTATGGAGAGGCAGGCCTCTCTAGGAAATGAGGAATTCAAATCCTTCCCTCCGTATTATTATAATTTGGAAGATTAAAAAGAAAACTTTTTGGTCAGAGCTATGGGGAAGGAATAACAGTCCTTTACTAGTAAATATAACAGGACAAACAAACAACAGCACTTATAAAAACAGTAAAACAGAACTAAGAACCCCGAGGGCAAACGCTGGAAGCTCCGGAGCTCCGGCTGGAAGCTGGAAGCTGGTCTGTCCTCGGGCAAGCAGGGCGGTGTCCCGGCAGGCAAGGTGGGCAGCGCTGGAGAAAGCCGCAGCGGCTGGTCTCGGGCTGACCTAGAATCCAGCAGGGCAACGAAGAAACTCCGAATTCCTGGGCGCTCCAACAAATGATAGAATTCCCAGGACTAGGCTCCTCCGCTAGCTGTGGACTTCAGGCAGCTCTCCGTCGTGCGGCCGTGCTCTCCGGGAGAACCGAACGCACTGAAAGTCCTTCCCCCTCTGCCCCCCCCAGGAGCCTCCCCTCTCTCCCAAAACTCAGCGATCAACCTCCTTTGTCCCCTTAAGCACCCTTAACTATCAGTACTTAAAAGTAACTCATGAGGGGGGGGGGGGAAAATTCTAAAACTTAACCCTCAACATTATCTACCCCGAATTTTTTCCCACACCAACATATTATAGTGAATTTAAACCTTTAAATAATATACATATATATACATGTGAAAATAAATACAGATACAGTCACAGTGTTCACCGGAAAACAAGGTCCCCTTGAGGTATGCAGCGGGTCTCTCCATCCTTTTGCATCACCTACCATGTGCAGCCAGGTCCTTGAGCGAAAACAACCCCACGAGCAGGACTGTCTTTGCTGGAGGCAGAATTAATCCAAACAGTTTTTTCCAGCATTCCTCTCATGTGTACCACTGGAATCTTATCTCCATCTCTTGTTCTCAGGGGCTCAGACTGGGCAGGGCCCGCTCGGTTGGTGGAACCTCGAGTGTTCACTAACTAGGTGGCCTTTGCTAAATTAATCTCCCAGTTCTTGAAAGTCCCCCTACCCAGTGCCTTCAAAGTGGTTTTAAGCAGGCCATTGCATCGTTCAACTTTCCCGGCTGCTGGTGCATGATAAGGAATATGGTACACCCACTCAATACTATGTTCTCTAGCCCAGGTGTTTATAAGGCTGTTCTTGAAATGAGTCCCATTGTCAGACTCAATCCTCTCAGGGGTACCATGTCTCCACAGGATTTGCTTTTCAAGGCCCAGGATGGTGTTCCGGGCAGTAGCATGGGGCACAGGGTAGGTCTCCAACCATCCAGTGGTGGCTTCTACCATGGTCAGCACGTAGCGCTTGCCTTGGCGGGTTTGGGGAAGGGTGATGTAGTCAATCTGCCAGGCTTCCCCGTACTTATACTTGGACCATCGCCCGCCATACCATAGGGGCTTCACCCGCTTGGCCTGTTTGATGGTAGCACATGTCTCACAGTCATGGATAACCTGAGAAATACTGTCCATGGTTAGATCCACCCCTCGGTCTCGTGCCCACTTATAGGTGGCATCTCTGCCCTGGTGACCTGAGGCATCATGGGCCCATCGAGCTAGGAACAACTCTCCCTTGTGTTGCCAATCTAAGTCTATCTTTGACACCTCTATCTTTGCAGCTTGATCTACCTGCTGGTTGTTGAGGTGCTCCTCATTAGCCCGACTCTTGGGGACATGGGCATCTACATGACGGACTTTGACAGGTAGCTTCTCTACCCGAGTGGCAATGTCTTTCCACTCATCTGCAGCCCAGATTGGCTTTCCTTTACGCTGCCAATTGGCCTTTTTCCACTTCTCCAGCCATCCCCACAGAGCATTGGCCACCATCCACGAATCAGTGTAGAGGTAGAGCTTTGGCCACTTTTCTCTTTCAGCAATGTCCAGGGCTAGTTGAACAGCTTTGAGTTCAGCAAGTTGGCTTGACCCACCTTCTCCTTCAGTGGCTTGTGCAACCTGACGTGTGGGGCTCCATACGGCTGCTTTCCACTTCCGGTTCATCCCTACGATGCGGCAGGAACCGTCAGTGAAAAGAGCATAGCGTGTTTCTTCTGCTGGCAGTTGGTTGTATGGTGGACCCTCTTCAGCACGTGTCACTTGTTCCTGCTCCTCTTCATCTGTGAGACCAAAGTTTTCACCTTCCGGCCAGTTTGTAATTATTTCCAAAATCCCAGGGCGATTTCGGTTTCCAATGCGGGCACGCTGAGTGATGAGGGCAATCCATTTGCTCCACGTGGCGTCGGTGGCATGATAGGTGGAGGGAACCTTTCCTTTAAACATCCACCCCAGCACCGGTAGTCGAGGTGCCAACAGGAGTTGTGCTTCTGTGCCAATCACCTCTGAGGCGGCTTGAACTCTTTCATAGGCGGCCAAGATTTCCTTCTCTGTTGGAGTGTAGTTGGCTTCGGACCCTCTGTAGCTTCGGCTCCAGAATCCCAGTGGTCGGCCGCGAGTCTCCCCAGGCACCTTCTGCCAAAGGCTCCAGGACAAGCCATGGTTCCCGGCTGCAGAGTAGAGCACGTTCTTCACCTCTGGTCCCGTCCTGACTGGGCCAAAGGCTACTGCATGAGCGATCTCCTGCTTGATCTGGGCAAAGGCTTGTTGCTGTTCAGGGCCCCAGTGGAAATCGTTCTTCTTGCGGGTGACCAGGTAGAGAGGGCTCACAATCTGGCTGTACTCAGGGATATGCATTCTCCAAAAACCTATGGCGCCTAGGAAAGCTTGTGTTTCCTTCTTGCTGGTCGGTGGAGACATTGCGGTGATCTTATTGATAACCTCAGTGGGAATCTGCCGCCGTCCATCTTGCCACTTTACTC
>JANEHK010000095.1:837437-848765 GCA_025960845.1 Tachycineta bicolor | reverse complement strand
CGGTAGTCGAGGTGCCAACAGGAGTTGTGCTTCTGTGCCAATCACCTCTGAGGCGGCTTGAACTCTTTCATAGGCGGCCAAGATTTCCTTCTCTGTTGGAGTGTAGTTGGCTTCGGACCCTCTGTAGCTTCGGCTCCAGAATCCCAGTGGTCGGCCGCGAGTCTCCCCAGGCACCTTCTGCCAAAGGCTCCAGGACAAGCCATGGTTCCCGGCTGCAGAGTAGAGCACGTTCTTCACCTCTGGTCCCGTCCTGACTGGGCCAAAGGCTACTGCATGAGCGATCTCCTGCTTGATCTGGGCAAAGGCTTGTTGCTGTTCAGGGCCCCAGTGGAAATCGTTCTTCTTGCGGGTGACCAGGTAGAGAGGGCTCACAATCTGGCTGTACTCAGGGATATGCATTCTCCAAAAACCTATGGCGCCTAGGAAAGCTTGTGTTTCCTTCTTGCTGGTCGGTGGAGACATTGCGGTGATCTTATTGATAACCTCAGTGGGAATCTGCCGCCGTCCATCTTGCCACTTTACTCTCAGGAACTGGATCTCTTGGGCAGGTCCCTTGACCTTGCTGTGCTTGATGGCAAAACCAGCTTTCAGGAGAATCTGGATGATCTTCTCTCCTTTCTCAAACACTTCCATTGCCATGTTCCCCCACACAATGATGTCATCGATGTACTGTAGGTGCTCCGGAGCCTCACCTTTTTCCAATGCAGCCTGGATCAGTCCATGGCAGATGGTGGGGCTGTGTTTCCACCCCTGGGGCAGTCGGTTCCAGGTGTACTGCACGCCCCTCCACGTGAAGGCAAACTGAGGCCTGCATTCTGCAGCCAGAGGAATGGAGAAAAATGCATTAGCAATGTCAATGGTGGCATACCATTTCGCTGCCTTGGACTCCAGCTCGTACTGGAGTTCCAGCATGTCCGGCACAGCAGCGCTCAATGGTGGAGTCACTTCGTTCAAGGCACGGTAGTCCACAGTCAATCTCCATTCTCCGTCAGACTTGCGCACAGGCCAGATGGGGCTGTTGAAGGGTGAGTGGGTTTTGCTGACCACCCCTTGGCTCTCCAGCTCACGGATCATCTTGTGGATGGGGATCACGGCATCTCGATTTGTCCGATACTGTCGGCGGTGCACCGTCGAGGTGGCAACTGGAACTCGTTGCTCTTCTACCTTTAAGAGTCCTACTGCAGATGGGTTCTTTGACAGTCCAGGCAAGCTATTCAATTTCTTAATGCCCTCTGCCTCCACAGCTGCTATTCCAAAAGCCCACCTGAGTCCTTTAGAGTCTTTGTAATAGCCATTCTGGAGGAAGTCTATGCCCAGAATACACGGGGCCCCTGAGCCAGTCACAATTGGATGTTTCTGCCACTCTTTCCCAGTCAGGCTCACCTCAGCTTCCAACAGAGTTAATTCCTGTGATCCCCCAGTCACCCCGGCAATGGAAATAGGTTCTGTCCCCACATATTCCGATGGTATCAGTGTACACTGCGAACTAGTATCAACTAAAGCTTCATATTTCTGTGGCTCTGATGTGCCAGGCCATCGAATCTACACTGTCCAATAAACCCGGTTTTCCCGTACCTCTCCCTGGCTAGAGGCAGGGCCCCTTTAGCACCGGTCATTATTCCCTTCCTGGGCATACATGGTAGAGGTTCCTTCACAGGGATCTGACATATCCTCCCTTCTATAATACCTGGCAGCTTGGTCATGCGATGTTGAGGCTACCTTCATCTTAGTGGAACCCCCTCGGTTAGTGTTTCTTTCCTTGAGCTCACGCACCCGTGCTGCCAGGGCAGAAGTGGGTTTCCCATGCCACCTTCCCATGTCTTCCCCATGGTCACTCAGAAAAAACCACAGGTCAGCTCGTGGGGTGTACCCTCTCTCTCTAGCTGGGGGCCGTTGAGCTCTGACTCTGGGGCCTGTAACTCGCACCGGTGCTACATAGGAACTGTTTCTCCTCATCTCCTCCCTCACCTCCCTTATCTCCTCTGTCACCTCCTCCATCTTCTCCCTGAGTTCCTTAGCCACAGCAGAGACCTGAGCCTGCATTGGGCCACTGATCATACTCTCATAATTTCTAAGCCTGTTGGCTACAGAACCCACTGTCTCTCGGTTGTTATCAGGATTAAATCCTGCAATGAATGTGGCGTATTGAGATGGTCCTAGAGTTGCCAGATTCCACAGCATTTGCCCTGTGCACCTGACTTTGTCGGGATCATTATTATGCTGTCCACCCCTCCCAAAGAGTACCTCCAATACTGCCTCTTCTCTCAGCTGTTGGATCCCTTCCTCAAGGGTCTTCCAGCGCATTTTATGATGGTGCTCCTGCATTCTGTTTCTGTGGACAAACCTCTCCCGTACACTCATTAAAAGCCGCTCCCAAAGGGAAAGGGGCCTTGGCTCCCTTACGAATACCTGATTCACACCTGAGTCCTGTGTCAAGGGTCCCAAATTCCTTGCCTCACTACCATCTAGTTGCACGCCTCTACCTATAAGGTCCCAGACCCGAACTAACCAGGCTGTATAAGCCTCACGTCCCCGTCGTGCAAGATCTTTTTGCAGATTACGGAGACTTTCATATGTCAAGGACTCAGTGATGATCTCAACCTCTGATTCCTCTGCGGGTTGTGAGGACCCTCCTTTCTTATCCTTGTTGCCTGGGTGCTCTGATTTTACCTTATACTTCTTTGTTTCCACAGGGGCCACTGCTGCTGGCTGTGGCTGCCCCTGTGGTTCAGCTGGAACCTGGACGGTTGTAACGTCTGTGGGTTCCGCTGCTGCACCATCAGACTCTCCTTTGTCGGGGCAGGGCTCGGGTTTCCCAGCAGCTGGGGCTAATGAGGCTACTACAGGGGCAAGGTACTCCCTCAGCATCTCACCTATCTCTTTCACCCAATCAGGGTGGTTTATTCCTGAGGCAGGCTGTGGGGCAGGGTCAGGCTGTGGGGCAGTATCCTTACAATCTAGGGGAGGTATCAGGGTGGTTATCCAGGTCAGTATCTCCTTATCTCTAAATGCTAAACAGAACAGGCATACCAACAACACTAACCACTGTATGCTGTCATTAACATTTAGAGATTTGAACCCTTCAAAGACTGGTGGAGTAGGTCCAAAAAGCTGGGTGAAAGGTTGTGAAAAAATTTCCCCTGGTGTCATTTCTTCGCAGTAGGTACCGTTGATAAAGTAACCCCAGAAACACACAGTTAATGTATGATAGCCCTGAATCCATGTGCCTGCCTTCTAGAGGAAATTAAAAATCCACGATTTCCTCACTTCGTTAACCCATATAGCAAACTGGATGACAGCCACAGTAACCTTAGTTACAGGGCCCATGTTTAGAAAAGGGCCTGCAAATGGGATGAATATAGCGACACCCACATGCCACCCAAACCAGCTCAAGCTAGACCACATGACGGACAGTACGCAACAATGGAGGCACTTAAGAACTGTTATTCCTTTTCTCTCCAATGCCCTCGTGCCCCACGTTGGGCGCCAAATTCTGTCTTGGTTTGAAAAAAAGACAGGTGTTTGCTATGGAGAGGCAGGCCTCTCTAGGAAATGAGGAATTCAAATCCTTCCCTCCGTATTATTATAATTTGGAAGATTAAAAAAGAAAACTTTTTGGTCAGAGCTATGGGGAAGGAATAACAGTCCTTTACTAGTAAATATAACAGGACAAACAAACAACAGCACTTATAAAAACAGTAAAACAGAACTAAGAACCCCGAGGGCAAACGCTGGAAGCTCCGGAGCTCCGGCTGGAAGCTGGAAGCTGGTCTGTCCTCGGGCAAGCAGGGCGGTGTCCTGGCAGGCAAGGTGGGCAGCGCTGGAGAAAGCCGCAGCGGCTGGTCTCGGGCTGACCTAGAATCCAGCAGGGCAACGAAGAAACTCCGAATTCCTGGGCGCTCCAACAAATGATAGAATTCCCAGGACTAGGCTCCTCCGCTAGCTGTGGACTTCAGGCAGCTCTCCGTCGTGCGGCCGTGCTCTCCGGGAGAACCGAACGCACTGAAAGTCCTTCCCCCTCTGCCCCCCCCAGGAGCCTCCCCTCTCTCCCAAAACTCAGCGATCAACCTCCTTTGTCCCCTTAAGCACCCTTAACTATCAGTACTTAAAAGTAACTCATGAGGGGGGGGGGAAAAATTCTAAAACTTAACCCTCAACATTATGTATTGTATGTAAGATCTTGGAAAATAAATAGAGAGCAAAGAGCCTTGTTCGGGGCGGCCACGCCTTTTGGAGATGACTCCCGTGCCGCCCGCCGGTGAATAAACATACCACTTTCTAACTTTAACTAGTTAGAGGGTCTTTGTCCGTGACTATATCGGTTTTCAATGACTCACCGACTCATTTTAAGAAACAAACTACGCATGCTTAATATCCTTTTTTGCCAATTAGCATACAAATCGAGGAATGGGAGGTGTCGGGTATGAATATGTATTTGTATTTTGGGTATTCAACACTTTTGTAAATAAAAGGTTTTGTAATTACCTGTGAATTTCGCAGTGCGTATTAGGGAACTATTCTGCATGCTGCTCGGCTATAATAAACACACTTTCTAACTTTAAACTGTTAGAGAGTTTTTGTCTGTCACAGTTGGGTATCGATACTAGATCAATACCTGTATTTCTTTAATAAGTCAATCACAGTTGCCAAAGGAAGACAGATCAGGATTAAAAGCAAGAAATATGTTGGTTTGGTCCCAGAAAATTCAGTAGCAAAGAACCGCATCAGAAACATTCCGTTCTGCTTTGGCCCATGCCAAATGCAATTGAAATTTTCATCCATTTGAAACAAAACCATAAACAGTATCAGTTTAATAGAGAATTAAAGTAATAATTAAAAAAGGTAGGGAAAGAGAGATCACATGGGAAATTACCACATCATGCTGCTACCCTGAGATAACTGCTTGAAGTGGATCCTGACTCTAGAACAATTGAAAACAAACAAACATGGCCATATAGCTCTTAACCCTCACAGGAGAAGGTTTTACAATTCTGTGGTTCAAGACAAAGAAGGGATTTTGGAGAAGTTTTCACAGCACTCTGCCCCTTCCTCTTGTCCAGCCAAATGCAGTTTTATGTGCCAGAAAATTGATTAATGGGCTAAACATCTCACGTAACAGAGAAAAAAAATCTGCAAAAAATAACTTCTTGCAGTGAAAGCCAGTGCGTGGGCTGCACCATCAAACTTTTACAGACTCCCAAACATCAGCCAGACTGGCAAGACCTTTTACTGTAACCCAGGATATTTATTTCTGAGGAAACACTCAGATTTATTTCATTGTGGGGCTTTAAAAAGAAGAATGAGCTGCATCCTGGGACTCTAGATAGCCTGTTATGGCCTGTTACTTCCACTCTGCCTCTGGCTGGAGTGATGAGAATTTTTTGTAACTTTTGAGTGATTTTATTAAATTAAGACTCCACTCTCCAGATAGAAAACATCTGACAAAGCAAGCCTGTGCCATGAGCTGTTGGTGGGAAGGAAGGAAGCTCTCCTCACCTGGTGCTCCATGGGTGGCAGGATGAGGAGGGTGCTGTCCTTTCATCCCCTCACTGTGCCTGGCAGCCTCCACCACACAGAAGAAGTGATCTTCACCTTCTCCTGCTCTTTGCTCTCATCCAGGGTGCTGTATGTACCACTCATGGGGCATTTGCTCCACCCTCACCCACAGGAGTGAGACCAGGCAGTCCCTTGGAGAGCAGCATGCTCCCCTGGTCTGAGCTGTGTGTTTGCCCTGCAGCATCCCCCCTCCCCTCCCCCAGGCATTTGCTCCCTGCCCTCCCTCACACACCACAGGTGTCTTGTTTCCTGCTAAGGGGCCCAGCACAGGACATTCAGTGACCTCCCAGCAGCTGGAAAACAAGGCAAGTCCTCATTAAACTGGGAAGTGTAGCCTGGGCTCCCTGCTCTGCCATCCCATCCCCTCCCAGCTGTGGGGATCCAGCTGTGCTTCCCTGGCAAGGCTGCCCGTCATCATCATCCTCTCCCTGTCCCCAGACAGACCTGCCTGCTCTCTTGCCATGCACATGTTTCTGTGTTTGAGGAACATGAAGTACACTTTGCAAGCCAGAACAAATCCCTTTAGCATCCTTTCCTTCAGCAGTATTTCTAAGAATGGCACAGAGAAGTGTTTGAGGTTTTTTCTCTGCTGCTGTTTCCATCACAAACCCACCCAGGGCCTTTGGCTGTGCCACAGCTGGGCAGTGAGTCAATATCTCACTGGCACAGGGGGTAAAACACCTTGAGAGAGCTGAACTGGAAACAGCTTTAGAACTTCCCAGCACTGTTCTCAGAGCCTCAACTGCTCTGCCTTGGAAAAGATATCTCCCGGACTGCAGGTGTTGCTTCAGAACATCCACGGACTTGTAGACAAGCTTTAAGAATTATGTTTAAAGGAAATATTCAGCTGTTAAATGCCTCAGCTGTCTACCTCTCTGCAGAGAAGGATGCAAATCTCTGAGTCTAGGCAGTTTCCAAAAAAAGGCAAATTTCTGTCTGGCACTGTTACTGTCAAGTTCTTAGAAATATTTCTCTTTCTCTGAGATCTGGTAAACTCAGTCCAGGAGAGAATTTAATCTTAAACTAATTTTTAATTTGGCTCAGCTTGACAGACCCTGCACCTCTACCTTTCAGCCACCTAGAAGCTCTTACTTGTAGACATATCCATGTCACAGAAATGTGGGAAAAAAAGCTGTAAATCAGGCATGGCACTGAAGGTGATGGGGCCTTGCTTTCCATAACACTGGATAAAAAAGCTCCAGCCAAGCAGAACAACACTTCAGGGGTGTAGGTATAACTGCCACACAGCAGTATGGAAGGGGGAACCAAAAAGCAGGACTCAGAGCAGTCTGGTGCCAATTCTAGCACCAGAGCACCCGCAGCTCTGCTGCCCAGCACATCCTCTGTCAGTCTGTGCCACTTCCTTTTGCTGTACAGTTGTGGCAATAAAAGCAAGCAATTCCTACTTCATTGTGTGCAGTTCCTGATTTTATTGAGCTACAAGTGAGATTTATATAGACTAAATGTTGATAGATGCTATATATCTCCCCATGGTTCCTCAAGGAGAACAAATTCCTTTGAGATCTCTGAATGAACATGTTTTAGGACCAAAGTCATGAGGCTGCACAGACCATGCATGGCATGTTATCAAGGTAAGATCTTACAGGAAAAAATCCTCCAAACTTTGTGAAAACAAACTTCTTAATTGGTGAAAACCACAGTTGGGAAATATCCCAGGCAGCTGTTCTTCAGCTATCTGGAACCCTGCCAAGTCTTATATATGTATCAGCTTTGAGCTGAGAACAAGTGTGATGAATTCCTGCCAAGAGGGTAATGGTTTTGAGTTATAAGCACCTAAAAATAGTCATATGTAATGAAATTGCCTCCTCAGCCATAACTTCTATAAGGGTACAATGCACCATGTCCCCCCAAAGCTGGTGGGGTCCTGCATCCCACTGAGTCAGGGTATCACTGGCACAGGGTCTCCTCTCACCTGTGCTCACCAGGCAGAAAACCATCCCAGGGCAAGGCTCCACTGCAACCAGGCTTAACAGGACACCCACAGCCAGGGCAGCAGTGTTTGCAGCACCAGCTCCACTGGGATAGCACAGGATGATAACTTCTAAACACTACCCTTTCCGCACACACAGAAAGCTCAGTCTTAATCTCATAACATTTGCAAGGAAATCTTTTTAATCAGTAATGAAAGCCAAACATTATCTAGCCTTTATTGACCTTCAATAACAGAACACTGCTGCTGCATTTCCCCTGTGCCTCTGCACAGGTTCATTTGACTCGATCTGTGGTTGGTGTTTATTCTTAGCTCACAACGCTCAAAGAGTTTATATTATTGATTTGCTGTATTTCAGGTTCAATCCCTTGGTGCCCTTCTCCCTGAATGAATTAAGTCAGAAAGAGTTAACACCTTTACTTCCAAGACACAAACATGATGGGGGCTTATGCAAGTTAATGTGCTCAGCACATTAACTGGGAAGTGCCAAACACTGCAGCAATATTGATATTTGCAACAACAAAAGTATTCACAAATGAGATTTTGCTCCCAGCAAAGGAAAAAGTGATGAGTTCAGGAGAATGAAAAGGCACATCAGAGAAATGCACCAGGCTGGGAATAGCCCTTCCCTCAGTGATGGCCACACACTGGGTTATCAGCCTGTATGCACTGCAGCCTCTGCAGCACCACATCGAGGTCCAGGTTTCCAGAGCCTTTTTCCCTCCACCTCTTTATTTCATGTACACTTGGCCAACAAGCTGGGAGCACCTGGGGGCAGGGGCTGTCACTTTATCTGGTGGTTCCATGACATCTACTCACCATCCCTCAGTGCAAGAACTAAGGAGCATCAGCTGAAGGTAGCAATAGGAAGTTCAAAGCCAAGAAAACCCAGCAGTGCAGTGTGCAATCACCACTCTCTTGAGAGCTCATGGCACAAGCATTTCCCTTGGGCTTTCTGCACTGGGTGAGCCTTTTCAAGAGCATCCACCTCCTCCTCAGAAGTGGCTTTACCCAGTGTTTATTTTCAGATTAGAGGAACCCAAAGCCACAGTAAAAGCTCTACGGTTTCCTCATTATTTTTCTCTCAATATGTTGCATCCCTGAGGACATGACAAGAGGAGCTTCAAGAAGATTTAGTAAAAGTGGCACAGAGAGGGTAGGAACAGACTGGACCACATCCACATCTGGAGAAACTGTGGAACAATTTTCCCAGGTATGTCAGCTACATGAAAATGTTATTTCTCTCACTCCTCAGAGCATCAAGCCCCAGCTTGGGGCAGTGCTGCCTGTTGCAGCCACAGGAGCTTCTGAAAACTGCACTGATCAGTGAGCTGGGAGAGTGCATACAGAGATGCCACAACTGCCTTTATTTTCCCTGCCTTGGGAGCTTTTACAACGAATTTGTGCTAAAAACTTACCTTACTGAGTTTGACTACACCCATAACAGTCCTGTGCACCCTAGGTAGCACTGACCTTCCCACCTCCCAGCACCAGGGCTCCATGCCTAAGCCACCTCTGTAATTAGACAAGCTGTAGCCTTTCAAGGGCATTCTGATATAAATATATACCTTAACAAGAAAATACAGCTGAAAAAGAAAACTATTGTGCTAAAGTATGGAGGCCAGGAATAAAAGAAATGCTGGCTAGAGTGCAGCCAGGAGAACCTGGCTTCAATAGCAAGAATCTTGAAATAACTACTCCGATGGCTCATGTACCACTGCTGTTAACCATTAACCCCGTTTTTCCATGCAAAAAACTTAAGCAGAATGCCCGAGTGTCTGCTGGCTCCATAATCACAGTGTCATCCCTCACTGCCAGCTGCCCTGGGGCATTTCACATGTTCAGCTCAGCCCTTTTCAATTTCTCAGTCAAGAGAGGGTGTGTGCAAACATGAATAACCAGCCTCTGCATTAATGCAGTTGCCTAGGTAAGGGTTTTTCAGAAAGGTTTGTGCTGGAGCTGCATGCCCAGCCACAGCAAATTTATAGTGACCACAGCGTGACAGAGCACTGAAATATTAAAGTCTTTGTATTGTGATTGTACTTAGGGATTGCTCAGGTGGCTCTGAAAAGTAGCGGTGAGTCCATAAATAGTAAGTACTTTATAATTTCTTGCCTGCTTTAAACACGCTGCTGTATTTCAGTCATGATTCAGAGTAAATCAAACTCCATGTGAGGTATGGTAGAAATGTGTGTACCAGAGGTACACCCTGAGCTCATATAAATCAGCACAGCTCCTCTGATGTCTGAGGAAAGGATGCCAGTTTCTGCCAACTGCAGGTCTGTAGGGCAGTCGGTATCACTTGTGCAAGGCTGAGATACAAATAAGTAAACATCGAACACCAGAATATTCACTGTGGCCCTCACTGTCCTGAGGTCCACTCAGCAGCTCTGTGAAAGTGCTGACATCATTCACTCCTATAAAAAAATTAGAAGTGTTGTTTAGAGCTACTTAATATTTGCCATAAATCTCCATGCTATGTAACAGTACATTTTGTTTAGGAATGCATACAGCATGGGTAACAAAAAGGAAGAGTTGGAGGCCATGGTGCAACAGCAGAGCTATGATGTAGTTGCCATCACGGAAACATGGTGGGATGACTCACATGGCTGGAGCACTGCACTCAATGGCTACAAGCTCTTCAGAAGAGACAGGCAAGGAAGAAGAGGTGGAGGGGTGGCCCTTTATATTAAGCAGATTTTTGATACCGTAGGAATTGAAATTAAGGAAGATGGAGTTGAATGCCTGTGGGTAAGAATTAAGGGGAAGGCCAACAAGGCTGACATCCTGCTGGAAGTCTGTTATCGTCCACCCAACCAGGAAGAAGAGGTGGACAAATTATTCTGTAAGCAGCTAGGTAATGTTTCAAGATCATCATCCCTTGTTCTTGTGGGTGACTTCAACCTATCAGACATCTGCTGGGAACTTAATACAGCAGAAAAGAGGCAGTCCAGGAAATTTTTAGAGTGTATGGAGGACAACTTTTTGTTGCAGCTGGTGGGTGAGCCCACCAGGGGAAGGACTATGTTAGATCTGTTGTTTGTAAATAGAGATGGGCTAGTGGGAGATGTGGTGGTTGGAGGCCTCTTGAGGCATAGTGATCATGAAATTATAGAGTTCTCGATATTTGGTGAAATCAGGAGGAACACCAATAAGACTCTTACATTGGACTTCCGGAGGGCAGTCTTTGGCCTGTTTAGGAGACTTATTCAGAGAGTTCCTTGGGAAGCAGCCCTTAAAAACAAAGGAGTTCAGGAAAGCTGGGCGTGCTTCAAAACAGAGATTTTGAGGGCACAGGAACAGACTGTCCCTGTGTGCCAAAAGATGAGTTGACGAGGTAAACATCCAGCCTGGATGAGCAAGGTGGTTTTGGAGGAACTTAGGAATAAAAAGAGGATATACCATCGTTGGAAGGAGGGTCAGGTCTCTGAGGAAGTATTTAAGGGGACCGCTAGAGCATGTAGGAAAAAAATTAGGGAGGCCAGAGCTCAGTTTGAACTTAAAATAGCAACTTCTGTAAAGGATAATAAAAAATGTTTCTACAAATATATTAATGCTAAAAGGAAGGGTAAGACCAACCTTTGTTCTTTACTGGACAAGGGAGGGAACTTAATATCTGCAGATGAGGAGAAGGCAGAAGTGCTTAATGACTACTTTGCCTCAGTTTTTAGTGAGGAGATGACTTGCCTTCAAGACAACTGCCCTCCTGGGCTGGTAGATGGTGTCAGGGAGCAGAATGGTCCCCTCATTATCCAAGAGGAGGCAGTCAGAGAACTACTGAAATGCCTGGATATCCATAAATCTATGGGCCCAGATGGGAT
>JANEHK010000095.1:827168-837337 GCA_025960845.1 Tachycineta bicolor | reverse complement strand
AAATCTATGGGCCCAGATGGGATCCATCCCAAGGTGATGAGAGAGCTGGCAGATGAGCTTGCTAAGCCACTCTCCATCATTTACCATCAGTCTTGGCTCACTGGTGAAGTTCCGGATGACTGGAAGCTGGCCAATGTGACACCCATTCACAAAAAGGGTGCAAAGGAGGATCCTGGTAATTATAGACCAGTCAGCCTGACCTCAGTACCTGGCAAAATAATGGTACAGTTTATATTAAGTGCCATCACACAGAACTTACAGGATGGCCAGGGTATCAGACCCAGCCAGCATGGGTTTAGGAAGGGTAGGTCATGTTTGACCAACCTGATCTCCTTTTATGACCGGGTGACCCACCTGGTAGATGCAGGGAAGGCTGTGGATGTTGTCTATTTGGACTTCAGCAAAGCCTTTGACACTGTCTCCCACAGCATACTCTTAAATAAGCTGGCAGCTCGTGGCTTGGACAAGAACACTCTTTGCTGGGTTAAGAACTGGCTGCATGGCTGGGCCCAGAGAGTGGTGGTGAACGGTGCTGCATTCAGCTGGCAGCCAGTCACCAGTGGTGTCCCTCAGGGGTCTGTGCTGGGGCCAGCTCTGTTCAATATTTTTATTGATGACATGGATGAATGCATGGAGTCTTTCATTAGGAAATTTGCAGATGATGCTAAGCTGGGAGCGTGTATTAACCTGTTGGAAGGACGAAGGGCTTTGCAGAAAGACCTGGAACAGTTGGACGGATGGGCAGAGTCTAACAAGATGAAGTTTAATAAGTCCAAGTGCCGAGTCCTGCACTTTGGCCGCAATAACCCCCTGCAGCGTTATAGGCTGGGGACGGTGTGGCTGGACAGTGCCCAGGAGGAAAGGGGCCTGGGGGTACTGGTCGACAGCCGGCTGAACATGAGCCAGCAGTGTGCCCTGGTGGCCAAGAAGGCCAATGGTATCCTGGCCTGTATCAGGAATGGTGTGTCCAGCCGGAGCAGGGAGGTCATTCTTCCCCTGTACTTGGCACTGGTGAGGCCACACCTTGAGTATTGTGTCCAGTTCTGGGCCCCTCAGTTTAGGAAGGACGTTGAGACGCTTGAGCGCGTCCAGAGGAGGGCAGCAAGGCTGGTGAGGGGCTTGGAGCACAAGCCATATGAAGAATGACTGAGGGAACTGGGGTTGTTTAGCCTGGAGAAAAGGAGACTCAGAGGTGACCTTATCACTCTTTACAACTTCCTGAAGGTTGGCTGTGGTCAGCTGGGGGTTGGTCTCTTTCTTCAGGCAACAACAGACAGAACAAGAGGACACAGTCTCAAGCTGTGACAAGGGAGATATAGGCTGGATATTAGGAAAACGTTTTTCACTGAAAGAGTGATAAAGTACTGGAATGGCTTGCCTGGGGAGGTGGTGGAGTCACCATCCCTAGAAGTGTTTAAAAAAAGACTGGATGTGGCTTGGTGTCATGGTCTAGTTGAGGTATTAGAGATGGGCTGGACTCGATGATCTTGAAGGTCTCTTCCAACCTAAAAATTCTGTGATTCTGTGTGATTCTGTGAATATTACATGGAAATTAGAAACCCAGTGAGCCACTGATTTTTAAAATGCCATGGGTCCAGAATTTCTTCACAACAGGATGCAAATAAACTCAAAGTTAAATTAGTGCTTACCAGAGGGGGAAAGAGAACAGGATGTATATCCTAGGTAACATTAGAAAACAAAAGACTAATGAAACCCTCACTTGAAAACTCCAATGGCCAAGGAACTAAAAAATGTACCCGTAAAAGGTAATATTAATTGAGGAGCTGTGGGGAAATACACAGTTGGTACAGCACAAATATATTTCCTTTCTCTCTGCAGCACTAGAGCTTGCTGTGCACACCCTGTGTTTCTGTGAGCTGGATTAGAGCTGTCTTTTTAATGCACAGTTCCACAGTTTCTCTGGTCAGAGGAGACACTAACTCATCCTGCATGGCATTCCACACAGCACAACTCTGCATTCCACACATTTACCTCCACCTTGCACCCAGAGCCCTAACATAGGCAACATTGTTTTGTCTTGGCCTCAGACAAAAGTTCTTGGGCTCAGACAGAGCGTTGCTGTGTTTACTCTGAGGATGACTACGCTCGGTGTCTCAGAACAAGTGCAAACACTTCTGTGTAGCTGGTTTCAAAGGACTTTGAGGTACCAGAAAGGTAGAAGCAAAGATTCCTGTTATCCTATTTTCCTGAGTCCTGGTTTTCAAATACGCTCTGCTGGTGGCATCAAAGCATCCAAGTCTGCTTCTGCTCTTACAGGAGAGTGCAACAGGCACAGACACCACACAGGTTCCCCAGACAGCACACTGACATGTCCTGAAAGGGTTAAAGCATCACCATAGGAAAGCAGGCTGAAGGGCTAAAAATATAAAACTGTCAAAAAAAAAAAAAAAAAAAAAAAAAAAAAACCACCCTTCAACTCATCTTAAATAAATCCATTTATTCCAGGGTTTCATAGAAACCATATAGCTGAAAATGCTATAGGATAATTCTTAAAGCCTTATAAGAAATGTTGCTGACCCAGAGACCCGGTACAAATCCTGGCAATAGTATTAGAGATAACAGATTGGATGCGATGGAAACTGAGACAGACTTAATTTGAGCAGTAACCATTGCTGTTATTTATCTAATTCTGATAAGCCATCTAAATGTAGAATGACTAAAGGTTCCACCATGCTAAAAATAGCAGCCTTATAATATTTTAATTCGCGAATCACCTGTATTTAACAATATTTTGAGTATCTGACATTAACATTTCTCATGTACTTTTGAAAGCTCATCAACTCCATTCTGTTTCATTCTGTAAGGAGGAGAAGGGTGCCTTGTCCCTTCCTTCTAATATTAATTTTATACATGCCAGATTGTCGCTGAGACACACAAAGTAATCACGCACAGACAAGTAAATTTGCTAGGCAGAGGTTTCTCCGATTCCAGCCCTCTGCTCCGAGAGCGGAGCAAGCAGCAAGAGGAAGACCCTCTTTGTTTATTCTTTACTTTTTATACATTTGTGGGTCTAGCAGGAGATTGGCTTTTTGGGGTTTCCACCCCTCAGCCTCAATGGCCAGACCAACTGTCATTTACAGTTGTTTTTCAGGTTAGAAATATGCAAACAAAAGACAAGAATGAAAAACAAAGGATTTGTTTATGTTACATCTATGGGAAAGGTAGAAAAACTGCTCTAATACTGTACAGTAACTAAAAGATCTGACTCTATTATGAAATTCAAAAGGCTAAATAAAAAACTCAGAAAAACCAGGGTAACACCAGATGCCTTCCATCAGCCCGAGCTTCCTGTGGAAGAGTGGGAGCTTGGAGGTCCCTGCTGCCCTCTTGTCCTTCCCCAAGCTTAAAACAAATGTTTGAAAGAAGGCAGAACTGGGCCACAGCAACCAAATTCCCCTTCTCTGGATGGTACCAAGGATCTTCTGTGATTGTTTGATCTCAACAACTCCACAAATAAAGCACCTCCTGAGGCACATCACTTCCGAGCTGGCTGATAGCTCCCATTTCCTCCTGTCTCTGGCTGTTTTTCCCCTTGTAATCTTCACTGTTTTCCACAGCAGGAATAACACCTCCATTTCTTCACTGGTCTGGATTTTAACCTTAAAGTGTGAATGCAGCTGTATTCCCTGCGAGGTTGTACACAGCATGTACAACAAATAAAATCCTAGATGTGTTTTTGTTCTCAGGAATCCTCTGCTTCTTGGTCTCTTGCCTCCAGAGGGATAGTGGGGACCCTGGTTCTGCAGGGCATGATCCCTCTCGTCAGGAAGATCCAGCTGCCTGAGCATCAGGCATTCTCCATGTCACACCTTCCCCAGAAACTCCTCTGTTCTCTGACACCTGCCTCAGTTTTTCCTTTTCCTGCTGTCTTGCTTTTGAAAGACAGTTGTCTGCCAAGGAAAGCTAGAGCTTCCCTTGGAATGGAGAATGTAAACCCCCTTCCCTCCAAATTATTATAATTTTGCAATTAGGAGCTTTCAGGCAAAGATATGGGAATAGGAGTAACAGTTCTTTACTAGGAATATTAAAAAAAAAACACAAAAAAAACCCCCAACAAACAAACAAAACAAAACAAGCAAGGAAGCAAACAAATATCCTGGAAAAACCCTGACAGAGTCAGGGATATGACCTGACACCTTGTTTTTCAGGGTGTTGGAAGCAGTCCAAATAAGTCCTCCTGGAGTAACAGATGTGGTTCTGTGGAGTAGAGATGGTCCTGCAGAAAGTTCAATGGTGATGAGATGGGTCCAGTATTTCTCCAGGAATCCAGTGGAAAAACAGGATACCTTGTGTCCTTCAGTCCCAGTTTTTATCTAGCTAGGAACAGCTGGCTCCTCCCCCACTGGGTGGAGCATCTCACAATGGGATGATGGAATGTGTCATGTCATTGGTGGGCCCTAATGGCCCATAATCAGAAGATGTCCCCCTGGAGGATGGAGGGGTGGTGAAAGAGATAAACACTGCCCCACCTGGTTTTAATGGCTGGGCCATTATCAGAAGGCATCTGACCCTTCCCCCCTGGAAGGGTGAGAGAAGGATAAAACATCTCCCAAAAACCCGCTTTCAACAGATGAAATAGAATACACATTTTTAGGTTACATAATCAAATACACCCGCCTTTGGAGCTGGGAGTTGGTGCTGTGAGAGGCACAGTGCTGGCAGCACTGTGCTGTCCAGAGCAGCCCAAAACATCCTCTAGTCTAATGAAGCCATGAGCCTGCATCCTCTCATCAATGAAACCAAAGAGTGCTGATGGCATCAATGCAGCAATGCCAGGGGAAAGCAGGTAAAGATCCTGTCCCCAACACTTAATGGGAGTCAGGATTTGGCACAGTAAGGAGGGAAATGACCATTATTGTGTTTTTCTCTGTAATCAGCTGTGCAGAGGCTTTCCTCGTCAGCGCAGTGTTGAAGGGTGAGTTGTCAGCATTGTTTTCTTCAATGGTTCAGAAGTAGGACTGCAGGAGTGCAGGTAGTGTTTTCAATCCCTTTAGAGGCAGAGAAGTATGATGAAAGGAATTGGAGAACTCACACTATAAACAAGTGTCTTAAGGGTTGGTGTCATCAGCAGAATTTTGGGTTCTTTGATTATGGGGCAACATTTTCAGTGCCTGGCTTGATGGAACTGGATGGGCTTCATTTCTCTGAAACAGGTAGTAGGTTTTTAGCTTATGAACTGGCGGAACTCATTGAGAGGGTTTTAAACTAGATTTGAAGGGGGAAGGGGATGCAGCTGGACTATCTGGGGGCAGGCCCAAGGGTGATAAATCTAAGTTAGGGGTGAAGTCACTAACCCAACTGAGGTGCATGTCTACTAATGCACGTAGTATGGGTAATAAGCAGGAAGAGCTTGAAGCCATGGTGCAACAGCAAAGCTATGATGTAGTCGCCATCACAGAAACGTGGTGGGATGAGTCACATAGCTGGAGCGCTGCTCTGGATGGCTACAAGCTCTTTAGAAGAGACAGGAAAGGGAGAAGGGGTGGAGGGGTGGCCCTTTATATTAGGATGGCTTTTGATGCCATAGATATTATAATTACTAATGATGAAGTTGAATGCTTATGGGTAAGAATTAAGGGGAAGGCAAATATGACTAACATCCTATTGAGATTCTATTATGGTCCACCAAATCAGGAAGAAGTGGACAACCTATTCTATAAGCAGCTGGAGAATGTTTCAGGAGCTCTTGTTCTTGTAGGTGACTTCAACCTGCCAGACATCTGCTGGAAACTTAATACAGCAGAAAGGAGGCAGTCCAGGAAGTTTTTCGAATGTATTGAGGACAACTTCTTGCAGCTGGTGAGTGAGCCCACGAGGGGTAGGACTATGTTAGATCAGTTGTTTACAAATAGAGATGGGCTGGTAGGAGATGTGGTAGTTGAAGGGCACTTGGGGCATAGTGATCATGAAATTGTAGAGTTCTCAATATTTGGTGAAGTTAGGAGGAGCATCAACAAGACTTTGATATTGGACTTTCGGAGGGCAGACTTTGACCTATTCAGGAGACTTGTCCAGAGAGTTCCTTGGGAAGTAGTTTTTAAAAACAAAGGAGTTCAGGAAAGTTGGGCATGCTTCAAAACAGAGATCTTGAGGGCACAGGAACAGACTGTCCCTGTGTGCCAAAAGACAAGTCGAAAAGGCAAACGTCCAGCCTGGATGGTAACAAGATTTTGAAAGAACTTAGGAATAAAAAAAGGATGTATCATCTCTGGAAGGAGGGTCAGGTCTCTCAGGAAGCATTTAGGGAGGTTGTTATGGCATGTAGGAAAAAAATTAGGGAGGCCAAAGTTCAATTCGAACTTAATTTGGCAACTTCTGTAAAGGATAATAAAAAATGTTTCTACAAATATATTAATGGTAAAAGGAAGGATGAGACCAACCTTTTTTATCTATTGGATGCAGGAGGGAACTTAGTAACTGCAGATGAGGAGGAGGCAGAAGTGCTTAACACCTTTTTTTGCTTCAGTCTTTAGTGGGAAGGTGGCTTGTCCTGAGGATAATTGTCATACTGGGTTGGTGGATGGTGTCAGGGAACAGAATGGTTCTCCTGTTATCCAGGAGGAGGCAGTCAGAGAAGTATTGAGCTGCTTGAACGTCCATAAATCTATGGGCCTAGATGGGATCCATCCTAGCGTGATGAGAGAGCGGGCAGATGAGCTTGTGAAGCCACTCTCCATCATTTACCAACAAACTTGGCTTACTGGTGAGGTTCTGGATGATTGGAAACTGGCCAATGTTATTCCTATTCATAAAAAGGGTAGAAAGGAGGATCCTGGTAATTATAGGCCAGTTAGTCTGACCTCAGTACCAGGTAAGATAATGGAGCAGTTTATATTGAGAGCTATTATGCAGCACTTACAAGACAGCCAGGGTATCAGACCCAGCCAGCACGGGTTTAGGAGAGGCAGGTCGTTTGACTAACCTGGTCTCCTTTTATGACCAGGTGACCCACCTGGTGGATGCAGGAAGGGCTGTGGATGTTGTCTATTTGGATTTCAGCAAGGCCTCTGACACTGTCTCCCAAAGTATACTCCTGGAAAAGCTGGCAGCCCATGGCTTGGACAGGAACACTCTTTGCTGGGTTAAGAACTGGCTGGATGGCTGAGCCCAGAAAGTGGTGGTGAATGATGCTGCATCCAGCTGGCAGCCAGTCACCAGTGGTGTACCTCAGGGGTCTGTGTTGGGGCCAGTTGTATTTAATATTTTTATTGATGACATGGATGAGGGTATCAAGTCTTTCAATAGTAAATTTGCAGATGGCACTTGTGGTGGTGGGTTTTTGATAAGTTGTGGTTTACTCCTGTTATCCCCCCCAGTGTCTGGGTTATTTTGGTTTTTACCCCAGGTTTTCCCCTCCCCTGCCCCTTTGTCCCTCTCCTGACCCTGCCCTGTGTTAACCTGGGGCCAATCACCTGCCCTGCCCCACCTCCTCTGCCCTCCGGTTTAAATGTTAAATGCACGGGACCCTGCTCTCTCCTGTACCATCTGGAAGAATAAACACTTTAGAGGGAGTCTTCTTTGACTCTTGCTTCATACCCAGATGTTGAGGAAACCGGGACCAGGAGAGCAGAAAACAGCTCTGGTCTCTACCATTATTTGGACTGCTTGCAGTCCAGGAACGGCCCCTCCTGACCAGCATGACCGGAATGAAAGCTAGCCGGAGACCCCTGGCGCTCTGATGTCAGACACTAAGCTGGGAGTGTATGTAGATCTGTTGGAAGGTAGGAGGGCTCTGCAGAGAGACCTGGAATGGTTGGATGAATGGGCTGAATCCAATAGGATGAAGTTTAATAAGTCAATTAGTCCAACTGCTAAGTCCTACACTTTGGTCACAATAACCTCCTGCAATGTTATAGGCTGGGGACGGTGTGGCTGGACAGTGCCCAGGAGGAAAGGGACCTGGGGGTTCTGATCGATAGCCAGCTGAACATGAGCCAGCAGTGTGCCCTGGTGGCCAAGAAGTCCAACGGTATCCTGGCCTGTATCAGGAATAGTGTGGCCAGCAGGAGCAGGGAGGTCATTCTTCCCTTGTACTTGGCACTGGTCAGGCCACACCTTGAGTATTGTGTCCAGTTCTGGGCCCCTCAGTTTACGAAGGACGTTGAGATGCTTGAGAGCGTCGAGAGGAGGGCAACAAGGCTGGTGAGTGGTTTGGAACACAAGCTATATGAGGAACAACTGAGGGAACTGGGGTTGTTTAGCCTGGAGAAGACTCAGAGGTGACCTTATAGCTCTCTACAACTTCCTGAGGGGTGGTTGTAGTCAGGTGGGAGTTGGTCTCTTTCTTCAGGCAGCAACTAATAGAATAAGACCTGAAGAAAGAGACTGGTCTTAAGTTGTGCCAAGGGAAATATAGGCTGGATATTAGGAAAGAGTTTTTTACAGAAAGGGTAATAAAGTATTGGAATGATCTACCTGGGGAGGTGGTGGATTCACCATCTCTGGATGTGTTTAAGAAAAGACTAGATGTGGCACTTGGTGCCATGGTTTAGTTGAGGTTAGGGTTGGATTGGACTTGATGATCTTGGAGGTTTCTTCCAACCTAATGATTCTGTGTTTCTGTAAAAGATATTCTGGGCAAGAATGAAAATGAATAACAGTCGCTTTCAGGATCTGTCACAACTAGAGACAGCATATATTTAGCTTCCACTGCTCTGATTTAGAAACAGGGAGCAATGGTGGCATATTTATAGCCTTCAAAGACCTTTTTCAATGGATTGCAGCTCCAGAGATTCCTTCTGGGGTGGACAGGCACTGATACTCTATATTAGTATACAGTGGTACACCAGTCAATCTATATGTGGCACAATAAGACTGGAATTATTTTGAATGAGCACAGGTTGCAATTACACCTTTTTACCATTTCCCTGGCTGTGCTACAGGACTGTTGCCAGTTTAAGGCTTTAATGGTTAGCAATTACTCACAGAAGTGAAGGGTTCATTCATCAGCTGGGGTTTAATCTCAAGCATGATATGACTGCACAATGAATACTGCACAAGCTGCTCATTATCTGGGTGAATGAGATCTTGATGGGCAGGCTCAGGATGAAGAATCTGATATGGTACTTCCATCCAAAAACCTGAACAAGGTTTCTAACAACCAGGTTGTAGCTGTTACAGAAACAGTTCGCAGTCCAACTTTCCCAAAAGCAAAAGGTGTGGAGGATAGAGGGCATGTGTGATCTCACATCCTGGTCACCTCTCTTTTCTGATTAGAGTCTGCAGAGGTGTTCATCTTCTGAAGAGTATCAAAAGGCTGCTTTTCATGAAGGAAATCTGAGTTATCCAACTAACAGCAAGAAGTAGCTGCTGAAAGGATTTTTGTTCAGTCTCACAGCACAATAAAACACTGATTATTCATAGATAATAGGAAGATGTTGAATAATTTCAAACTGATATTTCACATAATAGGTATCTTAGACTGTCTATATTTAGCCTCCCAAATCTATACTTAAACTCCTATGTAAAAATGGCCAAAAGAAAATCAGCCATTTGGAGCTGGTTGTTACAGCTCATATTATTATCGGTATGAATTTGTTGGTACCATTTAATTTTCCCTTTCTCTTTCTAATCCTACTCCTCTCTGATCCTAAGCTTCTTCCCCACTGTCTTCTCTGCCTTTTAATAAGGACATGTGAAAACAACACTTAGCTTGGAAGGCACTTGGACAGCAGCACCTCTGAAGGACTTCGAACAATACTCAAAAACTTCAGTGACCCTAAAATGTTGATGTGGTCCCACTGTCCATCTCCTTCCTTCTCTGGAAAGCCCATCCACCTCTGACCTATCCATACTGACACCCCGAGATACCAGCAGAGAACATGGGTAGCCTATTCACCAATTCATTGAATTAAACATAATATTGTGTCCTAAATTTAAGTAGACAGATCTGTGACTCTGTGGACTTTGAAGGACTTGTCTGTACACGTGTGCACACAAGATGAGAACACTGCCACCAACACTCTGCTGTTCAGCACCATAACCTTTGGCCACCCATTCCCTGCTTCAAAGCTGAAGCAATTCCAGCAATCACAGCAGAGGACATGAGAAGAAATGGCAAATTCCCTTTAATTCTTGAACTGCCCTTGACATTCAACAGAAATGTCGGGGGCTGTTTTCCCAACATTCAGGTGGTTTCAGGGTCTTTT
>JANEHK010000095.1:807743-818395 GCA_025960845.1 Tachycineta bicolor | reverse complement strand
CACAAATGTATAAAAAGTAAAGAATAAACAAGGAGGCCCTTCTTTTTCCTGCTCGCTCCGTTCTCGAGGCAGTGAGCTGGAATCAGAAGGTTCTCTGCTTTCGAATGATTTATGTCTGCGTGATTGCTTTGTGCGTCTCGGTGACACAGAGGCATTTGCTTAATGAGTTTGATGGAGCAAGTACGAGATAGGCAGATGGGTTTTGAAGTCTGCTCCTCTAATGGATGAAAAGGTGCTGGAATCTGGCTGGTTTGAATCAAAGAGTATAAAACAGACCATAAAAATGAGTGTGAATGAGTGATTGGCCTGTCTCTTTCCTACATAAAAATACCATAAGTGTTGGGAAGGATGAAACTAGAAAGCCTTATAAATATGACTGCTTAGATTTTGAGAATATGAAACCTATAAGTGAAATAGAATTTTAAGCAAGTTTCAATGTCTGAGATGTCCTAGTTACTGAATGTCTGGAAAACAATGGTATGGCCAGCTGAAGGTAATCCTCCCTTGATTTAACAATGCCCTTCTCTTTACCAAAAGTCCAAGGGTCAGAGCAGGCCCTGCTAGCTTGGCAAGAGGGGTTCGAAGAGCAACTCTTAGAGTTTAAAGTGTAACACATAGAGTAATGTAATTATTCTTATGGGCTGTATGTAAATGCTATAGGATTTGTAT
Organism: Tachycineta bicolor; assembly: GCA_025960845.1. Taxonomy (NCBI): domain Eukaryota; kingdom Metazoa; phylum Chordata; class Aves; order Passeriformes; family Hirundinidae; genus Tachycineta; species Tachycineta bicolor. The sequence continues at coordinate 817,726 of JANEHK010000095.1, read as the reverse complement.
CTTGTACTAGATTGGTTATTCAGTATGGAAAAGGATTTAATGTATTGTAACGGGAACTTCACTCTCTTCGCTCCTCTCTTCCTCTCTGCTCTCTACTATGCTATTAGCTCTTCTTCTTCACTCCCGGACTTTGCCCCCCTTTTGTTCTCTCCTAGCTCTCTTTCTTTCTCTCGTGGGCCTGCTCTGAGCTGCGGCTGGCAGCTCTCAGCAGGGCCTCTTCACTCACGACCTATGCAATAAACCACATACTCTAAGACCTGACTTCAGAGATTTCTCGTCTCCATCCATCCAAACCATCCTGGAGTCCAGCACTCTCTACACATAAGCTCATTTCATGTGCCATGTTATTTACTGAGCAGGTTGCTGGAAAGCCTGTGTTCTCCATCCAAAATGCTGCTGTTAATGCACAAATGTTTTTTTTCCAGAGGGTAGGTTGAGGCAGGAGTGGCTCTCCCCAGCATAGCTAACACTGTTATGGGGGAAAACATCTGTTTCATCTGCAGTGGCAGCAGGCAAACAGCTTCTACTAGCACCTGAAACTTCCCAAAGCAGCAGCAGACCCAAAGCCAGCAGAGGTGGTGGTGGCTCTGAGCCCAACTGTGCCCTGTGCATGCAGCAGGGGTTGTCCCACCAGCCCTGGGAGAATGAACGTGGGCAGAGGTGCAGATATCAGTGCTCTGCCCCTCACAGACCCACCCTGCCATGAGCAGTCAGTCAAACAGGGAGCCTGGTGCCCACGTCAGACACATGATGGCTTCTGCAGGACCCAGAGCAGCACCAGGAGCTGCCATGGCCACTGGATTCATTCCCAGCTAAGCTGTGCTGTGAACAAAACCAGCCCCCCAAGACAAGGTTTCTGTTCTGCCCACTGCTCACAGGCAGGCTGGAAGGGATGGACAGGCAGGATCCTGTTCAGTAAACAGGGCCTTAAGCTCCAGTGCATGATAAGGGAATATAAGGAACAAAAATAGGTAGAGAGCCCTCAGGTAAAGGAAGAAAAGTGAACATTAAACCTGTTTGTGAAAATGCTTTTGCTGTAAAACAATCTCTCTTGAGCACATTGGCAGCAGTTTGTTCAGAAAAAAAAAAAAAAAAAAAACCAAAAAAAACAAAACCAGCAACCTTAAGGAATGAACAATTTTTGGTAAGATAATTAAACAAGAGGTCCAAACATGTCTTGGGAAGCAGGATGGCAATTACTTAGCCTTGATGCTTGAGAACAGCCTTGAGACAAATTTATACAGCATCCTTCTGGGAAGTTTGAGCTTTCCTTTTCCCGTTCCAGTGGCTCCTGTCCATCCCTCCCCCGGCCAGCCACAAACAGTGGAGGCTGACTGAGGAACAAAGAGAAGAATGGGAAAGAGTGTTAGGAAAATTAATCCACGAACACCAGAGATTTATGTCCAAAAAGGAGACAGAGGAGTCCTTTTATTTATTCAAATAAAGGGAGAGGCCATGGGGCATTTCCCCTGGGGTCTCTCAGTTTTTCAGAGGACGCAGCCTCCTTTTTTACCCTAATTTCCCGGCTGCATTTTCCTCTCTCTTTCCCCATTGGCTGAGGTACTTGAGAGGTACAGACTTCCCAAAATGCCTAAGATTCCCCTTTTACTGTATAACCCCCTGCTAATTTTTAATTTTTATGGGATTTATGGGTTTTCCCCATTGTTGCTTTCATCTTTCAATATTCAATTTCATTTACAAACAAACTTATGGATTGTTTGTAAAGGCAAGTATTGTCTTTTCCATTCATCAATCAGTAGAATCCTTCCCATTGTTTCTCTTATCTCTCAGTGCTAGTTTTATCTACTAGCAGACTCAGGGCTTGTTTGTAAAGACAAATCTCATTCTTCTCAAGAGGAACCAGCACAGGGGGAAAAACCTGCAGTCACACTGCTGTAACCACTCAGTAATTAGTCCTGCTACCCTGAGATATCATTGGAGTCATTGAAATCATTACAATACTGGGGATGGTGGTGCATTTTGGACCCCATTTGGAGGCCTCAAGGCTGGGCGTTGTGGCTCTACATGGAAGTGAAACAATCCAACCCCCTTCTATATTGCACAGAGAAATCTACATGAATCGTCCCAAGCTATCAAGCCAGAGCTGAGCCCTCACATTTGTCTTATTCCCAAGGAAGATTCAGCTTCCCCCTGCAACAGAGACACACATCACAGCTTTGTTCTCGAGGGGAAGGAGTGCAAGAGAGATGCTCCCCTGACCCTGAATGCTGAGGAGGGAGCATGGGCAGCAGGTAGGGAGTGTTCTGTGCCAAATGGGCTGAGGCAGACCCAGAACCTCTCCCATGCTCCCCAGGCCCCTCCAGCAGCCCCCAAGTTTGGCTCACTGGTGTAGTCAGTCAGAGAGAAAGCTGTGAACCCCAGCCTGTGCAGAGGAGCACGGGGAAGTGGTGTTATGCCAAGAAAAGCCATCAGAATGATTCAGAGGTGCTTTTAAACTACAGACTTCCTTCAAAGTGTCAGCCATCTGCAGTCACACGGGCTGCAAGACAAGCACCTAGGGGAGACAACTCAGTTTTTTTACTAAATGAAGTGGAAGAGGCACCTTACTCACTCTTACCCGCTCTAATTGCTGCTGTTTTCATCAACTTTCAGGCCTGAATGTTGAATAAGAAATAGAACTCTTATTTCAAAAGCATCCTTGGGTTCTTCACTCTGTGCAAAGACAATGTGATACAGAAAAAAATCTAAAGCTTTGATGGGGCAGATTGCTGAAGATGCTGATTGCCTCTCACAGAGACCACAGGGCAGGATGGGTTTCTGTCCCCAGAACACTGCTGAAAACACACAATTTCCCCCAGACTGTTACATTTCAGGTGTTCAGAGAGATTAGTGGCACTAATTCAGAGGAGTCTTGGGACTCTTCCCCTGGCATGGGGTAAACTAATTGCTATGAAAAAATTGCTTTGAAATGCTGACCTAAACTGCCCAGCAGGAGCCACAGGTCATCCCAATGCATCATTTTTTAATTCCACATCAGTGCTAATTGCATCTAGAATACTGCAGCAATGGTACTTGACCGTGACCCCTGTTATTGTCCCAGTGACCATTCACTCATATTTCTTGAGTGAAGAGGCTTCTTTTCAACTTTCAGGATGTGATTAGAGTTTTATCTGCTCTATTGAAAGGGCTCCCCTTACAACCTCTTCTTCCAAATGTGGAGAGTTCACTCACCTTGGTGAACACAAAACTTATTTTAATAGCTAAGCGAATTGTTCATGTTTCTCACAACAAGGCATGTTAATGAATCCTGCTATTATTTTTGTAAACTGTTATAAATTAAAAGGGACCAAATCCGATTTATCAAAATTTAGAATTTTATTTTGAGACAAAATAACAGTCTCGAAAAGCCACAAGTAAAAGGACAGCGCCGAGCCCGGGATCGCCGCTGGGTGAACACGGATACAGACTCTGTCAGTCTGCTATCCCCCAAGTTCACAATTTTGGTCTCCAGCTGTCCCCTTTTTATACATTGAATCGCGAGGTGCAGCCAGGGATTTCGACGGTCTCCCCTCCAGGGCATCTTCCTTATTCATGCTGGTCCTGGTATCGGGAGTTTGAATGGACCGGTAGGGTGGAACAATGCAGCTGATGGCTGGGCCCGGGTGTGTCGTAGTTATGTTAATTTTCAACGAAGACGAATGGAGATATCCATCTGAAGTAATCATCTCGGTCTCCGGGCTGGTATCTCTGTCTTCCGTGGTTCTTTGTGTCCTCTCAAGTATTCCTGGAAACGGGAGTTTCTAGGTTCCCCTCTCAGGTAATTCCAGGCATTCTTTCTCCATGTCCCACCCGTCCTTCCAGAGCCGAGGAAAATTCCTTTTTATTTTGGTTTTTCCAGTTTACTCTTATCCATATTATTTTGGGCAAATCTTTAACACTCATGATTATACAATGAACATTTACTCTTTATAATTTGATAACACGAATTAACTTTAGCACATATATTACATAAACCTTCTTAGAGGTGTGATAGATATTTTGAGATAAATTCATGTTCTATATGTTATAAACTATAAAGTGTATTAACAGAGGGTTTCCACAAAGCTGTGGAAACCCTCCTATTTGCCAAGACTGATTTGTAACTGTAGAGACTCCAGACAATAGCAGGGCAAAGCCCAGATTAGCAACCAAAAGGAATGGCCAAGCAGGAGATGTCCCATCCATCAAGGAAGAGCCATCTGCCTTCTCCGGTGATTAACACATGATACCAATCTAGAAGAGGAAGACGCAGGAATGTCACCATCAGCATCCCAATGCCGACTTCTTGGAACCTCATTCAGGCATCCGACTGCCGACTCTGGGGAAGGAGCATTCAGGACCAAAGGGCCAGAGAAAGAAAACACATGAATATGTGTTTCAGATAAGAACTAACAATAAAACTGCCTTGGGAGAGAAAAGCTGTATAAAACCTACCCACTGGATCTAGGCAATTGTGAACGGGGGAGAATTGGTTCATTCATGACCATCTCTATGTTCACCCAACTTCAATAACCCAGGATCGAGGTTGTCTCTTTTATTGTGGCTATTTCAGATTGTTACTATTTTTTTAAATGGCAAAATAAAATTACTTTATATTAAATTGGCTATTGATTTGTCCATAACAGTGGGGACCCCAATTAACCCCAAAGCTTTTTGAACTGCTGGCCTAGACAGACTCTTCATACAGCAATTATTGCACAGAGGCTTTGTTCCCTCTCCAAAGGTGTCTAGGTTCAGAAGGCAGGTATCTGCTAGGGAGGGGCAGGGCCTCTCTAGGAATGAGAAATTCCAATCCCCGCCCTCCAAATTATTATAATTTAGAAAATTACAGGGGCTTTTTCAGGCAGAGGTATGGGGAAAGGAATAGCAGTTCTTTACTAGTAAATATAACAAGGCAAACAAACAACAACCACAGCATTAATAATAAACAGAGCCAGGAACCTCGAGGGGCTTTGTTTCACAAGGCCCTGGGCAGTCTGATCTCTTGGGGCTCTGAGAGCACCAAGCTGGAACGGTGGAAACTCAGGGGCTGGTGGCTGGAATGGCAGGATGTCCCCAGCAGGCAGGGGGGTGCGGGGCTACAACGTAGCACAAAGAGCAGTGCTGAAGAAGCCGTGACTCCTGGGCAGGAGCAGGCAGGCAAAGGAGCTCAGAATTTCTGGGCACACTGTGATATGTAATATAAAGTTAATTCACGTTCGGTCTGATTTAAACTTTGTAAAATATAAAATGTACTTGGGATTTGAGAAACAGAATGTGAGGGGGACACAAAGGATTGAGAAATGAGGGGTTTCTGCCAGGAAACCATCAGAACACTCATTTACTCAGTGAATAGGAGTAACCAGGTAAGACGTGTTCCCCCCCGCCCCCCCCGGAGATGAACCTGCTAACGATGCAGCGATCAACACCAGATGGGTACCTTATCTGCTCCAGCTGAGTTTTACATCTCTAAACCCCACTCCTGAGAAAGCAATCAAGACATTGTTCCACCCCAGGAAATCTATTCAACTGACCAGAGACATGGACATGAATATCTGATGAAGCAGAAGGGACACGAGGAGTGAAGCAACTGCTCATCCTTAGCAAAAGACTGTATAAAAAGCAGCAGCTCAGGACATACTTCGTGAACAGGGTAGATTCGGAGCGATAGAGTCCGTTTCTGTGTTCACCCAGTGCCGAAACCTGGGTTTGACGCTGTTCCTTTTTTTATAGGAGTGTCCTTTCACGCCTGGCAGGCGTGCAGGCTAGCTCAGTTCTGCACTGCCACTACGAGGATCAGTCGGGGTTACAGGCAGGGCAAGTAACCTCCTCCCGGTAGGTTCTTGGTTCCCCACACCAGCGAGTGGACCCGATGAAGTTGCGACTGCGGCGACGGAAAAAGAGTCGTCTCTCTTTAGGCAGGGTAGGAGGTAGTTTATTAAGGGGAGTCCGGCAAGGAGCTCCACCTCAGACCACTGCTGCCCAGAGAGAGCAGAGATCAAAGCTTGACAGCCACTTATAAACGGGGGAGGGCTGACAACGGGTCAGCCAACCAGGGAACACGGGGGTGGTAACAGGGGTGTCAACCTTTGAACCATTGACAAATCAGAGAAAGGTATGAGGGGATTCCCCAGGCACCAGCCTACCACTCGACACCTCCCCTGGATCTTTCCAGAATCCAGGGAAGGGTCTCCAAGTGACAGACAGGGTGACCACGAGGAGAGGGGGGGAAGCTGACAGGGACAGGTGCAGGGAAGGAATGATTGACAGAAAACCTCTACTTATACAACTAACTCATAAGGGGGAAAACTATTACAAAACACAGGGGGGTACAAGGAACAAACCATTATAAAAATACAGTATAAAATTACATAAAACGAATAAAACAATCCACACACCGCCACACTGCTACCTCCGTCTGAGGTGTGGCGACCTGGTTCAGGAACGACACGGCAGCCACAGCCAGGCTGTTCGGGCCATCAGCTCACAGACACCAGTGTGGTGGACGGCTAATGGCGTTTATTAACTGGTTACATGGAGTTATAAAACCTCTGTTTGCTACATCACATCCGTCTGCTTACGTTACAAGTTACGTGTTGCTTACCTTATCAAGGACACTAACCAACTAGGTACTGAGGGAGGGGTTCTGTCTGCCCGTACAACGCGATATCTTCCGACCGCCTGTCCCTAATCTGCCACACCACACTTTTTAATTGTGGCTGTTAGAGACTGAGTTTAAGTCTCGAAATAAAACTCTATATTTTGATTCACGAAATTGGGATTGATCATTTATTACAACACAAACAGATGATGATGGTATATCTCCAAGGACCGGACTTTCTGTTGACCATGGACTTCTCCTGCAGCAAAAAAACCAGCCCTACCATCCTCTCTGATGCCCAGAGCAAAACAGAACCCCCAGCTCCCCCAGCCCTGTCTTTTTTCCTCCCCCAAACACTCATGTGATCTTCCCCCTCCCATCATCTTTTGTGTTGGTCAAGCACCATCTAAGCACCAGCACTTTGTCTCTTAGCAACTTATGGGGAAAAATTCTTTAAGGCAAAAAGGAACAAACCGAACCCTCCAACAAAAGGATACGTGATTAAGGACCACACTCACATTTTGGCTATAGGTGAACGCATATTCAGAATTTTTTCCCAGTGGCCATCATTTACCCTCTCTCCCTGTGGCACTGCCCTGATTTGTGGGCTGGAATCTCCTGCCAGTGCCATTTCCAGTCAGCTGATTTGCATCATGCAAAGGGAAAAAAGGTGAGCTTTGGAGAGCACCCACTGTACCAGCAGCTGACCATGGTCGTTTCGAGGATCATTAGTTAGAGAATTTTAAATCCCTCTAACACACACTTTATTAATTTTTGTGGTCTCTAGTTAATATTGTGAAAAACGCCAATCACTTTGAGATGTTAATTTTGAGGAACTAAGGATTTTTAGGAAAGTTAAGATAATAAGTTGCTGAATTAGCTGAAGTAGATAGGTAATCTTTGTTAGCAGTTAACAGAAGCCAGATCTTAGATAACCTACCCCGGATCTTGTAACTCATTTCTTGTCAGGTTTATGTTTATGTAGCTGTGCTTGTAATGAAAAACAAAATGTGGTAAATAGGACATAAGATAGCTGCAGATTTCCTGCTTAAAGGACCCATTGAACACAGGAAACTGTAAGTTCTACCAAGGACCCATTTGTCATGAAGGCATTGAAAAGGTAGAAAGGTCAGGATGAGGAAGACTCATCTTACTTCCTCATTTTGGGTGACCCCTCCCCAGAATAGACCCCCGACTCATTTTAGGAAACAAAGTACGCATGCTTAATAGCCTTTTTGCCAATTAGCATACGAAGAGAGGAATGGGAGGTGACAGGGGTATGAATATGCATTTGTATTTTGGATATTCAACACTTTTGTAAATAAAAGGCTTTGTAATTACCTGTGAATTTTGCAGTGCGAATTAGGGAAATATCCCACGTGCTGCCCGGCCGTAATAAACATGCACTTTCTAACTTAAAACTGTTAGAGAGTTTTTGTCTGTCATAGTTGGGTATCGATACTAGATCAATTCCCATATTTCTTTAATAAGTCATTTTGGCGAGCCAGGCAGGAGACTGCTCTCTCTGGCCGTGGGTCCAGCGGGGTCCAGGACCCCTCTGGGCGCCCACCTGGAATTTTCTGGGAAGAGGGCTCCTGCGGTCCTGCTGACTACCTGGGCAAAGACCAGAACCTGCTAGAACTACGGACAAAAGGTATGTTTATATTTGAAAACAGGTACCTTGGTATAGGCGGTTGGTAAGACACTGAGAGACGTCTCGTGCACAACATACGCCTCTTGGGTTTGTTTGTAAGAGTTGTAACAGCTCTGCGGAGCCTGGTGTTAGTGGTTTGGTAGTCCGTGTCCCGTGGTGGGGACATCGGCAACCTGTCTTTGTTGTGTCATCTTGCAGTTTAAAGGTGCCTTGGCAGTCCGTGTCCCGTAGTGGGGACAGCGGTAACCGGTTTTTTTTTGCTGTGTCATCTTGCAGTTTGAAGATGACTAGGTAGTCCGTGTCCCGTGAGGGTGATGTGTGGAGAGAAGACTCTATAACTCACAGAGTGGTTATGAGAGTAGGTATGAATTTATTCAGCGCTGAGGTGCATGGGGATAACTCCTCAAAGACATGCACACCTGGGAGCTTTGTTTCTCCCTTTTTATCTCTACAAACTAGGGTTATACGATATGCCTAATACATATTCATTTCCTAACCCCGCCGGTCCCCGCTTCGTATTAAAATTAGTTCCACGCCTATTTGAGGTTGCGCACTGCTCCTTATTGATCACTCCAGTGGTCGTCGGGGGGTCTTTGGGGATGAAGCACATAGTCATCCTCTGAGCTGAACTTTTCAACTTGTCTCCTTGCGCATGCTCTTTTGTCCTTTTGGCCATCTCCTATATCATGTTACCTGTTTTGGGGCCCAAAGAATGCGTAGATAATCAGTACCAGGTGGGCATAACGGTGACCAGAGCCCTAAAGGAGGAATTTGGAAGTCCCACTGGGGCCAGAGAGAGAAGATTGATCTGCTGGGGGGACTTGAAACTAATATGTGACAGGCTGGTGTTTTTAAAGAAGAGTTCTCTGTTAATATAGTGTGCTCTTGCCAGGCACCCTTGCTTTATTTTCTCTGTCTCAAGGGGGCAGCGGCGGCAGTGAAATAACTGGTGCTGTTGTTGTGTATTAGGAACAGCGGTGGCTCCGGTTACAGTTTGTGGTTTAAGGGTACCTTGACAATCCATAATCCGTGTGGCTAGCCCGTTCTGGGACGCGAAAGGCCCCGTTGTGGGTCACAGAAAATCCTGATTGCGGCCCCGAGTGCACTGGGTGTGTGTGGTGTGAACGGATCCGTGTTTTGTGGTCTCATGGTCTTGTGTGTTTGTGTCTTCAGGTGTGGTGCACCGTGTGTGCCGTGGTCTGTGAGAGTTTGTATTGTAAGCATTTTGATTTGTGTGATTTTGGAGTGTGTTAGTAACCTGTGTAGGTGTTTTTAGGTGTTTTGCAAGCTTGAAGTTGTGAAAGCCTTTTGAATTCCCTGCCTGATCAGCGGAGGGATCCCTCTGTTTGAGAGAGCGGAAGGATTTAAAGTGTTTGTATCATATCCAGATTGTGTGCTGGAGGGGAATTAGACTGTGTGTGAGTTTGAACAGCGTGTGCTTTTGGCAACAAGATTTTGCTGACGTTTTGTTAGGTAAAGAAAAAAAAAAAAAAAAGCGCATTTGTGTAAGTTTAAATTGTTTATTTTTTGAGCTAAAGGGAGCAAGCGGCGTAAGGAGGTTTAAAGCCTGAGCCAGCCCCAGCAATTGGGAGAGGGGTGATTTGTTTCCCTGGTAACCGCGGGGGGCGGGGGGAAATCCAGGCTCTGCAGCCTCGGGCCGCGTCTCTAAACTCCCTGTAAAACCCTAAGAAGTTCTTTTGGTGAGTGAGTGTTTTAGTTAAAGGAAAAAAAAAAAAAAAAAAAAAAAAA
>JANEHK010000095.1:776915-807643 GCA_025960845.1 Tachycineta bicolor | reverse complement strand
AAGTCCTGGTGGTGTAGTCCCTAACCACAGAGTGGAGAAGCAGCGTGGGATCAGGGTTACCCCCCACCTCCTTCTCACGGAGGGATTTGTGTGTGGTGTCCCGGCCGAAATCCGTAGGATTTTTCGGCGAGATCTTGTTGAAACTTCTGGTGGAGTGTGTTTGGGGTCGTGAGGGAGCCCTGGCTATTTTCTTTGTGAACCTAAAACGGTTGGTGTTTGGAGTTGGGTCTCTCTAAGAAAAGGCTTTGATTGTGTGCAGAGAGCCCAGAACCTATGCCCAGAGTTAGCAGAAATAGCCGAGAAATTTTTGGTGCTGAGAAACGCAATTGAAGTAGTCTAGTTTGTGTTTTGTAACATCTTGGACCAAAAGGGATTCTAAACATGGGGGCAAATGAGAGCAAAGAGATTCCCAGAGGAAGCCCTTTAGGGTGTACCTTAACACACTGGAAAGAACTGGTGGGCTGTGGTGGTACTGAAACTAAGAGGGAGCTTGCTAAGCTTTGTACACAATGGTGGCCATTATATAAACTTGATGAAGGTGTGAAGTGGCCAATAAACGGTACACTGGACTATGAGACATTATTAATATTGATGCTTTTCCTTCGGTGTGAACAAAAGTGGCAAGAAGTAGCTTATGCTGATGTTTTTCACTCTCAGGAATCATCCCGAGTGGCAAAGGGATTGTGGAATGAGGTCACCATCTGATCCTTTAGTATTAGCCCTTGAAAAGGATAATAAAGCTACTAGAGGGAAGCCCAAACGGTGTTGTAGTACCTGCTCGATAAATCAGAGGTGCACCCATCCTGACAAAGTATACCAAGCAGAGGCTTTGGAACAAGAGACAGAAGACATACTTAAGCTACCCCCTAGGAGGCAGGAAAGGAGGAGGGTGGTGGGGGACGCAAATTCAGAACCATCATTGACTCCAACCTCCCCCATTTCATCTTTAGCTTCATCTTCCTTTGGGAGGACAGCAATTGAGGTAGGGGTTTCTCCACCCACTCCTGAACCCCAGGCACCACCCAAATTTTATCCACCACTGCCTAGCAGTGACAGTGAGTGGGATGAACCTGAACCCCTCCCACCAGGTCCTAAGATTCCCTCACAAGGACCTATAGCATCAAGGACCTGAAAACAAACCAGAGAGGTCATACAAGCACCTCTAAGACAAGCAATAACCTCTGATGGGGAAACAAAACTGATTAAAGTTCCCTTTTCCTCAATTGATTTAGAAATTTGGGAAAGGATTGCTAAGGGCTATCGAAGTGATCCAATAGGGGTTGCTAAGAAAATGAAGTTTATGATTAAGCAGCATTCACCTGATTGGGCAGATCTGCAACTGCTACTTGATGCCTTAACAGAAACTGAGAAACAATTAGTTTTGAAAGTAGCTGGGGATCCAGCTGAAGATGATTGTAGGACAACACAGGAGGATGTTAAAGATGTATTTCCCCTTCAAGACCCAGGTTGGGATCCTAATGATGATGAGGAGTTCGGACAGTTAAAGAGATACCAAGAACTGATAGTAAAAGGGCTAGAAAGAGCAATCCCCAAAACCATAAACTGGTCAGCCTTATATGCTATCAAACAGGGCCCCTCTCAAATACCTTCTGAATTTCTAGATCACCTGCGAGACGCAATGCGCTGACACACCACCCTGGATCCTGGATCTGATGAAGGAACACAGCAATTAATAAATTTATTTTTAGGACAATCCACAGGAGATATCAGGCGGAAACTCCAGAAGATCTGGGGTCCAAACAGCCCGAATTTAGAAACTTTATTAGATGAGGCCTGGAGAGTTTTTAGTAACCGGGAAGAAGAGTATAAACAAGGGATGAAGAAACTAGCAGCAGTAGTAAAAGAAGGAGAAAAGGGAAAACATGGGCAAGGTCCACCAAAACAAGGACCACCCTGACTAGGAAAAGATCAATGTGCATTTTGTAAGAAATTTGGTCACTGGAAAAACCAGTGCCCAGAATTAAGAAAGGCTAATGAACATGGAAAAGGTGATTAGAAAAAAGGAAAAAGTAGTTGCTCATGTAAAAGAGGACTGAGGGGGACCGGAGGGCCCTACCCTAGGGGACCCTCTGGTTATAGTTAAACTGGGGAACAAAGAAAAAAAGTGAAATTTTTGATAGACACAGGGGCAACATTTTCAGTGTTAAATAAGGCCCTAATACCTGTAACCAATTACTATGTTATGGTAAAGGGGGCAACTGGCCAATCTGAAAGAGCTTATTTTTGCAAGCCATTGAAGTATAAATTGGGAAAACAGTGGGGCATCCACCGATTTTTATACATGCCTAATGCTCCATCTGCACTTTTGGGCAGATATTTGCTAGAGCAGCTGGGAGCAAGAATAATATTCAAAAATGGGGAAATTAGTTTGGAGGTAAAGGATCAACAATATGTAGAACTGTTAAGCTTAATGCTAATAACCAAAGAAATTGAAGTGGTAAGTGAAAAGGAAAATTTTAGGAAAATAATGGATCAAGTATTTCCAGGAGTGTGGGCCTCCAATATACCAGGAAGAGCAAAGAATGCACTGCCAGTGCAAATCAGGCTTAAAGAAGGACAGCCAGTAAGGGTTAAATAATACCCCCTAAAGAAAGAAGATATAGAAGGGGTTAGCCCAATTATTGAGAACTTTCTGCAACTAGGACTACTGAGAGAGTGTCAATCTGATTTTAATACTCCTATTCTGCCAGTAAAGAAACCTGATGGGTCATACAGATTAGTACAAGATTTAAGGGCTGTTAACAAGGTAACTGCCAATCCATACACCTTGTTAACCCGTTTAACGCCTGAACTAACTTGGTTTACTGTTCTAGATCTAAAGGATGCTTTCTTTTGCCTCCCTCTCCATGAAGCCAGCCAGAAAATTTTTGCATTTGAGTGAGAAAGCCCTAAAACTGGAAGAAAAACTCAGCTCACATGGTGTGTGTTACCACAGGGGTACAAGAACTCCCCCATTATATTTGGGGAACAGCTTGCCAAGGATTTAGAGTCCTGGGAACCTCCACCAGGAGAAGGACAGTTACTCCAGTATGTGGATGATCTCTTAATAGCCACCCAGACCCAGGAGACATGGGTGGACTGGACGGTAAGCCTCCTAAACTTCCTAGGCCTGCAAGGGTATCGACTATCCCAGAAGAAAGCCCAAATGGTGAGGCAAACAGTTATTTACCTGGGTTACGAAGTAAGTGCTGGACAAAGGACTCTGGGGCAGGATCGCAAGGAAGCAATATGCCAGACCCCAAAACCTCAGACAGTGAAAGAACTAAGAACCTTTTTAAGCATGACAGGGTGGTGCAGACTGTGGATTTATAACTATGGGTTGCTTGTTAAACCTCTGTATGCCTTGATCACGGAAGGGAGCAGAGATCTTCAGTGGACAAAAGATGCAACCCGAGCCTTCGACCAACTAAAGAAAGCCCTTATATCAGCTCCAGCCCTGGGACTTCCAAACGTGAGTAAACCATTTTCCCTGTTTTCTCATGAGAAGCAGGGGATTGCCTTGGGAATATTAGCACAGAACTTAGGCCCGTACCAGAGGGCAGTGGCCTATCTTTCCAAGCAACTGGACACAGCAGCTAAAGGATGGCCAGGGTGCCTCAGAGCAGTTGCAGCAGTAGCAATAAACATCCAAGAAGCACGCAAATTCACCCTAGGCCAGAAGATGACTGTGCTAGTATCTCACACAATGTCTGCAGTCCTTGAGGCAAAAGGGGGACATTGGCTCTCCCCGCAGAGATTCCTGTAGTACCAAGCCATACTGGTAGAACAAGATGATGTTGAAATTGTGGTAACTAACATTGTGAACCCAGCTTCCTTCCTCAACTGGAGTACGGGAGAACCAGTGATCCATGATTGCCTGGAGACCATTGAAGCCACCTACTCAAGCCGCCCAGATCTGAAGGACAACCCGCTTGAGGATGCTAAGACCTGGTTTACTGATGGAAGCAGCTATGTCGTCAGTGGAAGAAGGCATGCTGGATATGCAGTTACCACAAGCAAAGAGGTAATAGAGTCTGGACCATTACCAACTAATACATCTGCACAGAAGGCTGAAATAATTGCCTTAATCCGAGCCCTAGAGCTGGCAAAAGGAAAAGAGATCAACATCTACACGGACTCAAGGTATGCATTCGGAGTAGTTCATGCTCACGGAGCCATCTGGAAGGAAAGAGGACTGCTGAATTCACAAGGCAAGAGTATTAAACATGCACAAGAGATACTGAGGTTATTAAATGCTGTACAGCTACCTGAGAAAGTAGCCATAATGCACATAAAGGCACACCAAAAAGTGAGCTCTAAATTGGAAGAAGGGAATATGCTGGCAGACAGAGAGGCAAAAGACGCAGCAAAAAGTGAGGTACCTGATAAGGCTGTTGAGGCAGCATTGATTCCAGATGGAAAAGTTTCTATTGAAGGTAAGCCAATGTACAATAAGAAAGATAAGAAACTTATCAAGGTAGAAAAGGCAAGTTATAACCAGGAAGGATGGGCGTTAACAGAAGAAGGGAAACTTGTAGTACCCTCCTATTTGTTGTGGTCATTAGTACAGAGGGAACATGAGAAAACACACTGGGGAATAGATGCCCTGTATAACCATTTGAAAGAAAGAATCATGGCCAGGAAATTGCAGGGCACAGTGATACAAGTAACTTGTCAGTGTAGTCTTTGCCTCCAAGCTAACCCTAAAAATACCCCAAAGCCTAAAGTGGGACAAATTGGGAAAGGTTGTGGACCTGGGCAACAATGGCAAATTGATTTTACAGAACTGCCCAGGAAGGGAGGGTATTGTTACCTATTGGTATTAACTGATACCTTTTCAGGATGGCCAGAAGCCTTTCCTGCCAGGACAGCTAAGGCCCGAGAGGTGACCAAAGCGCTGTTGCAAGAAATAATACCATGATTTGGAGTTCCAGCCACCATATCCTCAGATAGGGGACCACATTTTATTTTGAAAATTGTGCAGCAAATAAGTCACCACCTGGGAATAGACTGGGAATTGCACACCCCATACCACCCTCAATCTAGTGGCCAGGTGGAAAAGATGAACCATTTGATTAAACAACAAATTGTGAGATTGGGGCAAGAAGCAAATTTGCCCTGGCCCCAGGCTCTCCCATTGGCCTTGTTGCGAATTCGGACAAAACCAAGGGCAAAAGAGAAACTAAGCCCTTTTGAAATATTGTATGGAAGGCCATATGCAGTTCAAGGGGGAACAGCATCCATTCAAGTAGGGGAAGAAACCCTACATGGATATATGGTGGCCCTAAATAAACAACTTAGAGAAACTGACAAATATGTGTCTGGAACTCAAAACAGAGAACTAGATGGGCCAGGACATGATGTACAACCTGGAGATTATGTGTATGTTAAGTCTTTTGCAGAAAAAACTTTAGAACCACAGTGGGAAGGACCATTCCAGGTGCTCCTCACTACCTTCACTGCAATCAAGATCAAAGAACAAAAGGCCTGGATCCATCACTCCCGAGTGAAGAAAGCCCCAGAAGGAATTTGGAAGGCCACACCAGGTGATAACGAACTGAAGCTGAAGCTCACTCGAAACAACAAATAAATGGACTAAGAGTTATTTTGGACATTATGTGGAAAGTTGTAACTATTGTAGTAATTACCTTAACCATAACAGGAGTCAACACAATACCACAAAGGTATAATGTGACTGGGATATACCAGTGCCAAGGAAGAGCTTATGATCCTTACTCTTGTAAGGCTTTAAACAAGATACTAAAAGTCACAAATGCAAGCTTGTGGGAGGGAAGAAATGTTTGGGGATGTAAGTATGCATTCGTACAGGATGGGTTCCACGAGGCTTACCATCCATCCATGAAACTCATCAGGGTCAGTCCTGAATGCTGTGATAAATGCTTGAGTAAATGTCTGGAGTTTAGACTCAAAATAGAAGGATGTGCAATAAGGAGGTATGACATTGACTTTAACATCACTCAGGTATGTACTGAGTACCATAAGAACCAGACCAAGATTACTCCACCAGTGCCAAGAAGGGCTGTGATCACCCAGATGCCAGCTATTCCAGAAGTAGAGGAACAAATAACTCCTGTAGTTACCAAAATTGGGCCATAGCCTATTAAGAAGACAGGCGTTCAGAAGCTGATAGTTAACCCAAAGTGGTCTTTAAAACGAGTAGAAATGGGAGTACAGGTAAATGCTTCACACGTTCGGCCAGTGTGGCGGTGCAGAACTGTTTTATTAGGTTTTTGTAAGAAGTTTATGTTATGGTTCATTTCACTGTATCCCCAATTCTGTATCCCTTTTGTGTTGTCTGTATAATAAGGTGTTTTGTGTCAATCATCCCACCCCTCACATGACATGTAATGTCCCCTCTGCCCCTGCCCCCCCTTGCTCTGGGGCAGCCTGTCTATCACTCCAGGGGTCCCTCCCGGATTGTGAAATCTCAGGGAGAGGGCTTCAGGTGATAGGTAGCCTGGGGGGAATTCTTTTCCTCTGGAAGTGGTTGGTCCAAGGCTTGGGGGTGGGCACACCTTGTTACCCCCTGAATCCCCTGATTTGTTGTCTTGTTGTATCCTCCCTGGAACCCCTCCTCCGCTTATAGGGGGTAGGAGGGAGGAAAAAATTCTCTCAGCCTCGGAGCTTGCTCCGCTCCTCTCTCAGCTCGCCTCAGAGCTCGGAGCTCCCTGCTAATAAACATCTTTTAACCTGCTAAGCTGAGAGCCAGCCTTTTCTCTTCTGCTGCTGCTGACTGTCTCGATACATTGGCTCTAGCTGCTGAGCTGAGAAGCCGAAACGAACTGGAAACATTTTGTGTCTGTGTTGACTCGAGCTAGCAGGAGGTCAGCTCCTGCCCGGAACGGGACAGAACCAGACACAAGCCAGAATGTGCCCCATTTCTCAGGAACTCCTTTATGGACTGGACTACTTGGCTTCAAAAAAGTATGCCTCCCAATTTTAGGAACAAGAGGGATCTCACTGGATTGCTAGGAACAGGACTGGGAGTGCTGAACACAATAGATTCAGAAGTGTTATTGAATAAATTAACCACAATAGGGAGCGATTTAGTCAAACTACAACCTTTGCAATCCTCTCTACTAGCACTAGGTAACAATCTCTGGAAATTGACCAAGATATTACCACAATGGGAAGACACAGAGGAGCGAGATCATGAAGTAATAATTAATGTACTAGGCACAGATAGTGAAAACATCTTGTTGGCCCTAGGGTGTACTCAGGCACAACTGTGGATGCAATCAGTGGCTGCCGCAGTTATCAGGGAAGGTGGAGAAGGAATATTCCCTGCTGAAATTCGCAAAATTGTCTGGGAGAATGCCTCTGATATGGAGAGGAACTTCAGTCCTGGTGGGTGTTGATCAATTTCACCTATAACCCTGTGACTAGTGTAGTGACAGCCTTTGTTTTAACTATACTCGATGCCTCAGTGGACTCAATACACCCAATAGTCCCCTTAGGATTAAACCATGAGGGAACTGTATTGTACCCTTCTGAACACAGAACGTGGGCACGAGAAATTAAAGGAAAGTGGCAAACTATTAATCTAGAGCCCTGTATTGTGAGGAGACAACTAGGATACATATGTGAAGGGACATTAGAGGGTGACAAAGACACTTGTTTAGACACAGACCAAAGTATTTGTCACTTTGAAACACATCCAGGCAAACAGACAACTTCACTTGTGTATATAGGACAAGGTTGTGTCTGTCTTAGGACAGCGTGCCCCATCATAAAGATAGACAACCAAATTGTGAATGAGACTCAATTCAATTTGTGTGTTTGTAATTTTGTTAGAATTAAGGGATGTGATTTTTTCCTATTGGGTACCTGTAATATCACATCAACATATAAAGGCCAACCTAGCCACTGTGCAGAAGATACTGCCTGTGCCCATAGGAATGAATTTGACTTTAGTTGCTCAATTGTTGAAACATCATGAATTGAGAGAAATCTTAAAAGAAATTAGAGATGAAGGAAAAAAGTCATTAATTACTATACACCATGACACAGAGACCATCAAAGGGGTTTTAAAAAGGCTTGAGGAACATTTGTCTCATCATTGGTGGGATGTGCTTTTTGGGTGGTCACCAACAGCAACCGCAATATTGAATACCTTAATCCACCCTATAGCTGTTTTGCTTAGTTTAGTCAGCATAAGTTTAGTGTTATCCATTGTAATACTTGTTTCAATTTGGAGGATGCTACGACGAGTGGCAGCTTTAACATCACTGTCAAAGGCATATGGCTTGGTCTTGAGAGACACTAGCTGTACAGCTTGGATAGATGAGGAAGACTTTATACTGAGTAAAAGAATTTACTCATTTCAAAGAAGAAGTGGGGAATGAGACGTTAATTTTGAGGAACTAAGGATTTTTAGGAAAGTTAAGATAAGAAGTTGCTGAATTAGCTGAAGTAGACAGGTAACCTTTGTTTGCAGTTAACAGAAGCCGGATCTTAGATAAGCTACCTCGGATTTAGTAACTCACTGCTTGTCAACTTTATGTTTATGTAGCTGTGCCTGTAATGAAAAACAAGATGCGGTAAATAAGATATAAGATAACTGCAGACTTCCTGCTTAAAGAACCCATTCAACGCAGGAAACTATATTTTACCAAGGATTCTTTGTCAGGAATGCATTGAAAAGGTAGAACGGTCAGGATGAGGAAGACTCATCTTACTTCCTCATTTTGGGTGACCCCTCCCCAGAAGAGACCCCCGACTCATTTTAAGAAACAAACTACGCATGCTTAATAGCCTTTTTTGCCAATTAGCATAAGAAGCGAGGAATGGGAGGTGACAGGGGTATGAATATGCATTTGTATTTTGGGTATTCAACACTTTTGTAAATAAAAGTCTTTGTAATTACCTGTGAATTTCGCAGTGCGAATTAGGGAAATATCCCGCGTGCTGCCCGGCCATAATGAACATGCACTTTCTAACTTTAAACTGTAGAGAGTTTTTGTCCGTCACAGTTGGGTATCGATACTAGGTCAATATCCATATTTCTTTAATAAGTCACTTGTAAATTCACCTCAAAATATTACACTGAGCTCCTTCAAATAGATTACATTTCCCTTAACCCACAATGGTAGTATGAGATATGTTTTGAGATAAATTTGTGGTTTATATGTCATAACCTATAAACTGTATTACAAGCAGAAGGTTTCCAAAAACTGTGGGTACATTTCTGGCTGCCGAGACTAATTTGCAATTGTAGAGATTACAGTCAATGGCAGGGTGAAGTCCAAATTAACAACAGAAGGGACTGGCAGGACAGGAGATGGCCCATCCATCAAGGGAGGGTCCACTGTCTTCTCCGGTGATTAACACATGATACCAAGCTAGAAGTGGAAAACCCAGAGATGTTGCTATCAGCATCCCAATGCTGATTTCTCGGAACCCCATTCAAGTATTCAATTCTGCCAGGAAGAAGCATTCAAAGCCAAGTGGCCAGGGAAAGAAAATACGTGAATATGCGCGGCAGACACAAACTAACAATAAAAATGCCTCAGGGAAGAAAAACTATAAAACCTGCCCAATGAAACTAAGTGATCGTGAACGGGGAGGACTGGTTCAGTTGTGGCTGTCTCTGCATTCACCCAACTTCGATAACCCAGGATCAAGGTTGTCTCTTTTATTGTGGCTGTTTCAGATTGTTTTTAAAAATGGCAGAATAAAATTGCTTTATATCAAATTGGCTATTTATTGTCCATAACAGTAGGAAGAAAGGAAATTTTTCCTTCTATAATTCACTAGTTGATATAATTCTTTGATATTTCTTTCAGATAACATAAACAATCCATAAAATTTGTGATTCGCTGCATACATTCAAAACCCAGAAAGTTTAGTCACTGTTCTATTTCCATTAGCTTGAGGCATAAATACCAAAGACCTAAAAGAATCTCTATTTGGAGCAGGTTAAAAAAAAGGCAGAAAAATAAAACAGCAACAAAAATAACTCCTTCCCTCTGCATCCTAATGCAAACCTAAATTCATTTTTATTTTAAGGCACTGGTTGTTTTCTGCTGTTAAATGTGAGAGGAATGACAAGATTTGTCTTTACAAACAAGCCCTGGGTCTGCTGGTAGATAAAACTATCACTGAGAGATAAGAGAAACAATGGGAAGGATTCTATTGATTGATGAATAGAAAAGAAGATACTTGCCTATGGTTTGTTTGTAAACGAAATTTAATATTGAAAGATGAAAGCAGCAATGGGGAAAAACCCATAAATCCCATAAAAATTAAAAATTAGGGGGGTTATACATTAAAAGGGGAATCTTAGGCATTTCGGGAAGTCTGTACCTCTCAAGTACCTCAGCCAATGGGGAAAGAGAGAGGAAAATGCGGCTGGGAAATTAGGATAAAAAGGAGGCTGCGTCCTCTGAAAAACTGAGAGACCCAAGGGGAAATGCCCCATGGCCTCTACCTTTATTCTAATAAAGTAAAAGGACTCCTCTGTCTCCTTTTTGGACATAAACCTCTGGTGTTCATGGATTAATTTTCCTAACAAATGTACCACAGAGGCTATAGGACAGAAGATTACAGAGATCTGCCATATTCTATGTAATGGAAAAGAGAAACGTTTGAGGCTCTTGACAGATTATTCACACATTTAAGCACGAGCAGAGCCAAGATGCATCAAATTTGCAGGATGGGAAAAACAATGGCTTGTTGTAGTGCATTAATTTGGTTTATATTGTGTTTCATTTTTATATTGGATTTGTAATGTTTTCTTCCCTCTTCCCCTTGGAAACTGTATCAGATGGTTTGTCCCTGCTTGGCTGCACCCATCCCCCACACTGGAATGTAACCCAACTCTGTTCCACTCCCACCTTATCCCTGATTGGGTAGTGGCTTATCCCTGCCTCTAGGCCTTTCCCCCCGGGGAAAAAGCCCTGGGACGGGTGGGGCCTCACTCTCTCTGGCACCAGCAGGAACAGGGAAGGAGCTAAAGGAGCTCTGGACCAAATAAAGCTATAATTTCCCCCCCGGACAAAGAGTAGGCTCTGTGCCTTTTGCCATCGACAGTCATCTGGGTCTTGATAAAGAACCACCACAATGGTTCCTTTTCAGAAGGGCTTGTTTCAGGTCAAAGTTTCCTCTCATCTGCAATAATTAACCAGCAATGAGATTGAGCATGTCATTCAGATTGTACAGAACATTTGCATCTCCTCAAGTGTGTGAGAATGTGCTCCAGGAAGACCCCTCCTAGAATAAATCTTTCATCAGACTGATACTGTTTCTGCTCCTAGAGGTGAATCAGCAACCAGCTCAGCTCACCGAGCTTTTATTCCTACAGCTGAGGAGCAAAGGCCTGAAGGACATGCAATCAGCTCCTCTTAAAGATCAAAAGTAAGAGACTGAGGTGCTCTGGGGCTTCAGCAGAATCAAAAAGCTGTGTTCCCATTTTTGCTTCGTTCCACTTGTCACCTGCAAGGACTTGGACCACTGCTCCAGCTGGGAGTGGGTCTTTCCACCCAAAAACCTCTTCCCTTAATGGCCACAAGGCAGTAGCCCAGATAAACCTTTCACTTTGTGATCAGAGGTACAGCTTTGTCCTGTTTCACCCCAGTCCTGGGTTGCCTGCTGTCCCCTCTGGTTGCTTTTAGCAGGTTTTACTTTAAAGCTTGGGGTTTTTTTGTTGGTTTTTTTTTTAACCGCTTTTTCCTCACCTGTCCCCCATCCCTGCTGCTACTGGGATATTTCCAAACTCTTCTCTAATTCTCAGGTGAGGAACTTGCCTTTAAATCCTAGCCCCTGTTTATTTATTACCACTTTATACTCTTCTGCTCTTAAATCACTCTTCCCTTCTCCTGCAGGACACAAAATTTGGATTTAAAATACCAAACCACAACAAAACCCCCAACAAGATCTTGTCTCAGTTTTGTAGAACGTCTCCAACCTTCAAGCTATGCACACACTGGCAAGATGTAGATTTGGTTTTTTCTGTAGTTAGGTATTTTGTAACTTTTAAAAGAAAATGAGAAGGAAAAACTGAATGGACATGAAAAATAAAGATCTGTGCCAGCTCATCTTGCTTAGGCTTCTACAGAGCCTGTGCTGGGGAAAAGGTGTTACTCAGATTTAATTCTGAATAAATTGCTTTCTGGATGGCTCAAACTCCTTCTCCAGATAAAGCTTCCCCCATCCCCCAGCAGGATGGTGGTGGTGGCTTTGCAGGAAGCTGCCTACAGAGGAAATCCACAGCCAGATCTTTCCCTGCTGGAGCACACAGGGTGAGGTGAGAGACAGGACTGGGAACCTGAGGAAGGTGTCTGCAGGAGTGCTCAAGCTGTCTGACTGGGAGCAAGTACAAATCCCAGTGGTATTTAAAGCCCTCAGAGGTGAGATGTGATGAACCTCAGGGCTACAGGTTTCCCACAATTAAATTCTTTCCCAAATTACTCAATTTCTGGTATATTTTAGCTTTAGTGGCACACATCACAAATTTTTTGTCTCTGATGAGTTTGTCACTGTTTAGAGCAAAAATGAAGGCAGAAATGGCATTTAGAACTTTCACTACATAGATTAGAAGCATTAAAATGCATTTGATTTCAGGCACGATAATTTGTTTTCCTTCATTCTGCCATCAGCAATTTGCTGCCACCTTATCTTGTCTATGAAGCCTGATTGCAGCAGCCCTTCTAGCAGAGGGTTCAGTTCCCAGAATCCAGGTCTTCTGGCACCAGAGAGGAGGGAACTGGGCCCTGCAGATGGGAGGAGGGGGTGACTTCACAAGTTGAAATAACAGATTTTGGAGGGGGGTCATTGTGCAATTTGAAATCCTATTCAATAATCACATCTTGCTTCTGTTCACTACTGTGTAGAGAACTCTTTGAAAGTTTTAAAGCTTTTTTTAAGAAAGAAAGAAAAAGTACAGGTATTTGGGGAGAAAAAGTTCCCTCAGATTTCTCAAACCTTAAGTTATTGTCCTCTAAGATTACAGCAGGCTGTTTCCTACCCAGTTAAAGGGAAAAACAGAACCTAAAATAGAACAATAAGCCCCCAAAGGTCCCACATCTACAAATGAAGAGCATGAAGCACATAAAGAGCTCAATGTGGGGAGCAACTTGGTCGATCTGGCCAGAGAAATACCAGCACTGCTCCAACAGGGGCAAGTCACGATAAAGAACCACAAAAATTTGTAAGGCAAAGGAAGTTTAAAGGAGGAAACAAACCCAAACTCTATTTCTGGCTCTACTACAGAGAAGACAAAAGTGCCAATGATTTTTCCAAACACTGTAATCCGAAGTGGCATTTTCTGTTAATTTTTAATCAAATGGATTGCTTCCCTCCTTAGAATGGTGCTGAGCCTTTTAACATTGCTGCAGAGCCAAGACACTGCTAATAAATATTTAAAGTCTCAGAGCTTTAAGTGAAAGGAAGGCTTTGTTGGATAATATTTCCCTTAAACTGTTTATTCCCCATTAAAATTGAAAATTTTAATTTTATGGGGATTGCTCAGAGAGCTGATGTTTAGACATTTCCACAAAAAAACCCAAGAGTCAGGAAGGCAGTCTATAAATAAGCACCTTGGAAATAAATTTCTGTGAATTGGACATAACCCAGATGAGATTTTCAGGTGTGTTGTAAATTACCTACAGCCAGGGCATAGGTCAAAAGTATTTACTAGCACTGAGCTTCATTCCTCACATTTACCTGGCAGCAATGTTTTAAACCTGGAGCAGAGAATACAGAGGCCTGAGGGTCAGTTTTGCTCACCTCCAGCCCTGGGGAGGTTATTTATTTTATTTATTCCTGTGCTGACAGAGCAGTTTTGGCCTTGCACTAGTGCAAATAATTAAATCCAGGAGAATGAACCCAAACTCTGGTGCCTGCTTTGCACCAGAGAATGGAACACTCCCCCGCAAAGGGCCATGACAGATCTTCACAGCAGCAAGTCCCTTCCAGCAGCAGGGAGGTGCCTGCCCTGTACACCAGTGAAAATCACCCCTCTGAAGCTTCCCTGGGTACCCAGCTGCCATCCTTCCTGAACTTTCAAAGCACTGCCCAAGCAGTGCAATGGAGTTTGGCTGCCTCTCTTGGTGAATTTGGCTGCAAATTATTCTTCAGAGCAGAGCTCTGCTGTCTCTGAGAACTGGCAAGTCAGAGCATCCATTAGTGAACACTGCTAGCAGGAAAAGCACTCCAGGGCACTGGGTCAGGGAACAGAAGAAAAAACCTAAGTAGGTCACATTCACTAAAAACACCAATTCATTCTTAACTGTTCATTATATCACACACCTCTGACGGGCCAGGGAATTCAGGAGAAAAGTGCAGTGTCTCCTCCTGGAACCAGAGCCGTGGGCTCATTCATCACGTGTGTTGACGTGAGTGGACAGTGGAGACTGTGGAGTCCCTCTTTCTGAATTTCTACTATCATTCTCTTGCAGCAGGTCCAAGAGCCCTGGGAGGGCTCTCTGCATCTCCAGCTGCTCCTGAAGTCCATCAGCTGGAAGGGATGTTCTAAGACATTTATTAAGCAGAGAACAAGCTTTGAGTGCCACTGCTTCAAGTACCTGTGACTCAGAGAGCTGGTTAGTGGTGACAATTAGGAATGCACAGCTTAGAAATATCCCTCTCTCTCCTCTGCACATCCTCCCCTTGGATTTTAGTGCTGATACCACAGACAGTTTTGTTCCTAAAGGGCAAGAAGACAAACTATAAAGAACAGGAAGAAAGGGAGGTGGGAAAAGTTAATAGGACACAAGGATGCCCTGACAAAAGGAGAATATAAAAACTACAGATGAAATATGATTAAGGCAAAGAAAAGGAACAAGGGAATAGCCATAAATGTTGACTTAGAAAATGGGCAGAACAAGAACACTGAAAGTTATTACTTTAAGCTCAGTGTTAGACGCAAGAGCTGTGGCTATGGTGGGTTTGGATGTGCTGGTTGAGACTCATTTCATCCCAGTTTGAACTATCCAAAAATAAAGTTTGACGTATAATGTGATCTTTCAATTGAGGTTGCTTTTCTAGTTAACAGAAAAGGAGAGACACCTCCCTCCTTCAACAATAGGCATCAGAGCAAGGCACAATGAATCCTCCCCTGTCAGTGAAGAAGGAATAAAGGTCAGCTGGATGCAAGGCTGGGGCAGGATAAGCCTCTCTCACACACGTGCCTGGCCTGACAGGGGTTGTGTCATCTCATGCCAAGACAGCAGCAAGCCAGATTTTCAGCTTATATTTAATTCAGCTCTTGCTCTGTACACTGATGTTTGAGCCTGGTGATCTACCTGACCCATCAAAACCTGCAAGAGCTGAGCTTTCTTTCATTGCTTTCTCCAGAGTTTGAAGTGGAGATGGTGAGTTCTAAATTTAGAGTGGCTTCAGCAGCATACTGTGTCTACCCATGCTTGCACTCTGCTTTCTGAAAAGATGATGACCAAACTAAATCCAGATTTCCTTTTAATCTGGCCTATTTTAAATCAAACTGAAAAGATGTGAAAGCTGCTACTGTGAAACATGCTGCTCCATGAATTAGTAATTGTGTTTATCTTCTACATTGGGGAATTTTTGCCTGTGTTGCTGTTTTCTTACTGCCACTCAACGTGAGGAGCTTTTATTTGAATTAGACTATTTCAAAGCACTTTTACACTCATGTAGTCAGGCACTTATTTACTTTCTGACAGTTATTTACTTCCTATAAATATTTCAGAGCCACAGAACCTCCCAGATGAAAGCAGAGTTTGCTCTGTGCTCCTGTTCAGGAGTCTAATTAAAAACAGAATAAAATGGAAGGAATGGAGCTATGTGCTAACTGCAATGGATGGATCTAGAAGGAATTCAGCAAGGGAGCCTTTTCTTGGCACAATTATTGAATCATAAAAGCAGAGGAAGAGTTCCCAACTCAAAACTGAAAGCCCTGAGATTGATAAAGAGAGGAGAAGCTTTGAGAGATGGCAGAGCCAACACTGCTCCTGTACTGACTCTGCTGCCAGCACTGAAAAGTTGATCCTCAGTGCTATTTCACATCACTGAGCCCAGACACCTCCTTTGGCCTAAATCCTCTCCCACAGCACAGAACTGAAGTCAGCAGCAGCATCTTGATGTGCCTGTGATCCCACCAGCCCAGAAGCATGGGCAGGAGGGCTCTTAAAGCCCACCTGGAAAGCTCAGGGCATAGCCTCACCTGGGGCAAGTCACTGATGCCTCTGATGGCCAAACACACCTGAGTGTCTCTGGGGCTATGGGACTTTTACCAGGGCTGGTACTTTCTCCAGAACGTTAATCATTACAGCAGTGACAGCACTGTGAGGGACCCCATGGCTGCACTGTCTTCAGATTTTCATCATTTCCCACAATCAGAGCTGCAGAAAAAGCCAGCAACTCCAAAGTAATCACATAAAGAATAAGAAAAAATAAAGATCAAGCATTACTTCCCCTGTTTTGGTTTTTTTTAGAAATAGCTTGTTTGCTCTTGGTTAAGGAAAGATTACTTACCACAGCTATCTAGAGGGCAAGGGCAAATTGCTTCAGGTTTTGAGTGAGGATTTTTCACTTAAAAGAGTGTAATTGGAGAAAAGGGAGATTATGAACAATCCTTTAACAAGATCCTCAAGCCATCAGGCTGTTTAACATTATTGATCAGTGCAGCCAGAGCACATTTTTTAAAAAAAATCTATCAGATTAAAATGGAAATAGATTTCTGGTTCTGACTTCTCACAAGCTTCAGTTCACTTGGCAGCAGAGAGCTCATCTGCAGGAGGGGTAGCCCCAGGTCACAGGGGTGACCCTGCCAGGAACAAGCTGCCCTGCAGCCCTGCCAGCTCCCTCTGCCTTGGGCACAAGCACAGGCCCAGTAATCATGTGGGATGCTTCTGTTCCAACAAAAAAGGGAACATTTCAATAAAAAATCCCAAACCACATCAAACCAGAAGAGACATCTAACAGCTCAATGCTACCACAAGTCTATTTAATAGGAAGGAACATCACTTGGGTATTATTTTAAACACTCTTCTTTTGAGAACATTGAACACAGACAAAATACATCCAGATCTGATCAATGTCACCCACCTAAACAACAAAGCTTTCATCTCCAAAGGGCCTGTGCTGGGGATCACAATTCTGAGGATTTGTTTGCAAAATAAATGAAAATAAGTACTTTGCTTCCAAATTAGTGCCCCAGAAGTTGACAGCAATAGTAGTAAACAATAGAAATTATTTGTATTAATAGCCACGTTTATTCTAATGGTGTTGGCATTCTCTGTGAAGATTAATTGGCAATAATGTTGCAAAAACTATTACACGTGAAATATGCACCATAAACCTAAAATAATTTGACTGACCTATGTTCTAAAGTAAAATATTTACAGTAATGAGATTCTAATTATCCTTTGTTATGGAAGGCCATTCTCTGCACTCCTTTTTATTGATAGAAGATGTATTGTTTCAGCATTTTAGCTCATTTTATTCTCTCATATTTGTATTTCCTTATGCACAGAAAATGAGAGGCAATCATTACCTTCTTCACTTTGTGTTCAATTTACATCAGCAGCACATTACCTCATCCTAACTCACTTATCAACTACAGAAATTTGATAAGAAAAGCTACTGTCAGTGATGAATAAAGATCATTTCAAATGGAGCAAGAAGAAACAAGATGAATTATAGGTTTCAGGACCTTTTGTTTGCTCAAGAAAAGGAAGATAAAGGATTTTTCCACTGTCTTGGTTTGAAAAAAAAAGACAGGTGTCTGCTAAGGAGAGGCAGGCCTCTCTAGGAAATGAGGAATTCAAATCCTTCCCTCCGTGTTATTATAATTTGGA
Source organism: Tachycineta bicolor (assembly GCA_025960845.1). Classification (NCBI taxonomy): domain Eukaryota; kingdom Metazoa; phylum Chordata; class Aves; order Passeriformes; family Hirundinidae; genus Tachycineta; species Tachycineta bicolor. The sequence continues at coordinate 789,848 of JANEHK010000095.1, read as the reverse complement.
AGATTAAAAGAAAAAAAAAAAACTTTTCGGTCAGAGCTATGGGGAAGGAATAACAGTCCTTTACTAGTAAATATAACAGGACAAACAAACAACAGCACTTATAACAGTAAAAACAGAATTAAGAACCCTGAGGGCAAACGCGGGAAGCTCCGGAGCTCCGGCTGAAAGCTGGAAGCGGTGGATTGTCCTCAGCAGGCAGGGGGGTGTCCTGGCAGGCAAGGTGGGCAGTGCTGGAGCACCCGCAGTGGCTGGAAGTGGTGGATTGTCCTCGGCAGGCAGGGGGGTGTCCTGGCAGGCAAGGTGGGCAGTGCTGGAGAAAACCCGCAGCGGCTGGTCTCGGGCTGACCTAGAATCCAGCAGGGCAACGAAGAAACTCCGAATTCCTGGGCGCTCCAGCAGATGACAGAAATCCCAGGACCAGGCTCCTCCGCTAGCTGTGGACTTCAGGCAGCTCGCAGTCGCTCGACCGTGCTCCCCGGGAGAACCGAGAGCAATGAAAGTCCTTCCCCCTCTGCCCCCCAGGAGCCTCCTCTCTCTCCCAAAACTCAGCGATCAACCTCCTTTGTCCCCTTAAGCACCCTTAACTATCAGTACTTAAAAGTAACTCATGGGGGGGGGGGGGGGAAATTCTAAAACTTAACCCTCAACATCCACCTAGACAGAATCACAGAATGTGTAGGTTGGAAGAGACCTTCAAGATCATCGAGTCCAACCCATACCCTAACACCTCAACTAGATCGTGGCATCGAGTGCTACATCCAGTCTTTTTTTAAACATGTCCAGGGATGGTGACTCCACCACCTCCCCAGGCAGACTATTCCAGTACCTTCTCACTCTTTCCATGAAAAACTTTTTCCTAATATCCAAGCTATATTTCCCTTGACACAGCCTGAGACTGTGTCCTATCGTTCTGTCAGTTGCTGCCTGGAGAAAGAGACCAACCCCCAGCTGTCTACAACCAGCCTTCAGGAAGTTGTAGAGAGTGATAAGGTCACCTCTGTCTCCTTTTCTCCAGGCTAAACAACCCAAGTTCCCTCAGTTGTTCTTCATAAGGCTTGTGTTCCAAGTCCTTCATCAGCCTTGCTGCCCTCCTCTGGACACGCTCAAGTGTCTCAATGTCCTTCCTAAACTGAGGGGCCCAGAACTGGACACAATATTCAAGGTGTGGCCGCACCAGTGCCGAGTACAGGGGAAGTATGACCTCCCTGCTCCGGCTGGCCACACTATTCCTGATACAGGCCAGGATGCCATTGGCCTTCTTGGTCACCAGGGCACACTGCTGGCTCATGTTCAGCCGGCTGCTGACCAGTACCCCCAGGTCCCTTTCCTCCTGGGCACTGTCCAGCCACACCACCCCCAGCCTATAACGCTGCAGGGGGTTATTGTGGCCAAAGTGCAGGACTTGGCACTTGGACTTATTAAACTTCATCTTGTTAGACTCTGCCCATCCGTCCAACTGTTCCAGATCTCTCTGCAGAGCCATCCTACCTTCCAACAGATCGACACACGCTCCCAGCTTAGCATCATCCGCAAATTTACTAATCAAAGATTCAATATCCACATCCACGTCATCAATAAAAATATTAAACACAACTGGCCCCAACACAGATCCCTGAGAGACGCCACTGGTGACTGTCCACCAGCTGGATGCAGCACCATTCACCACCACTCTCTGGGCCCGGCCATCCAGACAGTTCCTAACCCAGCAAAGAGTGCTCCTGTCCAAGCCACGGGCTGCCAGCTTATCCAGGAGTGTGCTGTGGGAGACAGTGTCAAAAGCCTTGCTGAAATCCAAATAGACAACATCCACAGCACTTCCTGCAGCCACCAGGAGGGTCACCTGGTCATAAAAGGAGACCAGGTTGGTCAAACATGACCTACCCCTCCTAAACCCGTGCTGGCTGGGCCTGAGACCCTGGCCATCCTGTAAATTCTGTGTGATGACACTCACTATAAACTGTTCCATTATCTTGCCAGGTACTGAGGTCAGGCTGACTGGTCTATAATTACTAGGATCCTCCTTCTCACCCTTTTTGTGAATGGGTGTCACATTGGCCAGCTTCCAGTCATCCGGAACCTCACCAGTGAGCCAAGACTGATGGTAAATGATGGAGAGTGGCTTAGCAAGCTCATCTGCCAGCTCTCTCATCACCTTGGGATGGATCCCATCTGGGCCCATAGATTTATGAGTATCCAAGCATCTCAGCAGTTCTCTGACTGCCTCCTCTTGGATAATAGGGGGACCATTCTGTTCTCTGACACCATCAACCAACCCAAGAGAACAGTTGTCTTGAAGGCAAGTTGTCTTCCCACTAAAAACTGAGCAAAGAAGGCATTAAGCACTTCTGCCTTCTCCTCATCTGCAGTTACTAAGTTTCCTCCCTCATCCAATAGAGAACAAAGGTTGGCATTACCTTTCCTTTTACCATTAATATATTTGTAGAAACATTTTTTATTATCCTTTACAGAAGTTGCTATTTTAAGTTCAAACTGAGCTCTGGCCTCCCTAATTTTTTTCCTACATGCTCTAGCGGCCCCCTTAAATACTTCCTCAGAGACCTGACCCTCCTTCCAACGATGGTATATCCTCTTTTTATTCCTAAGTTCCTCCAAAACCACCTTGCTCATCCAGGCTGGACGTTTACCTCATCAACTCATTTTTTGGCACACAGGGACAGTCTGTTCCTGTGCCCTCAAAATCTCTGTTTTGAAGCACGCCCAGCTTTCCTGAACTCCTTTGTTTTTAAGGGCTGCTTCCCAAGGAACTCTCTGAATAAGTCTCCTAAACAGGCCAAAGACTGCCCTCCGGAAGTCCAATGTAAGAGTCTTATTGGTGTTCCTCCTGATTTCACCAAATATCGAGAACTCTATAATTTCATGATCACTATGCCTCAAGAGGCCTCCAACCACCACATCTCCCACTAGCCCATCTCTATTTACAAACAACAGATCTAACATAGTCCTTCCCCTGGTGGGCTCACCCACCAGCTGCAACAAAAAGTTGTCCTCCACACACTCTAAAAATTTCCTGGACTGCCTCTTTTCTGCTGTATTAAGTTCCCAGCAGATGTCTGGCAGGTTGAAGTCACCTACAAGAACAAGGGCTGATGATCCTGAAACATCCTCCAGCTGCTTACAGATTAAGTTGTCCACCTCTTCCTCCTGCTCCCAGTAGGATGTCAGCCTTGTTGGCTTTCCCCTTAATTCTTACCCATAGGCATGCAACTCCATCTTCATTAGTTTCAATACCCATGGCGTCAAAAGCCTTCTTAATATAAAGGGCCACCCCTCCACCTCTTCTTCCCTCCCTGTCTCTTCTGAAGAGCTTGTAGCCATTGAGTGCAGTGCAACAGCTATGTAACTCATCCCACCATGTTTCTATGATGGCGACTACATCATAGCTCTGCTGTTGCACCATGGCCTCCAGCTCTTCCTGTTTGTTACCCATGCTGCATGCATTGGTACACATGCACTTCAGCTGGGCTACTGATTTCACCCCTGACTCAGGCTTACCTCCTTTGGGCCTGCTTCCAGGCAGCCCAGCTGCATCCCCTTCCCTTCTCAAACCTAGTTTAAAGCCCTCTCAATGAGGTCTGCCAGTTCATGAGCTAAGAACCTTCTGCCATTAACAGAGAGATGTATCCCATCTGGTTCCAGCAGGCCAGGTGCTGTAAAAGTTGCCCCATGATCAAAGAATCTGCAATTTTGTCAATGACACCAACCCTTAAGCCACTTGTTATTGATGTGAGTTCTCCTATTTCTTTCATCATTTTTGTCTGCCACAAAAGGGACTGAACAGAACACTACCTGGGCCCCTGACTTATCAACCACTTGACCCAGTGCCCTAAAGTCCCTTTTAATCACCTTGACACTCCTCTTTTCGATCTCATCACTGCCATCCTGGAGTATGAGCAGTGGGTAATAATCAGAGGGCTGAATCAGCCCAGGAAGTCTCTCAGTGATATTTTGTACCTGAGCCCCAGGGAGGCAGCAGACTTCCCTGTGGGATGGGTCTGGGTGACATATGGGGCCTTCTGTTCCCCTCAGAAGGGAGTCACCTACTATAATTACCCTTCTTTTCTTTTTGATGTTAGAGGTGGAGATCTGTCTTACAGATGAATCATAATTGGGAGGCTCACTGGGCAGATAAATTTCCCTCTAAATCATCTAAATGACCTGGCTGGCTCTCTAGATCCAGGGCCTTATACCTATTCTGAAGTGACACCTGGCTAGGGGATGGGGGTCAGGAGGTAATTTTTATTATTACCTCCCCAAGCAGGGACCAATTTCCACTCCTCCTCATCTACCAGGTGCCCTTCTATTGCCTGGGATTGGGAGACAAGACGGATCTCAGGAGGCTGCAACTCATATTCAGTATCTCCTCTTCACCTGCAGCTGCTGGGTCTGTGTTGCACACAGAGGTAACTCCAAACACTATGAACCAGAAATGTCTGCACCCCTTGCTTCACAAAGGAATGTTCCTAATTTTCTGGACTGAGTGCACAGAATTTATGGTTCATAAGCTTGAGCAAAAGCTTTAACACCCACCCAAGGGCTACTGTAGCCTCAGAGCAATTAGTGGTGCTGCAGCCTGGGAGACACCAGCACATCCAGCAGGGCACATCCCTGTCCCTGCGGATAGAGTTTGCCAGCTGGTGAGCACCCCCAGTGCCATGGAACACACCATGGGATTCCTATGGCAGAACATCCAGCTGGCTTTGCTGGGCACTGAAACATCTGGGGACCTTAAATTCAAGGGTTACCCAGAGTCAGTAAACAAGCACTTGCACTTTTGGAACTATTGACTGAGCTCCACCCCCCAAACCAGTTCTCAGCAAGAGGTGTGGGCAGTGGGGAGAAGATGGCAAATATCTCCCTCATATTCTCCATATGTATTCTGGGACCTTGTCTTGGTGGTGAAAATACAGGTGAGTTCATTTAAAGCCAAGCAAACCCTTCACTTTTGGGTACAGGGTGTTACAGACACTGGCAAAGGGACAGTTTGTCACTTGGTAGTGCGACAACTTGTGCAGTCTTGTGGGAGACAACAGCTCAGAAGCATTGCTGCATGTTACCGTGACAGGGTGACAGCTGCATTTTATAGCTCCTCTTTAAAGCTCTGGCTCTTTTCTGGGGGAATGAAATAATAACTTTTATGCTGATTTTATACAGCATGTGTTGCAGGGATTAACTTTAAGAATGGAATTTTTTTTTTTTTTTAAGCTTTCAGAGCTCAATTCAGCCATTTTAGAAGGCACACACAGAAGGGGAAATGGGCAGAGTGCTGCTGGTGGAGTGACAGTCACACCTCTTTGTGTATCATCACTTTGTCCTGGAGAACAAACAAGTGCTCACCTCCATAAAACATTGGATTTGCCCCTGCGAGGATTTTTTAAAGCCAAACCCAGTGTGATTTTAACAAAGACTGTAGGATGCAGCCAAAGCTGGAGACAAGATAAAGCAGTTGATGGATGTAGGCAATCACACACAGTAATTCAGGCTGTCGCTTGATTTATCTGTAGCAGCAACAGTTCCAGCAGAGGCTGGTTCACATCCAGTGTGAGTTCCTGTTTGCTGCAAGGCTGCCCTTTCTTCTTTCATTAAAACATTGCTGGAAACAGGTTAAAAAAAAGGCTTTCCAAAATGTTTGCTCAGCAATGAAAAGGGAGCAGAACCGTGTATTTTTGCCACCACCCACCCAGGTGTACCCCCTATAAAACAGAATGGACAGGACAGGTGTGCCCTGCCAGCACCTGGCCCAGAGACCTGTCTCACTCTCTGAGATTCTAGTTCAGAAGCTGGTAAATGTTGTGTGAGTCTATGCTCAGTGTGAGGATGGTTTCCAGCCTGGTGAGTGCCATTCCTGTCACCCCAGAGGGCCTGCAGCCTTCAGTCCAAATCAAGTTTTTCTTGTAAAATCAGCATGTGGGATCCATAAGCAACAGAGAAAGCCTAGAGGGATCTGAAGGGAGGTAAAGCTGCATTCATCAAAATGAGTTCTCTCCATTAAACGGGTTAATTGTGGCAGGTGTCTGGAACATCCCACCTGGAGGAGCTGAAGGAGCTTTTTCAGTCTCTTGCAGAGACACCTGTCAGTGAAGGGGCTCCTTCCACTGAGGGTGGCCTGGTGTCAACCAGACCAACCTGCCTGGGGCTCATGAGAACTCCACTAACTCATCTTTTGCAGGCTCAGCAGGATGGGCTCTGCTCTGGTTTGGGAGCAGGACCTGGCTGTGAGAAGGGATGAGTGGCTGGTGCTTGTCCCTTGGTCTCCTCTCTCCCTGCCTGGCCAAGCTCATGCTGTCCTTAACCCTCAGTGGGGCCAGTCCGACAGGTGCCCAAGCCCTTCCTGCAGAGCCCCCAGATGAAGATCTGTGTCCTGGGTGGCTATCACGGCTCTGAGAGCTGCTCTACCGTGCCATCTGGTGACAAAAAGGGACATGCTGGGCGTTCTGCAGGACAGTGGAGAGAGAGGAGAGGCTGAGCAAGCGAAGCAGGGACATCCCCTGGGTGAATGATGTGTTTTAGGGAGGTGAAGAAGAACCCTCAGCAGAGGCCATCCCACCTGCACTGGGGGCCCTGCAGTATCAGCAGCTCTTGCTGGTAGCCCTGCCCAGGAGTGTGGCCACTGCTGAAGCCAGGGGATACAAACACCTTACCTCCAGGAGGTGGCCCAGGGGGTGAGGAAGGCTCATGTCACCCCTCCTGTCTGCAGGAGATGCAGAGACCCAGGGCCATGGGCAAGGATGAGGAGTAGGGAGAGGAGGAAATGGTTCCTTGCTTCCAAGGGCCACAGCTGCTTGCAGAGGCAAATGGCCTTTCACAGCAAACACAGGCAAAGCAAGACAATTTCTGTGTCCAAACGAGACCTCACCAAGCAGCAGCATGAAAAAGCCTATTATTTTCCCCTCTCAAACAGCTTATTCCAGTCTGTGCATCTGTGATGGGAGATTCTCACACCATCTGCTTTAGGGTATTTTAAGCATCAACTTCAGCACTCCTAATCACCCTCTTGCCATCACTCATTTCTGCTTATTGACTGTTTTGACATTTGGCTCTGCAGATTTGATCCTTTGGATTGCATTTAAGTTGGGTAATAAAGAAAGCTCGGGTCCACAATAACAGTCCTGAAATGTCTCTGGCCACGGGGCAATGGGGGGTGCACACCTGGAAAGTGCTTGTTTTCTGGGAGAACAGAGCCTTGACAGCCCGTCCCAGCTGCTCCAGCCCAGCCCCTGTTCCTGTCCCAATTTCAGTGTTCACTGAGAACAAAGAGGCGAGCTTGGTTCTGCAGAGGCAAAGGTGAGCCAACTCCAACAGGCTGGAAGAGGTTATTCCTGGGAACCTCGAGAGGGAATGCATAGAAGAAAAATGCACCTATGAAGAAGCCCAAGAAGTGTTTGAAAATGAAGAGAAAACGGTGAGTATCAATGCTGCTGCAAAATGGAAGCACTTTGTTCCCTCCAGCCCACACCTCTACACCCTTCAGGTGGGGCACAGAGGGGCAAGAGGAGGGAACAGAAAGAAGAAAACTTACAGGGCTAAGGGCAGCACCTGGCATGGTCGATTCTCATTTGTGCTCCATCACTTGGGCTGGGGAACTGCTTTAAAAGCTTTATCAGTCACCACTGGGATTATGGAGGTGGTGGTTTCCCTGCAAGTCTTTTCCTTCAGCTTTGGAGCCATCCAGGTACTACTTCAGTCAGACAACACCCAGAAATTAGAAAACAAAGGAAACTTTTTCTTTTTTCCCTTTGCAGATGCAGTTTTGGCAAACATACGTTGGTAAGAGCTGCTTTCATCATGTCCTAATGCTTAATATTCCTCTCTCTGCATAAAGACCTGATGTTACTGTAACAGATGTATTTCATCATCCAGAAACTGTACTGACAGAGCCAGTCAGAGCCTTGCACTCCAAATCCTGAAGCGCCCAGCCTGGGTCTGTCCTGTTGGTATAGAAATGGCAAGCCAAAAAAACACTAAAACAACAAATAAAAGTCGTAAGCATTTTATTTGTTCAACCAGGGTTTTTCTGAATAAATTTGAAAAACCTTGTTGGGCTTGTTCCCCAGCATTTAGGTGGTTTTAGAGTCCTTTGCCCTCTGCACAGCTCTGTGCCAAACCGAAGAAAGAGACAGGGTCTTCAGGTTTGGATTTTTCAAGGTTGCATACTTCGTTTATTGTTTCTTATCTTACAATTTTCTCAGCGTCCAACAAGATGTTTGCCGCGGCTGGACCTCTCACGTCTCCCCCCAAACTGGGGCTGTCCTTATCTTTTATACTACCTGCTACATATTCTTTATTTACTATATCTTACCAATGTCTATCACCAATACTAAAAAGGTCATCTATACTCTGACCCAATCCTCACTAACTACTTTGTGCCAATGTCACTGCAGAAATGGAGTGAGGGAAGAAGAAAGAAGAAGAAGGAGACAACACCCCAAATTCTCCATCTTGCCCCCATTCACTTCAATGCTATGAACCTAAATATACTGGTTTTTTACCTTGTGATAAGCTAAACTATTATTTTTCACACTCTTGTGGCCTGTAAACCCTCTCGCAGTGAAGGAAGTTTTTCTCATGGATTGAGATCAAAGCCAGTGTCTCTCAGCTCTGGGCTGGGGTCCCAGACCCCCTTGCCCAGGTCCCTGACCCTCCAGGGCAGCCAAAGAAATGCCCTGGACTCCAACATCTCCCCCTCCTGTTTGAACCAAGAACACCTCCTTGGCAACTTTGTCCATGGCTCACCGTATACACAGAAACAAACACGGCAAAATCATGAGAAGTATTACAAGCCCTACTAAAATATATATAACTATTCTCAAAATTTCCTTCCACAATGGTGAAAGGTCAAACAAATTGAACAAACCATCCATCCAGGACCCAGTTACCTCTCCAAGTTTGTTCACACTCTCCTGCATTTGCCTGATGTTCTCATGAATGGATTTGGAATGATCTGACAAATTCATGCAATACATTCCCTCAAATTCATCCATGTAATGAATGATTTTTGCTCCTGGGTGTTTCTCTCGAGCTGGAGACAGTGCCTGTGCAACATACCATTGGCAGATGGTCGGAGAGTTCTGGAGTCCTTGGGGAAGAACAACCCAATGGTATCTCTGCAGAGGCTCCTCCCTGTTGACACTTGGGATAGAAAAGGCAAATCGAGGAGCATCATCTGGATGAAGTGGGATGTTGAAAAAACAATCTTTGAGATCAATGATCACAAGTGGCCAATCTCTCGGAATCATTGAGAGAGATGGAAGCCCTAGCTGAAGTGGTCCCATTTCCTCAATGACCTCATTGATCTTTCTGAGATCATGAAGCAATCTCCACGAGCCAGAGGCTTTCTTGCGAATGACAAACACTGGGGAATTCCAGGGACTGTTGGTTGGTACGATGTGTCCCTTTTCCAATTGTTCCCTGACCAAATTTTTGAGAGCACTCAGTTTTTTTTCTCTCGAGGGGCCACTGATCCACCCAGACAGGATTGTCTGTTTTCCAGGTCAATTTCAAAGTGGTGAGTGCCACGGTGGCCCCCACTAAAAATCCACTTCCAACCTCACGCCCCATTGTACTAATATATCCCTTCCTCATACTGTGATGGGTCTTTGCACAACAAATGGGCAAATGATTGCAGTCTTACCTCCTGGCCCCGAGACAACAACCGCATCTTCACTCTGCAGACACAAGGTATTCCCCCCCATGCCTGAAAGAGGACTCAAGGGAGCAATTAAGTTCCAATTCTTGGGCCAAAAAAGATATGAAATTACTGTGACGTCTGCCCCGTGTTGAGCATCCCTTTGATTGTGATTGTTTTCTCACCCTGGGTCAATTCACAGATGAGAATTGGTCTGTCTCGGCCTATGTGTTTCACCCATGAGGCATGAACCTCCATGTGCTCACCTGAAGGAAGATCTTGTTCCTGGAGCACTGGCAAGACTTGTTCTGCAGCATGGGGTGGCAATGCAATTGCCCTGGCAATAGAGGTGTTCAGAGGAATGATCAGTGGTGGCTGATGAGGCTTCGCTAAAACTGTCAACTCATCATTGCGATCTGCTGAAATGACTGAAGGGTAAATAACAAGTCCCAAAACACTGCTTCTGTCCTTACCTATAATTAGAAAGTCCTGCCTCTTCCACAAGGATCCAGTGACACCAGTGGGTATCACTGCATAATTGTCATCCAAGAAACATATCACTTTGGAAGTTGCCAAGTCACATTGCGCCCCTGGTGATAGTAACTCTGGATCACTGGGGATCCTGCAAATTGTCCTGCTGAGGGCGCTGGATTGCTGTTGCCTGATGATTGTCCCCCCTGCAGAGCCTGCTCGAGTCATCGCCATCACTTGCGTCATCGCGCGCTGACGATTCGCGCTCCTTCTGGAGTTTCCCGACTGAGTTCCTCCACTCATATTATTTTTTGCAGGGCGATGCTTCCTTCTCCCGCATGCTGAACAATGATCTGGTGGGTTTGCATTGTTTGTAACTTGTGGGCAGTCCTTCTTGAAATGCCCTGGTTTGCCACACTTTTAGCACTGTCTTTGTTGAAAATTTGCAAATGCTTCTTTGACAGCTTTTTCCACTTGATCTCCCAAAATTGTGGCAATGTGCTGTGGTGTCCCCACCTTGCTGCATGCCTCTAAAATTTCTGCCATGGTGGGTTAGCCTGGCATTGCACTGATGACACGTTTGCATTCTGGATTGGCATTTGCAAATGCAAGACACCGAATCAAATGTAATTTCACTGCTTCATCAGTGCCTTGCCTGTCCACTGCTTCTGTGAGATGATCGACGAATGAGGTGAAGGATTCGGAGGGACCTTGCTTTACCTCTGTAAAAATACTTTCTGTAACTCCTGCTGGTGGAATTTGTACCATGGCTTTTCTGGCTGCATTTTTGATGTCTGCCAACACTTCTCGAGGAAAAAGTCTGGCCTGATGTGCTGGACTGTCAAGTGGAGGGTCACCAGCCAATTGTGGCATGGTGAAAGCTGCATTTGTCCCTCCCTGGTACTTAACTCTGATTTCATTAGGAATTTTTCTCCATTTTTCTTCCCAGATGATAAATTGTGAGTTGCTCAGGATCATTGAAGCAAGGAATCAGAGGTCATATGGTGTTAAATCATAAATATACTAAATGTCCCTTTTAAAAGTTGTTTGAAGTATGGAGACCCCAATCCATTATCACGAACGGCTTTCATCAGATCCCTGACGACTTCACGATCCAATCTCTCCCATCTTGGGCTTGCATCCTGTGCATCATATCTCACTGGCATAGCCATGCCCTTTGAACCCATTGAAAGAGTCTCTCTTTTCAATGCATATTTCTTTATGTCTGTCCAATCTGTTGTGAGAAAGTCCGATGTGGCAGAGGCTTGTGCCTTGTCTGCCTCTGAAATTGTCTCTTTTGTTTGTGGTTTTGCTGCTACTTCATCCTTCCCAGAATGTTTTGGAAGCTGCACGTCATCTGGTTTTGTTTCTTTCTCTTTCTCTTTCTCTTTCTCTTTCTTCCTTTTGTTTCTCTTTTTCTTTCTGTTTCTTTTTCTCCTTTTTCTTTCTCTTTTTCCTGCTGAACAGGAACCAGAATTTGCTGAGCATCCTCAAATTTTTCTGAAGCATCTTTCTTTGGAAGAAAAATCTGAGAGAAAGAAGATGTGGGGTCGTGGCGAAATGCTGAAGCTGTTTTAGTAAACTTTCGAAAAAATTGGTTCATAAAATCCTCAGATATCAAAAATTATGAAGCTTGCCTTGTAAACTCAAGTGCTTTTGCTCTCCGGACAGGGATTCCCTCTGAAGCTGTGATCCGAATGATGTCTTCATCAGTGATGGACATTTCTTGATCTCCTTCCACAGCATCATCGTCTCTCATCCTCAACAAAGGTTCTCTCGGCTTTTGTTTGAACTGCTGTTCTGAAGAAGTTGATTTTTTGTATGAAATTGGAAAAAAACGATGCAGAGTGGGTGTGTCCTCCCAAACCGATGCCTCGGTGGATGCGACTGATGACCTCCCTGTTCGCTGCCTCTCTGCCCCGCCCCTTGGTGACGGCGGCACACTGACATCTGACCTCTGGGGACTCGGAGTTCTCAAGTATCTTTTAAGTTCTGGAAAAGCCTGTAAAATCTGAGATATTTTTGGACGCGCTCCCGTTCGTAACATCTCGGCAGTTGCCCCTGAATCTCCATAAACGGGCGATTCAGGAACTGGCAAGCTGCCAGTGGGCGGAGTCGAGCTCCGCAACATGAGCCGCCTGGGGGTGTCTCCCTCGAGGCTCTCTCCGCCTCGGCCACGCCCCGTCCCTGCCCGATCTGTCTCCGCCCATCCCGCCCCTGCCTGCCCCGGCCCGGCGGTACCCGGAGGGATATCCCGCCCCCTCTCACGTTCAGGATTCGTCCTCCCTTCTTCGTCATTTGAATCAGCCCCACCCCGAACAGGACTGCGCTTTGGGCTTTCTCCCGCCCGTGTTGCGCCTGCGTTTGAACCGACCGCTGAGACTTCTGGGATTTGTAGTTCTCGGCTCGACACTTCCGGGTTTGCCATCGCCCCGGGGCTTCACGACGCGATATTTTGAACTGTGTCGCTTCCCGTAGCTTGCGTCATCGGCGTGCGCCGAGTCGCCTGCCCGGTCCCCGGCCCGCCGCGCGCCTCAGCCGCGCCACTCGCAGTCTCACCCCCACCGCGATCCGCCTCTGTCCCCCTCGACGCGTCCTTCGACCGCGCTTCCCCGCGCTCCAACGGACTCTGACGGGATAGGTTAGAATTGGTCCCCCCCGCAGTTTTGGCCCCCCGCTGTTCTGTCGGCGCTTTCCCCGGCTCTTTTCCACCCCGTCCTCCCCGCCCGCTCCCGGTTTCTCCACGGGGAGGGAAAGGAACAACGGCGACTGGGGAGTGTGTCGCCGCGGGGATTCTGGAGGGGTGAAGGGGCTTCGCG
>JANEHK010000095.1:725058-761915 GCA_025960845.1 Tachycineta bicolor | reverse complement strand
CTATTTAGACATAATCACTCATTACTTTAGGAGAAGAGTCTCTCTAGGATTTTCATGAAGATGCTTGCTACAAGAAAAAATAGTCCAGTAGCTCTTAAATGGTACACATCTGCTGCCGCCTAGAGTTTTTGCAGACTGTGATGTTTTATCAGCAAAGCTTCTCAGTATATCTGGGGTACTATTTACGAATACTTCTTCTAGTCTAAAATCATCTTTGTCTCAAAGGCTGAGACCTCCTTTTAACCCAGGAGCAGGGGCTTCAAAGTTCCCAAATAAATCTCAATCACACCAGTCCTCAATTTTGATTAGAATTAGCATTCTCCCCAACAACACTAAGATGCTACAGAGAACAGTCCATTTCTCCATAGTTTACCCTAGAGAAATCTGGTTAAAAATGCCCGCTTCTTCAATCCTATTTCAATCTTAGTTCTTTCACTTCTAATCTAACTGACTTCATTTGGTGTCTGTTCTACGTACCCTCTGTTTTCTTTCTTCTTTCTCTCAAAGAAGAGTTGTGCTTTAAAAGTTCCACATTGCTAAAAAAGGGTTAAATCTGCCTGGGCCTGCAAGGGCCACGTGCAGGCCCCGGGCTGCAGGAGGCTGAAGAAAATGCAAAGCTGTGCTGATGGAGGAAGCTGGTAGATGTCCTTTTTTCTACCTCTCTGTCTCATCCAGGGCAGCTTGGCTCAGAGTTGTTATGAAGCTTGCAGGCATTCTTTCTCTGCTGCCAGTGGCAATTAAGCTGGGCCATGGCTTGGCCCCTTCTGCCGCAGGCCTGAGTACGTGGTTAGCACTGCCGAACCACAGCTGCCCCTCTCCCCCAGTGGCAGCCGGGACAAAGGGGCTCAGCCAGCCCGAGCCGCTCCCCATGTGGGCAGTGGCTTTTCAGAGGCCCAGCTGGGCCAGGCCTGCCCGCCCAGAAGGGCAGCAGAGCCTGACCCGAGCCCACCCCCCCCCGCCTGTGATTTTACCCCATGTCTGATTCCAAAGCAAGAGAGCCATCTGCTGAAGATTGGAGTTTTAAGTGTCCTTTCCAAAGTCACATTAGCATCCTTATTGGTCAAACTAGCTGCCAATATCTTGGCTAGCTTTCTGATAGGTCCCTGTCCTCCCCCCCTAAAACTACTCCACAGTCCTGGCAGGGAAAAACATTTCACATTTCTCTATAACCAGAAAACAAAACTGTGCCAACCTATGATAGCCCATTAACAGAAGATATCTCCCTGGAGAGAGGATGGGTCATGGAAGAGATAAGGAACATTGCTCCACCTGGTTTTAACAGCTGGTCCATTAACAGAAGGTACCTGCCCCTCCTCCCTGGAGTTAAAAACCCTAAAAAACACCTATTCAACTGGTTTCAACAGATTAGGAATAGAATACATGCTTTTGGTTATATATTGCAACCCAAGACAAATGGCTACAGGAAGGGAGGTGTCCTTGAGGAAGTAGGAATGGAGTTAATCTGCTGTGAAGTTATTTGAAAACTCACTGAGAATTGCAAGGGCCTCTGCAGATTTGTAATTTCCCACCTCCAAGGTGTTCTCACCACAGAGGAGTGAGGGGTGGGGTAGGAAAAGACAAGTGCAAGTCAGGGAAAAATTGCTCTGCCTCAGGCTGGGACTCGTTTCATCACACATCCTGCTGAAATGTGCATTCAAGCCAGGCTGGGCCAACTGATTGGTACATCAGGAACAACATAAGGTTTGTCTTGAAGTTTAGAACCTAGCAATAATCCCAGTACAAAGCCCTTCTTGGGTACAGGGTTTGCTCCAATCTGATACAGGGTGTTCTCCCCCACTGCCAAAAGCACAAAAGTGGGGAAATCACATGGCTCGTTACCAAATATTTGCAGGAGTCCTTTAGGGTCAGGCTGCCAAATTTCAGCCAGCACAAAGCTGTTGGAGGCAGGAGGCTGTGCCAGGGCTCTGTGGGACTCTATAAGCTCCTCAACCTGCTTGCTCAAGTAAGTGCCCACTGCTCCTTCAGTATGAGCAGGGATGGGATTGCCCTTCTTCCCCATCTCCTTGCAAACAGTCATCTGTTTTAACCACAGGGGGGTCACTGAGCCCAAACCCCCAAGTCTCAACAAATCTCTGACCAGTTGTGTTTCAAAAGAGCTCTCACAGTTCTATTTTAATTTCTTTCAGACTTCACTTGTGCTATTAAAAATGGAGTCTGCAAGCACTTTTGCAGTCATCAGCCCCCACAGAAGGTTGTGTGTTCCTGTTCTGCTGACTATAAAGCTGCATGAAGGTTAACTTTTAAACTGTTTTTAAGAGATTTGGGTTAAAGTTTTCAAGGCCTTGTCCAGGATTTAGTTACATGAATTTCATAGATGCAATATCCTGTTGGAAACCTTGTTGCTTGTTTTCCTGCTTAGCAAAGGTAGAGCCTGACCCTGCACTTTCCCAAGGGCAGATATAGGGTCTGGCTGGAAAAGTTCAATGTAAACATCCCCTTTTTAGCCTAGGTGAATGGAGAGGGAGGGTAATTGTCCAGGAATTTATTCAAAGGCAAATATTCATATGGCTGCTCAGACAGGCTCCAGACATCTTACAGTTCTAAATACAGATCAGAAATTTTCTAAAGGCAGAAAGGTGATGTTCAGCTACACCAGCACCCAGCCAGGGCTCTCTCCCATGTTCTTACAGTAGGACCTAATAATTAGTTACTGATTCTACACTAAGAATACTCTGAACTTCTCAGAACAAAAGAAGATTTTGCTTACGGTAAATCCTCCTGATGGTCTGGTTCATGGCTGGTCATGACCTAGTGTCTTGGTTTTGAAAGACAGTTGTCTGCCAAGGAAAGCTAGAGCCTCCCTTGGAATGGAGAATGTAAACCTCCTTCCCTCCAAATTATTATAAATTTGCAATTAGGGGCTTTCAGGCAAAGATATGGGAACAGGAGTAACAGTTTTTTACTAGGAATATTAAGAAAAAAAAAAGAAAAATACAAATGTAGTAGTACAAAAACAAACAAACAAACAAACAAAAAACCAACAAGCAAACAAACAAACAAAAATACTGGGAAAAAAACCCTGACAGAGTCAGGGATACGACCTGGCACCCTGTTGGTCAGGGTGTTGGAAGCAGTCCAAATAAATCCTCCTGGAGTAACAGATGTGGTTATGTGGAGTAGAGATGGTTCTGGAGAAAGTCCAGTGGTGATGAGATGGGTCCAGTCTTCCTCCAGGCATCCAGTGGAAAAACCAGATACCTTTTGTCCTTCAGTCCCAGTTTTTATCTAGTTAAGAAGAGCTGGCTCCTCCCCCACTAGATGGAGCATCTCACAATGGGATGATGGAATGTGTCATGTCATTGATGGGCCCTAATGGCCCATTATCAGAAGATGTCCCCCTGGAGGATGGAGGGGTGGTGAAAGAGATAAGAAACACTGCCCCACCTGGTTTTAATGGCTGGTCCATTATCAGGAGGCATCTGTCCCCTCCCCCCTGGAGTTACAAGAGAAGGTAAAAATATCTCCCAAAAAACAGCTTTCAACAGATGAAACAGAATACACATTTTTAGGTTACATAACCCAAGACACCCAGTGCCATATAATCTGAGTTGGGTGGGTAGAAGTGAAGCTTTGGGCTGGTGCTGTCCTCCCAGCAGTGTGTATCTGCAGAGACCCTCAATGATAACTGCCTCTGGCTTAGCTGTTACATTGGGTGAGGTGGAAGGCAAATGGAGTGCTGGAGGTTGCAGCTTTACAAAGGGCTAAAAACCAGCTGATTCTCATTGTATTCCCCAGCTTTACCCTGCTCCCAGACCATTACAATACCTATAAATACACTGACAGATGCAGACCCAACCCACCATAACACAGCAAATTATTTGGGCATGAACATCTCAGAAGCACATCTGGCAGAGAAGAGATTGAGCAGCTAAATATTTTGTCATCTAAAGTCAGTTTAACATTCGATGCTATCACATTTCTAATGCCTGACTGCAGCAGGTTTGCACACCCAAGCTTGCATGCAGGCATGTGCACAGGGGAGCTCTGTCAGCTGCAGCAAGTAACACTGACTTCCTGAATGTACTGGCTGTCAGCAATCAGTTTAGGAAGTATCTTAGGTTGGAAATCCTGTTAACAAAGGATCTCATCAAGAGCTCAGGCCTGTGTTGCCCAGCATGCTGTATCACTTTCATTGGACCAAAAAGGTTTACAGTTAGCAAGGAGATCATCTTTCAGGTTGGGTGATTGCCCTTCCTGCAAAAGCTTACCTTTTGTTGGCTTTAAAACCTTCATTTCATAGGCTAAGCTTGCAGGTACCACTTTCCCTCACTCAACAGTTTAGTCCTGTTCCTAAAGTGAACTGTTTAAAAATAAAGGATGAAGTCTCAGTAGACCACACACACATCTGATTTCACACTAATGTTTGTTTGCTCAGTGCTTCTGAAAGCTTTTCAGATGAAAGACAGTGCCTGGTACTATTTACTATTTTGACTGCCACTACCAGCAGGAATTTGGCACACACTGCGTGGGAGAGGAATGGGAAGAGCTCATCTGAAACAAGCCTACAGATGAGCTCTTCATTAACAGAGAAAATATACAACTCTAGGAAGAGTTTATTAATGTTTTCCTCACCTTGGTGCCAAGTAGGATTATCTGTACAGTTGGCAGATGTTATTTCCTGCCCTCTCCCAGCTGTCTGTTTATTGTTCTAGAGTCACTGCTGTAGAAATGCCAGCCAAGCACCTGGCTGCGCAGCACAGGATTCCCAGGTATGCAGCACACATCCTGCCAAGAACAGGCATGCGTGCTCAACACAAGCTTTTTTTACTTTTAAAGCTGTTCAGTTGTCATTTCCAAAGCCCAGAAACAATCTATGCTTTTGCTACTTTTACATATCACTCGCACTGCAGCTCCAAAGCACAGGCACGTGTGCACAGGGTACATGTGGTCAGCCCACAGCCCTGTGCTGTGTTGGAGTCCAGGGCATTCCTTTGGTTGCCCTGGAGGGTCAGGGACCTGGGCAGGGGGCTCTGAGACCCCAGCCCAGAGCTCAGAGAGACACGGGCTTTGATCTCAGTCCATAGGAAAAACTTCCTAAACTGAGAGAGGGTTTGCAGGCCACAGGAGTGTGAAAAATAGTAGTTTAGTTTATCATAGAGTGAAAAACCAGTAATTTTAGGTTCATAGCATTGGAGTGAATGGGGACA
Source organism: Tachycineta bicolor (assembly GCA_025960845.1). Lineage (NCBI taxonomy): Eukaryota > Metazoa > Chordata > Aves > Passeriformes > Hirundinidae > Tachycineta > Tachycineta bicolor. The sequence goes on along the minus strand of JANEHK010000095.1, from coordinate 756,747 downwards.
AAATGGAGAATTTGGGGCGTTGTCTCCTTCTTCTTCCTTCTCCTTCCCTCACTCCATTTCTGCTATGACGTTGGCACAAAGTAGTTAGTGAGGATTGGGTCAGTGTATAGATGACCTTTTTAGTAATAGTGATAGACATTGGTAAGAAATAGTAAATAACGAACACGTAGTAATTAATATAAAAGATTAAGGACAGCCCAGCTTGGGGGGAGACATGAGAAGTCTATGCAGCTGCAAACATCTTGTTGGACGCTGAGAAAATTGTAAGATAAGAAACAATAAACGAAAAATGCAACCTTGAAAAAACTAAACCTGAAGACTCCGTGTCTTCCTTCGGCTTGGCTCGGAGCTGAGTGGGGGGAAAAAACCACCTGAATGACGGGGAAGCTCCCCAACATCTGGCATCCCTGGGTGGGCAGAAACACCTGGCGTCCCCGTGTGAGAAGAAACACCTGGCTTCTCTGAGTGAGTGGGCAGAAACATCTAACGTCCCTGGTCAGATAACATCCGGCATCCCTGACTCGCACTCCTGAAAAGGAGCACCAAAAAGGGTCACAGAACCCCTGCAGAAAGATCAAAAGCTCCCAAAAGATCAAACTGCCAGGCCGACAACTCCGGAGAAGAAAAACACCTGTTTGGCCAAAAGAAGAACACCTCGTTCCACTTTGTCCCAGACGACGGTTTTCCAGGGCCTGGGAACCCGTCATCCTGAGATCTGCTGGACAGACATTGGGACATCTCTGAGACAAACTGGACCAGAGCTGCAGTAAACCTTTGTATTGGTAAGACCAGTGAGATTCAGAATACACCACACCCATGGGAGGGACAACATCACAAGAGAGAATTATTATATTAGAAAAGTTAAAAGAAATAATATCAAAATACAATATAGTGCTGAAAGATAAGGAGCTCCAAGCCCTAATGTTATGGGTCAAATGTAACTATTCACAATGTGAAACCCAGTTTCTTTTTGAGCCAGGTTTTTGGCAGGAAGTGAACAGAAAACTTTATGATAATGCCACAAGAAAAGATAAAATTGCCGCAAAACTTGTCGGCTGGGAGAATTATGTTAGAAGTTATAGCAGAAAATAGCAGGGAAACGTCTGGGGTTGGACACCTGCCAAGAAAGCAAAGGGAGGTTAGCACAGAGGCAGAACAGATAGCCATGCTAAGTCCAAGGTTAACACATCCCCCAGGGGAAAGAGAAGGGGGAGGGGAAAGAACAAACGTATCTCAAGGTTCAACAGAAAGGTCGTCAAAAGCCCCAAAATTAATTCCAGGACAAATGAAGCTTCTGATCCATCCAACAGAGCAGGAGGATCTGGACATGCTTTTCTTTGAAGCAGTCCGAGAACAAACCCCACATTTGCACACAGAGGGGGAGGGAAGAAGTCCACCTAGAAGTCCCTTCACCCCCCAGAGTCCCCGTGTCGACAAACCCCTCAGTCACCATTGCTCCTTTCCCTTCCCGTGGAAAAACCAGGTGCGGGTGGAGAGGACGGGGGGGGGCGAAAGAGCAGGGGCGGGTGCCATCAGAACCGTGGAGGGGGGGGCGAGGCTTCGCAAAGAACCGAGGCGGTGGGACGCGACGGGGCGCGATTGGAAGGCGCGTCGGGACACAGAGGTGCAGATTGCCAGGAACAGTCCGCGGGGTATGGGGCCGCAGCAGGGGGGGGCTCGAGAACTGGGATGGTGGCTCAGCGCATGCTGATGATGCAAGCTACGGGAAGCGACGCAGCTCAAAATATCGCGATGTGAAGCGCTGAGGGGGAAAGGCCGATTCCGGAAGTGTCGAGGCCAATACTACACACCCCAGAAATCCTTGCGGCCGGTCCAGGCGCAGGCGCGACAGAGGCAGGGCAAAGCCCGGGGCACGTTCCTCTTCGGGGAGGGGCTGATTCCGATGACGAAAGAGACGGGGCGGACCTTGAACGTGAGATAGGGCGGGGTATCCCGCCGGAGACCGCCAGGCCGAGGTCTGCAGGGGCAGGGTGGGCGGAGATGGAGCGGGCAGGGACAGGGCGTGGCCGAGGCGGGGAGAGTCTCGATAGTACCACCCCCAGGCAGCAGGGGCTGCGGAGCCTGACTAAGTCCACCGGCAGCTATGACCCTGAGCCGCCTGCATGCGGTGATTCAGAGACAGCTGCCGAGGTGTTGCGGATGGGCGCGCGTCCAAAAATATCTCAGATTTTACAGGCTTTTCCAGAACTTAAAAGATACTTCAGAACTCCGAGCCCGCAGAGAACAGCTGTCAGCGTGCCGACGTCACTGAGGGGCGGGGCAGAGAGGCAGCGAGCACAGAGATCATCAGTCGCATCGACCGAAGCATCGGTTTGGGAGGACACGCCCACGCTGCATCGTTTTTTTCCAGTTTCATATGAAAAATCAACCTCTTCAGAACAGCGATTCAAACAGAAGCCGAGAGAACCTTTGCCAATGGTGAGGGATGATGATGTTGATGAGGACCAGGAGATGTCAATCACAGATGAAGATATAATCAGAATCACAGCATCTGAGGGGATTCCTGCCAGGACAAGAAAGGCACTTGAGTTCACACGGCAAGCTTCATCATTTTTGTTATCTGAGAACTTTATGAACAAGTTTTTTCGCAGGTTCACTGAAACAGCATTTCGCCATGATCCCACATATTCTTTCTCTCGAATTTTTCTTTCAGGGACAGATGCTTCAGAAAAATTTGAGGATGTTTAGCAATCCCTGATTCCTCTCCAAAGAGACAAAGAAAGAGAGAAAGAGAAAGAGAGAGAGAAAGAAAGGGAGAAAGAAAGAGAGAAAGAAAGGGAGAAGGAAAAAGAGAGAAAAAGGGAAACAGAGAAAGAAACAAAACCTGAGGAGGTGAAGCCCCCAAAACAAGTGGGTCCAGGGAGAGATGAAGCAGCAAAGGAGACAATTTCAGAGGCAGACACCGCACAGGCTTCTGCCAAGCCAGAATTCCGTCCAACAGACTGGACAGACATAAAGAAATATGCATTGAAAAGGGAGACGCTTCCAATGAGTTCAAGAAGTATGGCAATGCCAGTGACTTATGATGCACAGGATGCAAAGCCGAGATGGGAGCGATTGGATCGTGAAGTCATCAAGAATCTGATGAAAGCCGTTCGTGATAATAGATTGCGGTCTCCGTACTTCAAATAACTTTTAAAAGGGACATTTAATATATATGATTTAACACCATTTGACCTCAAATCCCTTGCTTCAATGATCCTGAGTGACGCACAATTTATCATCTGGGAAGCAAAATGGAGAAAAATTCTAAATGATTAGAGAATCAAATACCAGGGAGGAGTAAATGCAGGCTTCACAGTGGCACAGTTGGCTGGTGATACACCACTTGACAGTGCAGCTTGTCAAGCCAGGTTTCTTCCTCGAGATGTGTTGACAGACATCAAGGATGCAGCCAGAAAAGCAATGGTGCAAGTTTCACCAGCAGCAGTCACGGAAAGTATTTTTACAGAGGTGAAACAAGGTCCTTCAGAACCCTTCAGTTCATTCATCGATCGTCTCACACAAGCAATGGACAGGCAAGTTACAGATGAAGCAGTGAAGTCACATTTGATTCGGTGTCTTGCATTTGCAAATGCCAACCCAGAATGCAAGCGCGTCATCAGTGCAATGCCAGGCCAACCCACCATGGCAGAAATTCTAGAGGCATGCAGCAAGGTGGGGACACCACAGCACGTTGCAGCAATTTTGGGAGATCAAGTGGAAAAAGCTGTCAAAGAAGCATTTGCAAATTTTCAATAAAGACAGTGTTACAAGTGTGGCAGATCAGGGCATTTCAAGAAGGACTGCCCACAAGTTACAAACAATGCAAACCCACCAGATCATTGTATGACATGCGGGAGAGGGAATCATCGCCCTGCAAGAAACAATGCGAGTGGAAGAACTGAGTCAGGAAACTCCAGAAAGAGCGCGAATCGACAATGCGCGACGACACAAGTGATGGCGATGACTCAAGAGCAGGTTCCGCAGGGGGGGCAATCATCGGGGAACAACAATCCAGCGCCCTCAGCAGGACAATTTGCAGGATCCCCAGTGATCCAGAGTTACTATCACCAGGGGCGCAATGTGACTTGGCAACTTCCAAAGTAATATGTTTTTTGGATGACAATTATGCAGTGATACCCACTAGTATCACTGGATCCTCGTGGAAGAGGCAGGACTTTCTAATTATAGGAAAGGACAGAAGCAGTGTTTTGGGACTTGTTATTTACCCTTCAGTCATTTCAGCAGATTGCAATGATGAGTTGACAGTTTTAGCGAAGCCTCATCAGCCACCATTGATCATTCCTCCGAACACCTCGATTGCCAGGGCAATTGCATTGCCACCCCATGAAGCAGACCAAGTCTTGCCAGTGCTCCACGAACAAGATCTTCCTTCAGGTGAGCACATGGAGGTTCATGCCTCATGGGTGAAACACATAGGCCGAGACAGACCAATTCTTGTCTGTGAATTGACCCAGGGTGACAAGACAATCACAGTCAAAGGGATGCTTGACACAGAGGCAGACATCACGGTAATTTCATATCTTTTTTGGCCCAAGAATTGGAACTTAATTGCTCCCTTGAGTCCTCTTTCAGGCATAGGGGGGAACACCTTATGTCTGCAGAGTGAAGATGCGGTTGTTGTCTCCGGGCCAGGAGGTAACACTGCAGTACTTTGCCCATTTGTTGTGCAAAGACCCATCACAGTGTAGGGAAGGGACATTTTAGTGCAATGGGGCGTGAGGTTGAAAGTGGATTTTTAGTGGGGGCCACCGTGTCACTCACCACTTTGAAATTGACCTGGAAAACAGACAATCCTGTCTGGGTGGATCAGTGGCCCCTCGAGAGAAAAAAAAACTGAGTGCTCTCAAAAATTTGGTCAGGGAACAATTGGAAAAGGGACACATTGTACCAACAAACAGTCCCTGGAATTCCCCAGTGTTTGTCATTCACAAGAAAGCCTCTGGCTCGTGGAGATTGCTTCATGATCTCAGAAAGATCAATGAGGTAATTGAGGAAATGGGACCACATCAGCTGGGGCTTCCATCTCTCTCAATGATTCCGAGAGATTGGCCACTTGTGATCATTGATCTCAAAGATTGTTTTTTCAACATCCCACTTCATCCAGATGATGCTCCTCGATTTGCCTTTTCCATCCCAAGTGTCAACAGGGAGGAGCCTCTGTAGAGATACCATTGGGTTGTTCTTCCTCAAGGACTCCGCAACTCGCCGACCATCTGCCAATGGTTTGTTGCACGGGCACTGTCTCCGGCTCGAGAGAAACACCCAGGAGCAAAAATCATTCATTACATGGATGATCTGCTCATTGCTGCACCGACACAACAGGAATTGCAGAGGGCTCGTGCCTGTGTGATCGCAGAGGTGCAACATGCAGGTTTGGAAATTTCCACTTCAAAAATTCAGGAAATTGCACCTTGGAAATACTTAGTATGGAAAATCCCTGAACAAACAGTGAAACCACAGAAAATTGAAATTAAAGCAGAAGTTAACAACTTACAGGATTGGCAACAACTTTTGGGGGAGATCAACTGGATGAGATCCATCTTGGGGATCACAAATGATGAACTTGCGCCGTTGTTCAATCTCTTGAAAGGGGACAATAAAATCAAATCTCCCAGGAGCCTCACCCCTGAGGCTCGGGAGGCCCTTGAGAAAATTGCTGGAGCCCTCCAGCAGAGACAGGCACAGCGCTTTGTAACATCATTGCCACTCTTTCTTGCAGTGTTGGGGGGAAAAATACAGTTGTATGGGTTCATTTTTCAGTGGGACTCATCACAGAAAGACCAATTGTTGATTTTAGAGTGGATTTTTTTATCTTACAGGTCTCTGAGGACGATCCTCTCAAGTCTGAAAATGATAGCTCAGATCATCAGCAAAGCTAGGACCAGGCTGCAAACAATGGCAGGCAAAGATTTTACAACAATTTACCTGCCTTTGAAAAAAGATTATTTTGATTGGCCTTTGCAAAAATCAGGACTTGCAGTTTGCATTGTTAGATTACTCGTGTGTTTGTACTATTCATTTCCCAAGTCACAGGCTGTTGAAAGCAAAAATAAGTCTCAGAGAAAAGCCGAAAATAAGTGAGGTGCCGTTGGACGCAATAACAGTTTTTACCGACAGCTCAAGAAAGACTCACAAATCAGTAAGTAAATGGCAGGATGACATAACGGGGGAGTGGAAATCGGATATAAGAATAGTACAAGGGTCACCACAAATAGTGGAATTAACAGCAGTGGTCCGAACTTTTGAGCTGTTCCAGCAACCTTTTAACTTGATCACAGACTCAGCTTATGTAGCTAATGTGGTCAAAAGACTTGAGGGTTCACTTTTGAGAGAAGTTGACAATGAAAGTTTGTATTCATATTTGCTGTGCATGAGAGCATTGTTGCAAAACAGAAAACATAAATACTTTGTCTCTCACATCAGAGCACATTCATCCCTTCCAGGTTTTTTAGCAGAAGGCAATGCACACGCAGACAAATTGACCATGCCAATTTCAAGGACTTTACCGAACATTTTTGAACAGGCAAAATTGAGTCATGCATTCTTTCATCAGAATGCTCAAGCACTAATGGAAGGCTTTCACATTTCCAAAGGTCAGGCAAAAGAAATCATTAGTGCTTGCCCAGATTGTCAGCTTGTGCAGCCTCCTGCATCAATGGGAGCAGTCAATCCAAGAGGATTGCACAGTTTGTAGTTATGGCAAACTGATGTCACAAAATATCCATCCTTTGAGAAACTCAAAAATGTTCATGTTTCAGTTGACACATTTTCAGGTGCAGTCTTCGCATCTTTGCACACAGGTGAGACAGCACAACATGCTTGTCGACATTTCTTTCAGGCATTTGCATCTTTAGGCATGCCGCAAGAAATCAAAACAGATAATGGACCAACATACATAGGGAAAGTGCTTGACAAATTCTTAAAGAGGTGGGGTGTCCATCATATGTTTGGTATCCCACTGTCCAACAAGTCAAGCAATCATTGAAAGAACACATCAAACATTGAAATCCCTTTTGGACAGAGAAAAAAGAGGAGAAGCAGACGCAACACCATACATGCACTAGAATAAAGCCTCGTATGTGTTGAATTTTCTCAATGGCTCTTTTACAGAGCCAACTCCACCAATCATCAGACATTTTTCAAACAGCACAAGAGCAAAACTGAAGGAAAACCCTTTGGTTTTGGTCAGAAACCCAGAAACAGGTCAAATCGAAGGACCATTCAGATTAATAACTTGAGGCAAGGGATTTGCTTGTGTCTCCACTGCAATTGGGCCAAAGTGGCTGGCGGCAAGGCACGTGAAACCGTTCCGAGTCCAGACGCAAGCAGAGACGAACCCCAAGACCGAAGGAAGAGAAGTGGGCACGCAGACGTGAGCCGTTGTCAAGACAGCAGACATCCCTTCGTTCTACGTGCAAAAAAGACTCTGGGACTTGAGTTTTTTGGGGCTTGGGTGGTGTTGCATTTTTAGGGATTCCCATGGGAAAAGGGCCATTGAAAATGAAAGAACTATCCTTGTACCTCATTCTCTCCTTGGTTCCCTTGAGCAATGCGGCAGTTTTGCCTGTGGCTCAACCAAAAGAGAATGTTTGGGAAACTCTAGCCAATGCATCAGGTTTGGATACCATCTGCCTGACACACTCAAAGCCAGGGAAACCCTTCTCAACATGTTTAGTGAGGTTGCCAGTGAGCGAATGGCCGATTCCAGAAAACATCCCTCCAGAAATTTCAAAGTCCATTGTAAATCCAGTGGACCAATGGGATATTTGGGTGAAATTCCTTCCTGTGGCTCCTTTTGAACCCCAGGAACTGGAAATTCTTGGATCGGTCCCAATGCAATTCTGTGTGAAATTAGGCCTTTCTGGAGTGGCAAAAAATAAAACTATAGACGTAGCTCTAAACCTCAATTTTTACAGAAATTCATCATCTTGGTGTAATTACACTAAGATGCTGAAAAAAACATCCAATCATGTTCCAGCTCAGTTACCAAGGGGAAACTTTTTCATTTGTGGGAACAAAATTTGGCCCGCAATTCCTGCAAATGCCACAGGTGGTCCGTGCAGCATTGGAATGCTTTCATTGCTAACACCCAACATGACACTAATGAGAGAACTAAAACAGAGAGGGAAAAGATCTGTTCAAATGTATGATCCAAATTGTGATGATGAGGTTTGCATATGAAGCAAGGCTCAGAGAACTGCAGTTGCAATTTTTTTCACCACAGGCAGCATCAGGAACAGCATTGACACAATTGGATTGGGTGGGTTGTTGGCTGAGCAAACATGCCTGAGCCATCTCTCTTGCACTGAGTGACATGTTATTAGACATTGACAGCGTAAGACGAGCAAGTCTCCAAAACAGGGCAGTGATTAACTATCTTTTGCTGACCCACGGGCATGAGTGTGAAGAAGTTGAGGGAATGTGCTGCATGAATTTGTCAGATCATTCCAAATCTATTAATGAGAACATCAAGCAATTGTAGGAGAGTGTGAACAAACTTGGAGAGGTAACTGGGTCATGGATAGATGGTTTGTTCAATTTGTTTGACCTTTCACCGTTGTGGAAGGAAATTTTGAGAATAGTATATATATTTTAGTAGGGCTTGTAATCCTTCTCATGATTTTGCCGTGTTTGCTTCTATGCATATGGCAGGCCATAGACAGAGTTGCCAAAGAGGTGTTCTTAGTTCAAACAGGATGGGGAGATGTTGGAGTCCAGGGCATTCCTTTGGTTGCCCTGGAGGGTCAGGGACCTGGGCAGGGGGCTCTGAGACCCCAGCCCAGAGCTCAGAGAGACACGGGCTTTGATCTCAGTCCATGCGAAAAACTTCCTTCACTGCGAGAGCGTTTACAGGCCAAAGGAGTGTGAAAAATAGTAGTTTAGTTTATCATAGAGTGAAAAACCAGTAATTTTAGGTTCATAGCATTGGAGTGAATGGGGACAAAATGGAGAATTTGGGGCGTTGTCTCCTTCTTCTTCCTTCTCCTTCCCTCACTCCATTTCTGCTATGACGTTGGCACAAAGTAGTTAGTGAGGATTGGGTCAGTGTATAGATGACCTTTTTAGTAATAGTGATAGACATTGGTAAGAAATAGTAAATAACGAACACGTAGTAATTAATATAAAAGATTAAGGACAGCCCAGCTCGGGGAGAGACGTGAGAAGTCCATGCAGCTGCAAACATCTTGTTGGACTGTGAGAAATTTGTAAGATAAGGAACAATAAACGAAAAATGCAACCTTGAAAAAACTAAACCTGAAGACTCCGTGTCTCCCTTCGGCTTGGCTCGGAGCTGTGCAGGGGGGAAAAAGACCCTGAAACCACCTGAATGACGGGGAAGCCCCCCGACAGTGCTGGTCCCAAACTGTGCTGAGGTGAGGTAGCATTTCCCTCTTCACCTGCCCCTTTGGTCACTGTAACTCAGTGTGACACAGCCAGTGACAGCTGTGACTGTTCCTCTCCCAGTGCCATATCCCTGTGGGAGGATCACAGCTCCTGAAGCCAAGAGGAAGCTCACCCAATCCATGAACACCTTTGAGCACTGGAACATCACCAGTTATGACCTTGATGATGCCCCTGACAAGGTGCTGGACAACACCGCAGAAACCAGCACCACTGCCACCATGAGGATCGCACCTGTGCTCAGGACGGGCATGTGCATTATCGGCGGGTCAGACAGCATGAAAGGAGAGGTGCCCTGGCAGGTACCAGCTCTTTCTGCAAACCTTCTGTAATCCTAGCAGTCACTTTTTGAGCACATGATCATCTTACTTTTAAATACCCAAAGTCTGTCTCTGAGATTAGACTGGCAATAGTCTCAAGCCTAACAGGAACACAGCTTCTTTCTGTACACAGTTTTATACCACAGTAACAAAACTTGCCTGCATGGGTGTCATAGTTTTAATTTTAAACTAGGCAGAAACACTACTCAATGTAGTGGTTTCATGTTTACTAAATTTTGGTCTTGGTACTTACTCTTTTTGTGAGAGAGAGACTAGGAGAAAAACAAAGCAGGCTTAACCTTAAAATTAGCAAATAGTTTATTAACTTACACTAAAAGAATAGAAAAACAGAAAGTTGGAAAAAAACTAAAATGGAATGAAACTTCAAAAACATTTTTCCTTCTTACAAACTGTTTACTTTTTTACAAAACAACATAAAGAGACAAAACTTGTAATTTTTAGTCAGTTTTACTATTTGATAATAGTCTTTCATCAATTCATTGGGGAAGAGTATCTTTTTGAGTCATGGATCCTACTGACAACTTAGAACAGTTCTCTTGTGGGTTTTAAACTGTCACAAAAACAACTGCTCGGAGAAACCTGCTTTTGTGACCCTCCCAGGAGCAGTTTCCCAAGCTGCTTATGGGTCATGGGTCTTAGACTTTTGCATACTGGGGTGTCACTTTTTAAAGATAAATAACTCCAAAGCAAAGGATTCTTAACTTCAAGGTACAGAGATATCTTCTCACTTCTTCACTGGTGCAGGGGGCTTCTCATTTTTATCTCTGTTCAAGCATCTTATAGGATATTACTTAGTTCATCACAAACACCTTTGCTTAAATCTACATGAAAAAACCAATCATCTCCCCAAATGCATATCTTTCTCATGATTTACAGGAATGACTTAGAGTTCATTTCTATGGCTCAAGTAAGAATAGAACAACCAACTCTTCAACCTTCTGTCTTAATAGTTTTTTCACTCTTGCTACTGACTTCATGCTGTTGTTCTTTATGTCTACTCTGTCTTTCTTTACTCTCTCAGAGAAGGGCTAAGCTCTGGAAGCTTCATGTTGCTAGGAAAGAGTTAAATCTGCTCTGAGTCTTTGTCTCTCCCTCTCTGTAGCTCATAGTGTTAGATATTCAAGGCCGAGCTGATAAGGAAAAACTCACACAGAAACATTAGAAATTGGAGCACTCAAGCAGTCTAGAAAAAAACTCAAGCAAAATAATAAATGCCTTCTCAGCCCACTCCTCAGTGCAAATTGGGGTGGCCTCAGCCCAAACAGTGCTCATAGCTCCCATCATGAGCCCAGCAGAGATTCCTCTCTGCTCTAAGGAAACTTGAAGAAAGCAGCTGCCACAAAACAGCAACTTCTCCTTCCCCCCCTTCACCCGGGAGCCAATAGAATCCAGCCAAGCCTCAGGCCAGCTTCCCCCCTCAAAAAGGGGGGAGCAGGAAGCCCAGCTTGATGTTACCTGTCTCTCTCTAGCCAAAGGAAAAAAAAAAAAAAAAAAAAAAAGCCCACCTACAAGAAATCAAAGAGTTTTATATGATACTTCCCAAAGTCGCAGCTAACAATTTCAGTAGTGAAAATAAATGTCAATATTCTAACTAACTTGTTACCCTGGTTTTTCTGAGTTTTTTTTATTAAGCCTTTTGAATTTCATAATGGAGTCAGATCTTTTAGTTACTGTACAATATTTGAGCAGCTTTCTACCTTTTCCCACAGATGTAACATAAACAAATCCTTTGTTTTTCATTCTTTGTCCTTTGTTTGCATATTTCTAACCTGAAAAACAACTGTAACTGACAGTTGGTCTGGCCACTGAGGCTGAGGGGTGGAAACCCCAAAAAGCCAATCTTCTGCTAGACCCACAAATGTATAAAAAGTAAAGAATAAACAAAGAGGCTCTCTTCCTCTTCCTCCTCTCTCCGCTCTCTGAGCAGTGAGCTGGGATCGGAAGAACCTCTGCATTGCAAAGATACCTTGTCTGCGCGTGATTGCTTTGTGTGTCTCGGTGACACTAACTCTTTGTTAAGTCTCTGTCTCTTCCAAAGCAATTCCCAGGTCCTGACCTGGAGAATTATTTTACGTTCTTTTATAACTAAAAAACTAAACTGTACTAACCCATGACAATGGGGCTCTCCTCTGGCAAAGAAACCCAGAGTCACAGCAGCTTTACCTGGTGGGGCACAAAGGGTTGAGCTACAGCAACAGATTGCCCAGTGTCCATGAATGTACCAAAAGTAAGGTGAAGGCTGAGGGAAGGGAGTTTTGCAAGGAGCAACACAACCCATTTTTTGGCTCCATCAGTTTCAGCAGATCATAGAATCATCCAACAGTTTGGGTTGGAAGAGACCTTAAAGATCAGCTAGTTCCAACCCCTTGCTGTGACCAGGACCACCTTCCACCCGTCCAGGCTTACACAAACCCAAGACTGTGATTTCCTCCTGCTCCCACAGGTTCTGCTGGTGAACAGTGAAGGCTTAGGCTTTTACGGTGCATCCATCACCAACGAGAAGTGGGTGGTGACAGCAGCACACTGCCTGAAGCCAGGCTACACCCACAACCTCACTGCTGTGGCAGGTAAGCACCTGGGCAGGAGGGGAGAGACACGGCACAGGGCTTGCACTGGCTGCATAAGGCATGGCACAGGACACTGTGATGGGCAGCAGCAGGACATGAGCTGCTGCGAGGCACGGAGGCCCCAGCTGAAGTTGCAGCATTTCATCAGTCTGGTCCCTGCAGGTACCATGACCTCTGGTAGGAGCAGTGAACTGTGTCTACCTTGGTTCCAAAGCCACAGAGCAGTGTAAACACAGATCAGCCTGGCCATGGGCGAGCTCACCTGAGCCAGAGGCTCATCCAGGCAGCCTTAAAGCCCCGTGGAAGAAGCATTCCCTTCCCCTACGCTTCTTTGCTTCCCCACTTTCATCCCTGAATCACATTTTCAGGTCCCCGGCAACAGGAAGCATCTCTAACGTAAGAAAAGCCACCTGAAAGTCTGCCCCATGTTTGTCTTGCATTTACACTGTAGAAACAGCCTGGGAGGGAGCTGACATTCCCACTCTGCCCAGAAAAAGCCCTCTGGGAGCCCACCGCACCCACTCACCTCTGGCTGGCTCCGCTCCGCTCCAGCTCCGCAGCAGCGCATGGCCGGGGCCCGAGTGCCGCAGATGCTGCTCAGAGGCGATGGTGCATTCTGGAGAGCTCAGCAGAGCGAGCAGAAGCCCCCCAGCAGGGGCCAAACACAGCCCTCACCCCGGGGGCTGTGGGAGAACGGTCGAGAATAGTCATCCTGCTCTCAGCCTTCAGCGCAGGTAGGTAGCCCTAGCTGCTGCCCCTTCACCGAGCTGGGAGCACGGAACATTTTGCCCTTCCCTCCTCTACCTGTTACACAAGGCAGGGGAAGGTAAAAGGCTGCCGGCACCTCGATCACAGCAACTGCAAGCAGCTGAGCTTTGGGTAGGCACAGGGGCTGGGGGGTACCTGTGAGCATTAGACATAGCATTGGTACCCTCCTGTGCCCCATCCAGCCCTGTGGCTCTGGGGGCTCAGAAAGGGGAAGGTAAGGTTTCTTTTCACTAATACATTATTTATTTTAAACCAAGATTTTTCATCAGCAAGTTCTGCCCCCTTTGCTGCAAGGACGACATCCCCTTACATCTCTCTGAGGGTGCTAAATCCCCAAAACAGCCACATTGCTGCTGATTGGCAAAAAAATCATCTGCATCTTTGGTGCCTGATTGGGTGATGTGTGCCCAGTGTCACACCTGGGTTGTGCAAGGGGCCTGAGACATGAGGGAACCTGCAGCTGCCTTTGACAAGGAGCCAGCAGCCTGGCCAGGAGCAATCTGAGGACTGAGCCCTTGGCAGCCACTGGGCTGGGCTGGAATCACATGAGGATGGCACCACCAGGGCACGGTCCCTGGTCCTGCCATGGAGGGATGCAGCCCCAGTCATGTTTGTCTCTACAGGTGAACATGATGTTAGGAGCAATGACCACATGGAGCAGTAGCGTCAGGTGGTGAGACTGCTCCCCCACCCCACGTACAATGCCTTCATCAACAAGTACAACAATGACATCGCCCTCCTGGAACTAGACCAGCCCCTCACCTTCAACAGCTACGTCACCCCCATCTGCCTGGGCAGCCGCGAATTCACCAACGCTCTGCTGAAGCAAGGCATCGGCAGTCAGTGGCTGGGGCAAGCAGCTCTTCCGCGGATGCAAAGCCACCACCCTCCAGGTCCTTAAGGTGCCCTTCGTTGACCGGCCCACCTGCCTCAAGAGCACCTCCACCACCATCCTGCAGAACATGTTCTGTGCAGGCTTCCCATCTAGGGGCAGGGACACATGCAAGGGGGACAATGGGGGGCCCTACACCACAGAGATTGAGGGCACCTGGTTTCTCACGGGCATCACCAGCTGGGGAGAGGAATGTGCCCTGCCAGGCAAATATGGCATCTACACCAGGGTCTCGAAGTACGTGAAGTGGATAAAGCAGACCACGAGGCTCCCCTGGCCCCAGGGAGCATTGTGCTGTGCTGGGGAGGCTGCACCACACTGGAGGATGGACTGGGGAGTTGGAGAGGGACCACAGCAATCTCCATGGTTTTGAGATGCCATTGCATTTCAATAAACATTTCTAAATGAAATAACTTGTGCTCTTGGAAGGCAAAAGTTGAGAGAATGCAATGAAAATGTGACAATAAGGAAATAAAAAGCCCTTTTAATGACCCATGGCTGCATTTCTGAATGCACTGGCACTGCTGTGGTGGCATGTCCCCAAATCCCGAATGCAGAGGTTGGTGGATTAGCAGGGGAATGGCTCATGTGTCCCAGGCCAGTGTACCACCAGCATTGCCTACAGCTGGCACACAGCAGTGTGAGCAAGGGAAGCCCAGCAGGCAATGGTGCCTCAGCAGCATCCCAGGAGCAGGAGCCCATGAGGGAGGTGAACACGCACAGCAGTGCACCCACAGTGCTCCCAAACAGATGTTTTCACATCAATCAGGCTGAGGTACATCATGGGCAGCAGCCATGGTCCTCAGCCCAGAGGTGGCTCCTGGAAGCACTGCCCAGTGCTGGAAGGAAAAGCAGGCTGGGGACACCCTGACCCTGCTGGGATGGATGCAGGGGAGGCTGGGGCTGGGAGCACCCTGAGCTAGGGCAGGGTGTCAGCAGCTGCTTGTTCAGCCTTCAGTATGAGTGCTAAGGTGCCTCTCCCCATTTCACTGCCACTGCATCCAGCAAAAGACTAATTGGATCATCTGCCACTGCTTACCTTAAAATCAAAATGCATGTAAGGTGGTTTTAAGTTGTTCCAAGGAAATTAAATAAAACCAACAGTGTGAGCACTTTTTTTTTTCTCTAGAATTATAGCAGATGTGTCTTTGAACAGAATTGCATAGTCTCAGATGGATTTATTTAACAAGTTTTTAATCTTTAAATATAGATTTAACACATTTTTACAGGTACATATACAATATAGTTCATTTAAACTTGCAGTCAGAGAAAATTCTCTACTGTAATTTATACATATACATGAAGAGCCTAGTTCAACAGCATACTCAGGGGAACATACCATGTCGTGTGCAAAGTTTCAAATATTAAAAACCTCAGACTATACATTCAGATCTGCAGAACTTATCAACCTCATAAATTAATAAAAGCTTAGATTTAAAACTATGGAAGACAAAAAAGATTAAAATCATATAATATGCAATGTGTGCTGTGTTTCAGACAAATATTTACAGTTGTACCTCAAAATGTGTATTGTTACCACAAGAATTGTTACCACTATAAACATCCCCAACAGTAATTTAACACTCCTACTTTCCCACCTAATTAGTGCATTGTGATCGATTTGGAAGTAGATGAGAACCCTCAGTGGCTTAACACCTTTCACTGTGATTGCCAGTAGCTGAAGGACAGTGGGGTCTTGCTGGGTCTGTGGTGTTGCTCAGTCCAGACTCAACTGGTCCCAGCTCTGAGGGTGCACAAGGGTTACCCCCAATCCTGGAGACCCAGAGTGGAGAAACAGCCACTGCGGGATGGGGAACCCTCAGGCAACCACAGCCAGTGAGCAGCTTAACAATTCTTCCTCACAAAAATCGTCACAAAACAAATCCAGTATGTTTTAATTTAACTTGGGACTGTGTCTAAGGACCAGTTCACAAAAAGTCAGATCATAAAGGTCCCCCTTTAGCCCATGGTATAAACATTTCATTTGGCTGGGGTAGAGCAAATTCACTGCTGTATGCACACTATTAACCCTGCTCTCCACACACTCAGGTCCTCTTTGCACACATCTGCTTAAAAGTTCAAACCACCTGTACCTACCTATGTTCTACAAAAGCAAAACTAGACAAAGAAACACAAAATTAAATT
This sequence comes from Tachycineta bicolor, assembly GCA_025960845.1. Lineage (NCBI taxonomy): Eukaryota > Metazoa > Chordata > Aves > Passeriformes > Hirundinidae > Tachycineta > Tachycineta bicolor. Next base: position 740,605 of record JANEHK010000095.1, on the reverse strand, counting down.
ATGAGTCTTCAACATTCTTTTTCCTTTCTCAAAAATTCAATAGATTCATTATTGTTAAAGATGCTGAAAAAGTCTTATCACAAGAACATCCTTAGTGCAAACATGGACATTTAGCTTGGATTTATGGCACATGTTCAAAAAATACATACATTTATGTAAACTTCAACACTTGCTAGATACAGGTTTCAGCCCTGGGACACTTTGGGACCCTAAGTGATTTGTGACAACCCTGAGTTGTCAGTTTGACCTGATCCAGACCTCACTGAAATCAAGGAAGCTGACTGCAATGGGCTGGAGTCAGACCCTAAGTGCAAAAAGAGGATCTTTAGTGTTATTGCATCCTCACATGTGAGTCAGCCAGATGATGCTCTTAGAGAACATTATCTTCACATAGCTGAAGCAGATATTTAAGAAAAATCCACCCATAAAATCAATTAAGCAGGACATACAGCTTCTTTGTTTGTTTGTTTGTTTTTTCTCTTTTGGTTTACCAAAACTCAACTCTTGTTTGCAGCTTGTCCTGGGGTGACTTTATGATGCTTGTATTCCCAATCGTCTGTTCTGTTTGTGCTGTATATTGAGTTCTATACCTTTAAGACTGGTTCTGGGAGCGAAGCAGGGAAAGAAGAAGGACGGAGTTTGTTTTGGAGAAACTGTTCACTCCTCCACATTCTTTCTCTGGGACTGTGTTTGTCTGAGGCTCAGACAGACTGCGGGACAGAGATCTTTTTGGCTTTTAGTTAGTTTTAGCTAGCTGAAGCAGAGAAGCTCCTGGACTGTTTCTTTTTTTCTTTTTCTTGGGACTGTTTAAACCTGCTCTGGACTGAAAAACCCAGAGGAGCACTTGGGAGTGCAGCACCTGGGGCCCACCAGGGCCTGGACCTCTGGAGGGACTGATAAGAGACTGAGTGAGGGGAGCCATCCATAGCAAGGACTTTCTGAATTCTGAATCTTCAGAGCAACAAAAGGTTTTATTGTTTTATATTATTCATTATTTTATGCTTGTGGGAACTTTGTTAAATAAATAGTTTTTTCCACTTTTCTCTGAGGAAGTTCTTTTCCAGACCAGTTGGGGGAGGGGCCGTTTGGGTTTGCTTCCCAGAGGGACCCTATTTGGGGGTTTTCTCCCAAATTTGCCATAAACCAGGACACAGCTTCAACAGTTGTCAACTAATAAGTAGGCAAAACCTACTTCAACCTGTAGAGGACATTTCAAGCATCTAAACAAAGTGTCAGGAAACTGTAGTGTACTTCTCTGATGAATCATGATGTATGTAATGGAAAAACAGCAGGAAAAATTAATAAAATACCATAATTTCCACAGGCAAAAAAACCCCAAAGAGCAGAGAATGGCTTCCTTTATGAGCATGAGAAGCTGCTTAGGACCCCGGTCCCACTCAGTGCAGATGAAGCTGTGGAGGTCAGTGAATGTGATGAATAGTACAGGACAACTCCAACTACTGTGCTATTTCTCTGTTACACTTAGTTGAAAGCTTCCAAAGAGCATTGAAAATAGGATGCTACTAGTTCACCCTTAATTCAAGGGGAACTAAACTTTCTCATGTTACACAGGGTAGCATCTATAAAGTAATGGAGAATGATGTTAACATTAAAGCATCTTATTCCAAGAAATACATTGTTCCCTGTAATCATGTAACATTTGTACAACAGAAAAAAAATAAAAATGCACTCCTGCATTTCTCCCTAAAAGCTGAACTCCCACTGGCTTCAGTGAGAGCCTTGACTAAGGCAAGACCACAGGGTTTGACTCATTTCCATCATCTATCACTTCATTATCACAGCAAGGCCAGCTGATATCTTCTCTAGGCTCCTTATTTTGTCAGGCTGGAAATGGTTTACTGGCATTACTAAATAGCTGTTCTGTGAAGCTGGCTGGCACCACAGGTCGTAGGAGGAGACCCTGCTTTATGTTTCAAAGGCCAAAAAGAAATCACCATTGCCTCTAAGGGACCCTGTATGGACACAAAAGCCTGTGGCTGCAATCATTAAAGTGCGTGAGGGGCAGTGCAAACAGCTGTGCTGCAGCTGAAAACTACAAGTGGCATTTGAACCAGAACTTGGAGAAAGCTTGCATATTTCAGCCAACATGCTTACAGCAGCCTGCAAAAGCTCAAGCCACAGACAGTAAATACCCTGATCAGGCAGATGGGAGCCACAAAAGGGGACAATCCCCAGTGCCCTGTCCAGTGGGGGCACAGGACAAGCAAGCTGGGTCCTTCAGACACTGCCAGCAGGGGGAAACCTTTGCTCAGCTTTATGGCATGGAGAGCATGCACAGGGGATCCCCCAAAGGCTTGGAAGAGAGAATTTGGCAAGTAGGATGTTAAATAAACTAGGAGAGGGTCTGGCATGTAGAACAGGAGCCTGTGCCCACCTTAAATCACCAGAATGGCTTGGGTAGGAAGAGATTTCAACAATAATCTGGTTCCAGCCCCTGCCGTGGGTGCTGCAGTGCAGCTGAGAGGTGAGATGCCCTTCTCTTCACTGACACAGACCTGCCAGTGCTGCAAAGTGTGATCCCTGGCACACTGGCCACCAAGAGACACACAAAAATGTTTTGTCTCCTGTTCCAATGCAGAAGACGAGTTGGGATTTTAATGCTGGAGCCCCAACCTTCCCGGAAGAGATAATCTTGCATCTCCATGTTAATTCACGGAAAAGTCAAGTCAGTTAATCAGGCAATGCCTGACCACTTGCAAGGCAGCTGAAACTACCAACACATGGGTGAGCCTCAGCAGTAGTTACATTCTGGGTATTGCTCTTTCTGAGCACAGTTCTCTCCAAATATTTTTCATTTTGAGCTCTGCATGTTACCACCTGCAATACAAAACTGTTTCTTTATCATGCACATTAAAAAAATCCACCATGGGTTTGCACAGCAGAGAGAAAAAATCTATTTGGAAGAAAGCAGCAAGGACTAATCTCAGAACTTACAGCTAGAGGCACACCAGAAGGAAAACTCATTTTCAAAATGGTCTCCAAATCAGCCACCTTCCTCCCAGAGAACCTCATGGCTTATATCCAGGCCAAGATTTACAAGAGGAGTGTGGATTTGCAAAGCTGGAATGGCTGGTGAAGCATTTACCAAATACCCCTCTGCTAACTTAAAATGGACAGCAAAAAGTTCCCTGTAGCTTCATTATTTGTACTAGCTCAACACTAGAATAATTAGCAGGAGGGGAGAGAAACAGCTTGTTGGCATGCAGGTATCAGCTATCCTGTGGTGGGCCACAGTACAAATTTAAGAAGTGTAAAGGTAAGGGAACCATTTATTCCATTCAGCTAAAGGCTTTGCCCTGAAAGAAATCCCAAGCCCCAGATTTGTATGAATTCTGCTATGAAATTCTGTGACTGGATGTGGAGTTTTTAGTTAGGGGAACCTGGAGCTGAGCAATAAGACAGGCACTGCCCCCACAAAATGCCAGAACTGCCTCTCCCCCAGCACTGAAGTGACTCCAACACTCTCTAAGCTCTCGGGGACCCCACATGTTAGTCAAGTTTACATAGCTGACATGCAAACCAGCATTTCAGCACAAGCAGCTCATAATCTGTGAGGGTTCTGATGCCTCCTCCTGTCCCTAGTTCGCTCCATGAGCTTGGCTGCCTAATTCTGCTCTGCTATACTGGAGCAAGAGTTCCATCTTCTGAAGAAGCAGGAAAGAGCCCAGTCCAGACCATTCCCAAGGAGTCAGTCAGTGGTACAGTGTCACCTGTAGGGTGAAGTGACCAGCCCCCCCGAGTAAAGGGAATTGCTGAATGCAGTACTGTATGAAAATCAATTTTCAGAGTGCAAGTTGCTTATGGCTGGAAGGACACATTGCTGAAGAGCTCTAGGAATAGCTCTAGGAAATAGCAAGAGAATATCCTACATCATTCTCCAATATTTCCTGGAGTGTGTGTAAGATTAGAATCATGCCTCAGGACTGCAGGCATGATCAGAAACAGCAAAAGAGAACAGTCACCTTCGCAGGGAAAGCAGAGCCTCAGTGTTCTCAGACCCTGGGGGACAGCTCTGGAGTACCTGGGCAGTGGTGTGGGACTCACAGGAGGCATTTTCTGTGGTTTCACCCCATGTAATTCCCCTTAGTTTGTATTCAGCAACTTTATAAACCAGTTTAGAGCTGACAGGCTCTAGGTTTTTGGGGATATGATCACTGACAATGCAAACCAGGGTTCAAAGTTTCCCAGTACCCTTTTTTTGAGATGCATTCACAGCTGGAAAATCCTTTTTCATAGGACCTGGTGAGATGGGGTAGCTATACATGGAGAGAAGATCAAAGGAGCCATAACTGCATCTTGAAAACAGGCTGTCAGTAAACTCTGAACATTCGTTAGCAATCTACTCCTTATAGAAAATCAGCAAACCTTCAACCTGTGAGATTTGACTGCCCTGCAACAAAGGGGATAAAAAATACCTTCCTGTATAGGAAGGATTTCACTTAAATATACACAAAAAAAAAAAAAAAAAAAAAAGCTGACTGGAATTTTAAGCCTGTCAGATGACTTCCTTCACATTCATCAAAATAATAGATTCTGACAGAAAGAAGTATTTAAAGAGAAATCTCCTTGCAAAAATTGCTTCATAGTCATAACTAGGTTTTTTTGTTTGCTTGCCTTTTTTTTTTTTTTTTTTAATGGACTAAGTCTATGTGGGCTTCCTGATCTGTTCCATCTCCAACCCTGGTCTCCCATTTGCAGAGGACAACATGGTGATGAGGCAACACACAGAGCAGCGATGCTGCGGACATGGCAAGGGCAACAGGCTGCTTTTAAAGCATTTTCTTGAGTAGTCTCTTATGCTTCCCTATCTATTTCTTTGTACAGTTACAGCTAGAAAATGAGAAATATGGGTTTGGAGACTAAGCCTTTGGCTGAAACCTGGTAACCTGTTTATAATAAACTTTATCTAAGGATGGATTAACCAGCAGGCAGCAGTGAGGGCAGGAGTGAGGCAGCACCGAGGAAGTATCGCCTTTAGAGTGCTGGGGTCAGGCAACGATGCCTTGCAGCAGATTTTGCTTAGGTGCCTCCTGTTCACACAAGGTTTGAGCTACAGCAGGACACAAAACAGTCATGGGAATCCCTGGTCAGACTGTTGTTACCCTGGTTTTTCTGAGTTTTTTATAGCCTTTTGAATTTTCATAAAATGGAGTCAGATCTTTTTAGTTACTGTACAATATTAGAAGAAGTTTTCTACCTTTTCCCACATATGTAACATAAACAAATCCTTTGTTTTTCATTCTCTGTCCTTTGTTTGCATATTTCTAACCTGAAAACAATTGTAACTGACAGTTGGTTTAGCCACTTGGCTGAAAGGTGAAAAACCCCAGAAGCCAATCTTCTGCTAGACCCACAAATGTATAAAAAGTAAGAAATAAAAAAAAAAGGCTCTCTCTTGGCCTGGACTCAGCTTTGAGCCGGATCGCAGGAACCTCTGCTCTGCGAAACCTCTTGTCTGCGTGTGGCTGCTTTGTGTGTCTCAGTGACAGACTGTCTCTTCTCCCCAGTCTTCTACTCAGTGCTCTTGCAATGAAATCTATGTTTTTAAATGCTTGGTTTTAATTTACTAGTGCCTGAAGTCTCAGAAATGTCTTAACGTGTTAAACAGAAAGAAAAAGCTTAATTTACTACTTTTGCAGGCTTTTTGGAATAGCTGCTTGCTTTTCTATTTTTCCAGCAGAGGCATATGCAGCCAGATTTAGTACATCAAGTGTAATGCAAATTGCTTAAAAGACGTGATTTGAGATATGAAATATTTCTGCTAGGTGTGTTATCAATACCTGCAACTTTGGCATTCTGAAATCTGTAGTCACCGATTACTATCTGCAGACTGTGGACAGGAATCCAGCCTTCTTTTCTTCTGTTAGGGTTTTTCACCAACCTTTGAATGACAACAGCATTAGGAACAGAAGCCAACTAACCCAGAAGCAGTTTGGTGAGGGCACACTACACAGCTGGGGGTGCAAGCAACAATTTGTTCAAACCAGGGAAGCATTTTAGCAGGACCTGGCCATGCATTTAAAGTATTCTTCCCACCTGAATTTAGGAACCTAATTAAAAAGCCTACGCCTCTCTAGACAATGGAGAAGAACAGGACTCCCACTCAAGTTGTCCTGCCCAAGACCTCCAGAGATGCCAGGTGAGGAAAACTGGCTACTCTGCTATTAAGACTGGTACGATGATTTTAGTCAGGGTACTATAAGTAAATTCAAGCCCAGATTTAGGCAGCTGGAAATACTCATGCTCATAAGTGACAACCCTCTGTTTCACTCATGCAGTGAAATTTGTGCTAACAAAAAAGCTTGGTGTGAGAAATCTTTGGCACTGGCTGAAGCCCCCAGGAGTTGTGAACTTTCAGCAAACCTGAGATGCTTTGCATCTGCTTTTGCTAACAACAGACTGATTTTTTGAAAACACAGTGGGACTAGATGATCCTTGCAAATCCCTTGCAATTGAAATATTTGGTTTTATCTTATGATTTCCCTTGAAGGGCAAGGGCTATAGCTGTCAGCCAGGAATCCTACACAGAGCATTGACATCTGTGCATTTACAGGCTGGTGCCTGCACAAATCGGACCCAGCTTCCTGCTAACTTCACCCTTCCCACACCCCAAACAAGGCATTAGCACACTGGGCTCCCTCCTACTGAGACCCTGGGCTGGCTGATGAGAGCTGCTCAGAATCATCCTGAAAAAGAAAGAGCCAGAAACCTCAGCCAAATTTCTGTAGATCTCAGGAGGGGCATGCTGCCCTTCCAGACAAGGACATAATGGCCCAACAGGCAGCAGGCCCAGGGGTGTTCCCAGGGGATGCTCCCAGCCAAGGAAAGAAGCAGCTGTGAGGTGTTCTTTTGTGAGCCACAGCTTTACACACAACAGAAATAGTCTGCAGCCACCCCCAGGTAACACTCCTACAGCTGTCTGAGGAAGGAAAATGCCTTGCAATTACTCACTATGGCTGGTAATAAGCCCAGAGGAACAAAGCCTGGAGCTGAGCTGGGATGGGCAAAGGGAAGCACTATCTGAAGTGGGAAGAGCATGGCAAGAGGGGCTGTAAAGGTGTTGGTAAAACCCAGCTCACACAGAGACCCATGGCAAGGGAAGTCCTCATTTGTTTTCCCAGGCCAAGCCAGTGCAGATGGCATCTAGGCTTGGCAAGAGAATGAATTCTTCAGCTTTCTGGAATGGTCTAGAGCTCAGTCAGGAGCTGCAAGGTGTGTATCACCAGGCTAGTGACATTTCAAAGGATTGCCCTTCAGGCTCTTAGAGATAAGGCAAAGTAATCCTAAAATACCTACCACTGTCCCTCACCATCTTCATGCAAGAGGTGAATTTCATCCCTGTTTTTCACCAGCAGGTCCTCTGATCTTCTTCTCTTGCAGTCTGAAAGGGCTTTGTATTTTCCTGGAGACTGTGGTAGAGAGAAAAACTTATTTAGCTGCATTTCGTATCATGCAGCTTTGATTTCTGACTGCTGCAGGGAATGTGACAGAGCCCTATCAGCTACCCTAATTAAAATTATTTCAAGAAACTGTGGCTGAGACATCTTCTCATTCCCCAAGCTGAAATATGGAAATTCTGAGAGACATGGACAAGATACATCCATTATCCAGTAAGGAAAGCAAGGCAGGCTGGCTGGCCATGGCAGCCCTCCAGGCTCTGAGACTATCACATCTTCACCTACCAGCTGGTTCCCATCCTCCTCCTTGGTGTCTGAGCAGTTGGAGAGGTACTGGTGACCTGACCCCTCCTCCAGCCCCTTGCAGATTTCCAGGGACTGGGACATTGCTGGCCAGCCTGCAAGACAGTGTGGGGCTCAGGCTGGGGACCCCAGCAGCCACAGAAATGCTCCAGAGGGAGGGGAAGGGGCCATACTTCTGTGGGGCTTCTTCTGGGGGGACACAAGCCTGCTGTCCAGCATCACTGGGCTGGTGCACTCCAAGTCGTTCTCTTCAGAGCTGATGGAGGCTTTCTGCTGCTTCTTGAATGGTTAAAAAAATAACCAAAAAAATCTTAGCTTTACTTCATGAATGAACGCAAACTCCACAAGGTTTTGTTAAACAGGGTCAGAAATAATACTGGTACCTCTTATTGTATGTTCCTGTAAAGATTAAGGACTTAGTGCCTGGTTCTCAATCTGAAGTTGCTGCAGTGCCTCTACCCTGAATTAGAGCTCTGTCTTTGCTGTCTCCATCTGTAGAGGAGCTGCAGCTCAGGATGAGCTGCCAGGCTCAAGGGTGCCCCTGGCAGGCCCTGTCCCCAAAGGGTGAGCAGCAGCACAGCCCTCCTGTCCCCTCCCCAGGGACAGGAACGGGGCCAGTACAGAGCCTGCAGGCACTGGGTGCCCACTGATGGAAGGGCACCCCAGAGAGCCCCAGCCTGGCACTCATCTGTCACCCAGCTGGGAGGAGAGCGGGAGCTGCTCTGAGCATGAGCCAGGCTGCTACTTCTCCACTGCTGGGAGGGCAAACACAGCTTAAAATCCAGGTTTTTATTAGCAACGGTCACACTTGAAGAATTACTTTAAAAATTTGTCCTGGTTTGGAGACAAATTTGGGGGGAAAACCCAAATATAGGATCCCTCTGGGAAGCAAACCCAAGTGGCCCCTCCCTTCAACCAGTCCGGAAAAAAAAACCTTTGTGGAGAAAAGTGGAAAAAACTATTTTACTGAACAAATAAAGTGCATACAAGTATAAAGAATGAATAATATGAAACAATAAAACCTCTCGTTCTGGAGTGAGATGGCAAATTGAGAAAGTCCTTGCCGTGGGTGGAGCTCGGCTCTCTCTCAGTCTGTCCTCAGTCCCAGTCCCTCCGGCGCTGCTGGAGAATGCCGAGGTCCAGGCCCCAGTGGGCCGCAGGTGCAGCCCCCAGTGCTCCCCTGGGTTTTCAGTCCAGAGCAGGTTTAAACAGTTCCAAGAAACAGGAAAGAAAAAAAACAGTCCAGGGAACTTCTCTGCCCTAGCTAGCTGAAACTAACTAAAAGCAAGAAGATCTCTGTCCTGCAGTCTCTCCAAGCCTCCGCCGAACACACCGTCCGCAGAAGAATGTGGAGGAGTCAGGCAGTTTTCTCAAAACAAACTCCGCGCTTCTCCTTGCTCTTAGAACCAGTCTTAAAGGCACAGGACTCAATATATAGCAGAAACAGAACAGACGATTGGGGATACAAGCATCATAAAGTTACCCTAGGACATTCCACCCCTTATCCCCATATTGTCAATTTACTAAAACTAATATATACTCTAGCTCTACACACACATATATCTATATAAAAACAATATGCAATATACAGCTACATACAGTGGCAGTACTATTCAGCACGCAACGATAATTACACACGGTTCTCACCCAACAATCAAATCTCCCTGGGGTACACATCGTGTGGTTCCATCTTTCTGCATTACCCACCATGTGCAGCCTGGTCCTTGAGCAAAGACAATCCCACGGATGGGATCCTCCGTACTTGAAGCAGAATTGATCCAAACTGTCTTCCTTAACAAACCTCTTACATGTACTACTGGGACTTTCTCTCCATCTACTGTATGTAGGGGCTCAGATTGGGCAGGGCCTGCTCGGTTGGTGGAACCTTGGGTGTTAACTAACCAGGTGGCCTTTGCTAGATGCTGCTCTCAATTTTTGAATGATCCTCCACCCAGTGCTTTCAGGGTAGTTTTTAGCAGTCTATTGTATCTTTCTACCTTCCCTGAAGCTGGTGCATGATAGGGGATATGGTACACCTACTCAATGCCATGTTCTCTAGCCCAGTTGTTGATGAGGCTGTTCTTGAAATGAGTTCTATTGTTTGACTCAATTTTTCTCAGGGGTACCATGCTTCCAAAGAACTTGCTTTTCAAGGCTTAGAATGGTGTTCCGGGCAGTAGCGTGGGGCACAGGGTAGGTCTCCAGCCACTTAGTTGTGGCTTCTACTATAGTCAGCACATAGCGCTTGCCTTGGCGGGTTTGGGGAAGGGTGATGTAGTCAATCTGCCAGGCTTCCCCGTACTTATACTTGGACTATCACCGACCATACCATAGGGGCTTCACCCGCTTGGCCTGCTTGATGGCAGCACACGTCTCACAGTCATGGATAACCTGAGAAATACTGTTTATGGTTAGATCCACTCCTTGGTCTCGTGCCCACTTATAGGTGGCATCTCTACCCTGGTGACCTGAGGCATCATGGGCCCATTGAGCTAGGAACAATTTTCCCTTGTGTTGCTAATCTAAGTCTATCTTTGACACTTCTATCTTTGCAGCTTGATCTACTTGCTCGTTGTTTCGGTGCTCTTCATTAGCCCGACTCTTGGGGACATGGGCATCTACATGACGGACTTTGACAGGTAGCTTCTCTACCCGAGTGGCAATGTTCTTTCACTCATCTGCAGCCCAGATTGGCTTTCCTCTGTGCTGCTAATTGGCCTTTTTCCACTTCTCTAGCTATCTCCACAGAGCATTGGCTACTATCTACGAATCAGTGTAGAGGTAGAGCTTTGGCTACTTCTCTCTTTCAGCAATGTCCAGGGCCAGTTGAACAGCTTTGAGTTCAGCAAGTTGGCTTGACCTACCTTCTCTTTCAGTGGCTTGTGCAACTTGTCGTGTAGGGCTCCATACGGCTGCTTTCCACTTCTGGTTTATCTCTACGATGCGGCAGGAACTGTCAGTGAAAAGAGCATAGTGTGTTTTTTCTGCTGGCAGTTGGTTGTATGGTGGAGCTTCTTCAGCACGTGTCACTTGTTCCTGCTCCTCTTCATCTATGAGACTAAAGTTTTCACCTTCCGGCCAGTTTGTAATTATTTCCAGAATCCCAGGGCGATTTGGGTTTCTAATGCGGGTGCGCTGAGTGATGAGGGCAATCCATTTGCTCCATGTGGCATTGGTGGCATGGTGGGTAGAGGGAACTTCTGCTTTGAACATCCATCCCAGCACTGGTAGTCAAGGTGCCAGCAGGAGTTGTGTTTCAGTGCCTACCACTTCTGAGGCGGCTTGAACTCTTTCATAGGCGGCCAAGATTTCTTTCTCTGTTGGAGTGTAGTTGGCTTCGGACCTTCTGTAGCTTCGGCTCTAGAATCCCAGTGGTCGGCTTCGAGTCTCCTCAGGCACCTTCTGCCAAAGGCTCCAGGACAGGCTATTGTTCTTGGCTGCTGAGTAGAGCACGTTCTTCACATCTGGTCCTGTCCTGACTGGGCCAAGAGCCACTGCATGAACGATCTCCTGCTTGATCTGGGCAAAGGCTTGTTGCTGTTCAGGGCCCCAGTGGAAATTGTTCTTCTTGCGGGTGACTAGGTAGAGAGGGCTCACAATCTGGCTGTACTCAGGAATGTGCATCCTCTAGAAACCTATGGCGCCTAGGAAAGCTTGTGTTTCCTTTTTGTTGGTTGGTGGACACATTGCTGTGATCTTGTTGATGACTTCAGTGGGAATCTGATGCCTTTCATCTTGCTACTTTATTCTTAGAAACTGGATCTCTCGAGCAGGTCCTTTAACTTTGCTCTTCTTGATAGCGAAGCCAGCCTTTAGGAGAATCTGGATGATCTTCTCTCTTTTCTCAAACACTTCCATTGCTGTGTTTCCCCACACAATGATGTCATCAATGTACTGTAGATGTTCTGGAGCCTCACTCTTTTCCAGTGCAGCCTGGATCAGTCCATGGCAGATGGTGGGGCTGTGTTTCCACTCCTGGGGCAGTCGGTTCCAGGTGTACTGCACGCCCCTCTAGGTGAAAGCAAACTGAGGCCTGCATTCTGCAGCCAGAGGAATGGAGAAAAATGCGTTAGCAATGTCACTTGTGGCGTACTATTTTGCTGCCTTGGACTCCAGCTCGTACTGGAGTTCCAGCATGTCCAGCACAGCAGCGCTCAATGGTGGAGTCACTTCGTTCAAGGCACGGTAGTCTACAGTCAATCTCTATTCTCTGTCAGACTTGCGCACAGGCCAGATGGGGCTGTTGAAGGGTGAGTGGGTTTTGCTGACCACCCCTTGGCTCTCCAGCTCACGGATCATTTTGTGGATGGGGATCACAGCATCTCGAGTTGTTCTGTACTGTCGGCGATGCACTGTTGAAGTGGCAATTGGCACTTGTTGCTCTTCCACCTTCAGAAGACTTACAGTAGATGGGTTCTCTGATAGTCCAGGCAAGGTATTTAACTGCTTAACATCCCCTGTCTCTATCTGCTGCCCTACAGTGTTTAGCAGTGTGTGACTCATTCTAGAAAAGCTATAAGCCATATAGAGGAAAGTCACGAGGTGAAATACCAGGAAGGTGGTGTCTTTAACATTCAAAAGACCTTGAACATTTTCCAAAAGTGATGTAACTGACTCAAAAGAGAAGAAGGAAAAAAGAGGCTGAAGAGCCTCATTCCCTACTCCTCCTTTAACAAACTGGGTGCAATTATTGATAAATCCCCAAAACATGCTACTGGAACTAGGACGCAGGGTAGGACGAAAAAACCATAAACTGAACATACCCAGAACAAACTGCAGTATCTTTATAAGCTTCTTGTAGACCATAATCACCGAACCTAGCAAAATAACTATTCTAATTTGTGCATCCCTAGTGTAAAAGCTGTATGTTAAGGACAATATTGGAGCTATTTCTGGGTAGGAAAACAAACCTAGAGACCAGAAAGGTATTAAGACCTCAAAAAAGCCTGGGGAACAGAAATGCAGAAAAGACTCTATTCTAAGAGATGTTAGGACTTCAAGAAGCAACATGGCCACTGTCTGTTTAATCCCTACCCGAAGGACAACAAAAAATGCAGTTAATAATAATCAGTACAAGTTTTTTCCACTCTCTCGTGCCCCGCAGTGGGTGCCAGTTAAGGGTATGTCCTGGTTTGGAGACAAATTTGGGGGGAAAACCCAAATATAGGAACCCTCTGGGAAGCAAACCCAAGTGGCCCCTCCCTTCAACCAGTCCGGAAAAAAAAACCTTTGTGGAGAAAAGTGGAAAAAACTATTTTACTGAACAAATAAAGTGCATACAAGTATAAAGAATGAATAATATGAAACAATAAAACCTCTCGTTCTGGAGTGAGATGGCAAATTGAGAAAGTCCTTGCCGTGGGTGGAGCTCGGCTCTCTCTCAGTCTGTCCTCAGTCCCAGTCCCTCCGGCGCTGCTGGAGAATGCCGAGGTCCAGGCCCCAGTGGGCCGCAGGTGCAGCCCCCAGTGCTCCCTTGGGTTTTCAGTCCAGAGCAGGTTTAAACAGTTCCAAGAAACAGGAAAGAAAAAAAACAGTCCAGGGAACTTCTCTGCCCTAGCTAGCTGAAACTAACTAAAAGCAAGAAGATCTCTGTCCTGCAGTCTCTCCAAGCCTCTGCCGAACACACCGTCCACAGAAGAATGTGGAGGAGTCAGGCAGTTTTCTCAAAACAAACTCTGCGCTTCTCCTTGCTCTTAGAACCAGTCTTAAAGGCACAGGACTCAATATATAGCACAAACAGAACAGACGATTGGGGATACAAGCATCATAAAGTTACCCTAAGACAAAATTAGACCTTTTGTACAACCCTACTGATTTCTGTTCAGAGAAAAACAGACCTGTTGCGATGCCTTTTGCGTGGTCTCCACACACGCCCAGGCTAGCTCAGGCACCGCGGCATGGAAAGGTACGGACAGCTGGCCGCGCCAGCTAATCCGATCCTGTGGGGTCTTGGCTCCCATGCGACCTCGGCCACAAGCATAGGTGGTGCAAGGCAACGACAGCAGAGAAAGAAAGGCAGACTCTGCTGAGCGGGTCACAAGAGTTTATTGGAGCCCTGGCGCAGGACCTCCTGACCTCCATGTAACTGCCCAGGCAGAGTCCCCCAGGCTGCTTGCCAGCAGCTTTTATTTGGGGGTGGTACAAGGAGAAGAGGCAGTGGGTGAGCAAATCAGGTATCACCAGGGAGGGGTCACACGGATGAATGATATTTTCATAAACCATACATAACTGATGGGGAGGGACCCCCTCTGGATCTGACCTATCACTCGATGCCCTTGGAAGAACTTTCTAGCTCCAGGGGAAGGCCCTGAGATGACAGGCAGACCCCAGAGGAGGGGAGGGGGGGGCGGATTGACATAACGGTTGGAGGGGAGAAAAACAGGGAAAGACCATTAGGGGGAATAAACCGGGGTACATAGAACGATCCACAAATTAACAGCACATACAGTAAAACCAAAAACAAAACCCACACCACTACACTCCAACATGAGTGTATTTACAGGATACTTAGGTAATATTTGCAATATTTATTTTTTGGATGCTGAAACAGGATAGCCATGTCCCACACCACCCTATCCAGGCGCCTCAGTGCTGGGGAGAGGCTCCCAATACATGTGCTGGCTCCCCAGAGGTGGGGCAGGTGTCTGCACTGGGCACAGCCCTGTGCAAGCAGCTTCTTGTCAGTATCATTTCCACTAATTCCTGCGTTTGGCAGAGCAAACACATGGTGGATTACTCAGAAGTATCACACGGCAGACAATACTTGGCAACTTGCTACAGAAAAAAAAAAAACAAAACAAGACACTTGAAGCCAGTGCAGGAGCTTTCATTCAGTGCACATCTTGCTGCTCTGGTCTGTGGCAGCTACAACTCTGGCAAAATATATTTAAGAGGAATTAGTAGTTGTGCTCAGAGGGATAAAAAATAAAATTCCCTTTGACTCATAACAATAACTGACTGAAGATATGTAAAGGCACCCAAGTCCCAAGCTATCTTATGACAGATCTTATGGATCTGTAACATCACACCCAAAGTGCAAAGGTTTCATTTGAATTTATTCAATGGCCTTGAAGTGTAGAAGAAAAGAGCAGAGAAAATTTTACATATGGATCATACACAGAACTTCTACATGTAATAAAGTCTGAGGTTGTGAGCATGGTGAGTGTGACTTTTCAGCCAAAACCTTTATTTGCTTAGAATCGTTTAGGCAACGTGAGACAATTCTGCAGGTTTCTGTTAGCTCTGTTCACCCCCACCATGAGCTAAGTGACCCAGGTGGGTGGGAGCAGGCCAAAGAATTCTTTGGTTTGAGGCAAAAATAAAACCCTTTGGTTTTCCAGAACACTCTACAATTTCAAAAGGTATGTCTCTATGAGCTATAAAAAACAATTCCCCAACTACCCATGGTATTTCCCAGGAGTCTGCAATTGAAAAAAAAATAAATCCTGTTTACACTGAACTGCTGTAATCATAATAAAACATTGAAGAAAACCCCCAGAATCCAAGTAATTTAGAAAAGGCAGCCAGACTGTAGTGCTGTGCCAGTTGAGAAAAGCTGAAGTATGCCATTAACTCAGGACAAAGTTATGCTGAGAAAGCAGCCTCCAAGCACGCTAATTTACTTTTATCATCTCCCTTACAGTATCAGAGGAAAGTTCCCAGCAGTTTGACAACCTTGACACCTACTGTGGGAAATTTGTCATTTATTCTAGGGCCAGTGGAGAAAGTCTGTGACTATTTGCAACTTAGGCCTTGCAGGTTTATCAGATTTCCAGGCCCATTGTTATGGACAAATCAGTAGCAAATTTAATATAAAGTAATTTTAT
>JANEHK010000095.1:694701-724958 GCA_025960845.1 Tachycineta bicolor | reverse complement strand
GTCCTGAATGCTCCTTCCCGGCAGAGTCGGACACCTGAATGGGGTTCCAAGAAGTCGGCATTGGGATGCTGATGGTGACATTCCTGGGTCTTCCTCTTCTAGATTGGTATCATGTGTTAATCACTGGAGGAGGCAGGTGGCTCTTTCTTGATGAATGGGACATCTCCTGTTTGGCCATTCTTTTTGGTTGCTAATCTGGGCTTTGCCCTGCTATTGTCTGGAGTCTCTACATTTTCAAATCAGTCTTGGCAAACAGGAGAGTTTCCACAGCTTGGTGGAAACTCTCTGCTTGTAATACAGTTTATAGTTTATAACATATATAAAATGAATTTATCACAAAATAAATATGACAGTCCCCCACCTCTTTTATAAACATATTAAATTCGTGTTTTCTTTTTAACATTTTTAATAAACTTTTCTACCTTCTACATTTTACTATATTACTAACAATACTGTTTACATTTTAGAATGATGATAAGTTATCCTCAAATTTGCTATAGTCATCTCATTCTCCTTGTGATATCTCTCAGTATTTTTGGTGCACAGCATTTTTTTTTTCTTTATTTTTCTCTCAAATTTTTCTAAAGCTTTTGCTGCTTTATTAGCTTCTTTCTTTTCCTCTAATTTCATTATTTTGGACATCTTAGAGATCTGGCCAGTTTTTCCAACAGCGAGTTCGGGATCTGTGGGCAGGGCTGCAATCTGCATGCCTTGCACCACAGAGTGGATCAGTCGAATGAGACAAAGTATTAAACAAGGCAGAAATATTATTCCAGTAATGGAACATAATACAAAGAAGGCTACTTTTTTTCCACTAGGCACCTTGTCCAAACAACTGGTCCCATCAAGAGGCCTGGAGGATAGGCTTCCATTTTTGCACAGGTACATGGGCCACCTTTTTAATCTCTGCTGCTAGGTCTCTGATGGTCTCCCCATAGTCGTCTATTTCTATACAGCATTCTGATTCATTGAATTTCCCACAAACTCCTCGTTCTTCTGCCAATAGGTAATCTAAGGCTATTCGATTTTGATATACGAATGCCTTCATCTGGGAGTGTTGTCTGGCCAGCAACTCTAGGGCATCTGAGGTATGATTCGAAACAACCTCTACTACAGCTTGGAGTCTTATCAGCCTATTTAATAGATAGATAGGAGTTCTGTAACCCTAACTTCCATCATTTGCCCAGGTTGCAAGGCCATAATATTCTATAATTCTCTCTGCTGGCCATTCCTCCTCTCCCCATCTCTGGTCTCCGCCTGCCATAGGAAGTTCTTTTTTTTTTTTTTTTTTTTTTTTTTTTTTTAACCTCTTTTCTGTCTATTTAGTGTTTCATACAGAGGGGCACCAAATAAATTGCTTTCTGCTCTTGGTAATGTAAAGAAAAGAGGCCGAATCATTCCTAGGGTACAGGACCCTTTCCACTTTTTGGGTAACTCGCTATAGGCTTTCTTTCCACATATCCAATATATACCATTAGGCGCGCTCCATCTCACATTTACCTTTTCTGGTTCTTTACAATATTCTCTCAGACTTTCCAGGGACTGGTAAGGGTTAGCTCCGGAAACTTTATGCCAACATAACTCAATTGAATCAAACCATTCACAGGTTTCTTTTTTCTCCCGGCTCCAGTACCCAGCTGGGATTTCTGGTTGCCAAATCTTGGTTTTGTCACTTGAATTTACAGCTAAGGTGGATATACAGGGGGTATATCCTACCAACTCATTATATTCTCTGCCTTCCCTGCTTATACAGATAGTTCCAATTATTCTTTCATCTAACATCCACCCTTCAGGTCTTTGGATAGTTTTTGAGATGTGGGCATTATCCCACTTTAAAAGTTGTTCCGGAGCTAAATTCTCACCTTTCCATGGCCACTTCTCTGCTGACTTGAGCCCTCCACAAATCCAGCAATTGGATAGACCTAACTCTGTTGCAATTTCTTGCATTAGGTCTATAAATAGGTTCTGATTGGGGGAAGGTAGTCCTCAATCATTGTATTGCTTTTCCAAGTGTTCATAATGTTCACTCTGAGTTTTTAACCTTTCTTGTTCCACCCTTTTCTTTCTCACTTCTGATTCTTGCCTTTTCAATTCCTGAGTCTGATAAATGTCCAAAGATTAATTCGTGTGTAATATGTCTGTATTTTAGTACACCCATATAAAGTATAAGTTGTACATGTTCAAATAAGAAGCTGTAAGATATTTTAAGGTTAATTCATGTAAGTTTATATTCTGTAAACCAAAAAGCCATACAGGGAATGTACGAAATATTTCTGCTGGCAGCAAAAACCCCAGACCAGGGACACAGGGACGGGAAAGGAATTTCAGTGACATGCCTCTGCCAGGAAACCCTGAAAGGAACACAAAAGCCACGGAAGGAACAGATAAGCTACTCAAGAACCAATGATTACATCAGATATGTATCTCACCTGCTTCCTCCGGACATTAACATATCTCCTCATATCTCATCGGACTCTCCTGGACATTATCATGTCAGCGACACACCTGGGCTCAGCCATTATGGTCATTGTTAACCCCAGAAAAACTATTCAAGACTCCTAGACCCGAGCATGAATAATCAATTAAGCCGCCGCGGACGAGGACAACATCGGAGCCTCGTCTCTTCTCTGCGATCCAGTGTATAAAAGGGGACTGCTTCAGACCAAAAATGTGAACTTGGGGGATAGCAGACTGGCAGAGTTTGTTATCAGAGTTCACCCAGTGCCGTGCCCGGGTGTGGTGGTGTGCGTTTGTTTTATTTATTGTAATTTATATTGAGTTTTCTGTAATGGTTTGTTCCTTGTACCCCCCCTGTTTTTAGTATTGGTTGTAACCTGTCTGCCCAAAGTTAGAGAAAGTCAGTTATATGTCAGTCATCTTTTCCCCTTTCATTCCTAACTGCCAATCTCCTCTCTCTCCCCTTGGGTGCCCTGTCTGTCACCCCAAGGCCCTTCCCTAGATTCTAGAAAGCTCCAGGGAGGGGGTCGAGTGATAGGCTGGGACCCTGGCAATCCCCTCTCCTCTTTTTTGGTTGGCCCCCAGTTATTAAGTTTACACCCCCAGTTATACCCCTCATTATTGTAATTGGCTGACCGGTTGTCGCCACCCCGGTTCCCTCCCCTGTTTTTAAGCTCGTGCACACGTGCCCTCGGGGCTCTTCTGGGCAGGGGGCAGAGAGTGCCGATCTCTGTGCTCCCTCTCCCTGCAATAAACATCGTAATACCCTGCCTGGAGGAGTCGACCTTTGGCCGCCGCGGTTGCGTTCTACATCGTCCCGCTCGTAGCTGGCGTGGGGGAAATAAGAACCCACAGGGAGGAGGCAGCTCACCCGACTTGCTGCTCCGACCTATCCACGTTGCCGCAGTGGATAAACTGAGCTGGCCTGTGGCCGCACTGGCAGCCCAAGAACGGACACTGCGACACCCGGGCTCGACACTGTCCTTTTAATTGTGGCTGTCCGAGACTGTCATTTTTGTCTCTCAATAAAATTCTAAATTTTGATTTCTAAAATTTGGTCAATCTCATTTATAACACTGAGCTATCAATTCCATTTTACTTTCTAGATCTAATCCTTCCTCATTCCTTGAAAAACAAAAAGTTTTATCGAATTGTAGACATATTCTATCATCATCACTCCTGAGGAGATCAAGTATGATGGGTTCATTGTCTAGTGAAGTCTCTTTTTCATGTTTCAATTTTCTTCCTACCCAGTACATTTTTCTACCTATGCTGCACATTTCTAATTGACCTTTATCATAACATAACTTATTAACTTGGTACTATGCTACAAAAGTAGATTTCATTTTTCCTCCTAACCACACTGTTCAATTACACTGGCTACATATGGGGATGGTTGGCATCTGTCCAGTCTCCCGTTTCTACATTGCATGGGAGGATGCCTTTCTCCCCTTGAATATAGGCTCAGACTGCCCGTCTCTAGATATTGATTTCAGGTTGTGGCAAATCACCCCCTTTTCCAATTTACATAAATTGTATTGAGTGCCATTGGAAACACAATACCCATTCTCCTTACCCGGCTGACAGTTATACTGAGCTTGGTATTTTATAACTTTTGTGGCAAATTTCCCTTTCAGGCATTGCTCGCATTCATTGGTGGGGTTCTGCCTCAGCGAATCCTTGGGATGCAACCCTCCCACCTGGAACATGACTAGGCACAGGATCATCAGGATTCCCCACCGGTGTACTCCTCTACCTCTGCCTTCGCCCGTGGGGTAGCAGCCTGGGGCGAGGTAAACCATCTTCTTGGCAGCAGGAGTATTCTTCAGGGGTCCTAGTGCTGGTCCAAACCACAAACCTCCTCTTAAAAATGCCCCACCTCAATAGCTTGATGGTGTCAGCTCTGCAGGGTACCTTATTGGTCCTTCGGCACTCGATTGAAAGGACTTTAGCCTTTGCATCCAATTTTCCCCTTATACTTTTTTTGTATAGTAAGTACCACTCTGGAGAATCTAACTCCAGTAAACCTACCTGAGTAGCAAGCACAAGAAGATGGCTAATTGTTACCCTGGTTTTTCTGAGTTTTTTATAGCCTTTTGAATTTTCATAAAATGGAGTCAGATCTATTTAGTTACTGTACAATATTTGAGCAGCTTTCTACCTTTTCCCACATATGTAACATAAACAAATCCTTTGTTTTTCATTCTCTGTCCTTTGTTTGCATATTTCTAACCTGAAAACAATTGTAACTGACAGTTAGTTTAGCCACTTGGCTGAAAGGTGAAAAACCCCAGAAGCCAATCTTCTGCTAGACCCACAAATGTATAAAAAGTAAGAAATAAAATGAAGAGGCTCTCTGTGGTGGTGTGCATTTTGTTTTTATTTATTTAATGTAATTTATATTGAGTTTTTTGTAATGGTTTGTTCCCTGTACCCCCCTGTGTTTGTAATAGTTTTCCCCCTTATGAGTTAGTTGTATAAGTAGACGTTTTCTGTCAATCACTTCTTCCCTGCACCTGTCCCTCTCAGCTTCCCCCCCTCTCCTCGTGGTCGCCCTGTCTGTCACTTGGAGATCCTTCCCTGGATTCTGGAAAGATCCAGGAGAGGCATCGAGTGATAGGCTGGTGCCCGGGGAATCCCCTCCTACCCTCCTGTGATTCGTTAATGGTTCCAAGGTTGACACCCCTGTTACCACCCCTGTGTTCCCTGGTTGGCTGACCCGTTGTCAGCCCTCCCCCGTTTAAAAGTCCCTGTCTAGCTTTGATCCCGGCTCTTCTGGGCAGGGGATCAGGGGGTGCTCTATCTCCCTGCAATCTGTTTTGCCCTGCCTGGAGGAGTCACCCTTTCTTCGGTCCACCGCGGTTGCGTTCTACATCGGTCTACTCGCTGCTGCTGCGAGGGAATTAAGAACCCACGGGGAAGGAGGCGGCTCGCCCGACGTGCTGCCCTGACCCTATCTACGCTGCCGCAGTGTCTAACTGAGCTAGCCTGCGAGCGCTGCAAGCGCGAGGATGGACACAGCGACAGCGGTTTGACGCCCACTGCGGGGCCACATGGCGGACCCCGCGGCATGGATTGGGTCGGAAAGAAGTCCGGCCGAAGAATCCTTGGACGCCCAGCTACCCCTGCTGGAGCAGCTCAGATCACGCTCGCAGGGGAGAAGAGGGAAGCCCTGAGCGCCCAGAGGGTCCTCTTCAGGTGGCCGAATCCACAGCATCAGGTTTTATTTGGTTCCAGGAGGGGGTAAGTTGCCCTTCGGGAGGGCACTTACTTTAAAGGAGGGTTAAGACCCTAAAGCTGCGCAGCTCGGGGGGGTGGAGGTTTGCCCCACTCTCCTGCGGGATCTCTCCTCGGAACGCGCTTTGGTTTTTTCTGTTCTTTAAAATTTAATTTAAGGACAGTGGCTCGGAGTTCGGGAGAGTGAAGACCCCGAAGTTTTAAAGCCACCGGTTTTTTTTTCTTCGTCGCGGCTCCCGGGGCTTCGTCGGTTTCGCAATCACCCGGTTTTAAGCGAGGTCCGCGGTTTGCTATTTTGTTACATTTTACTTTTGCCTGAGTTACTGTGGGTGAGCAGCAGGCTTCAGAGAGATGGGCGCTCAACTCTCAGCTGCTCAGAAAGGATTGTATCATAGTTTAATTTCCTTAGTTGAGCTCGCCAATTTAAAAGTTACTAAAGGCGAGCTGAAAAAGTTAGTTCGGTGGCTGTTTCTGCATTTCCCTCAGACATCTCCGGAGCAAGTGTACAGCCCGAAATTTTGGAGAGCTGTGAATAATAAAATACATAATTTGGCTCTCTCTGGAGACAAAAAAGCTTCAGAATTTTTTAATTTGGCCACGCAGCTGTCGGCTGCCACAGTAAAAATAGTGAAAGGAGTGCAGAAACAGAAACAACCTTCCCCCTGTTCACCTCAATCCCAATCCCTTCCCTCGTGTCCCCAGAAGGGAACCCTGAGGGGGGCAGCAGGACCTCTGCCTGCTGGCTCAGGCCTCCCCAGGACTCCCCAGTCCCCCAGCCTGGGCAGTCCTAGCCAGACTGCTCAGGGCTTCTCGGGCAGCCCTGGCCAGGCTGCTGGAGAATCTCACCCACCCTCATATTCCCTAGTTAATAAACCCAAAGTTCGTTTTAGTGTTTCAAAGGGGCCAACACAAAATGGAGTCCCCAGCCCTTGTCCCCAAGATGGAGGGGGCCACATGGCACGATCCTCCCCATCCCCCTATCCTCCTTCCTACAATCCCTTTCTTCCCGCCTTGGATCAGCCCAACCCCTTCCTCTCCTCAGCCCCTCCTATCCCCCAGAAGGCTCCACCCATGCATCCTCCCTCTCCCAAGACCACTCCCACAGCTCCTCCTGTTGGCCCCTCCCAGGGAAACGCCCAGAAGTCATCGGCGTCATCCCAGACCACGCCCCCCACCGAAAGACACGCCTCCTGGGCCTCCGGTTCCCACGCTCCCCCGCCCGGTTCCCACGGTCTGGAACCAGGGGGGGTGGGGCCGGGGCCTGTGTCTACTGAGGCACAGCTGCCTCCCCCTATCCCCTCATTAGCCCCAGTCACTTACAAAGCCTCCCGAGGAGGGCACAACATTCGTGCGGTCCATCACCCATTCTCCCAAGCTACCATCCGGGACCTGTGCAAGGCCCATCGGGATTATGGACGGGACAGCCCCTATTTTAGGGGACTGCTCTGCTCTAATCTCGAGGGAGTCGTGGTTATTCCTGCTGATCTTAAGCAGTTGTTTTCCTGCCTGATGGACTCCACGGAGTTCATGCTGTGGGAAACAGCATGGAAGCAGCTGCTTGAGGAAGCATTGCCAGGTCTCCTTGTCGACCCTGAGACAGCAGTCGACGAGGATGGGGGTGCCCTCACCCTGGAACACCTTATGGGTGAGGGAAGGTGGGTGGGTCCAACGGACCAAGCATCATCTATTCCAATTAAAGCCCTCAATTTAGTGCGAGAACATGCGGTGACTGCATTCTTTAGTATGATGCCAGAGGGTCCGGTAGTGCCTTATTGTAAGATCATTCAGGACATAAAAGAACCATTTACCAAGTTTGTAGAAAGGCTCACCCGAGCTGTTGAAGTTCAAGTATCGGACGTGGCAGTGAGGGGTGGTATCCTAAGGGAAATGGTGTTCGCAAATGCGAATGGTTTATGCAGAAATGCAATTTTGACTTTACCCTTGGACCCCCCTCCTACCATTCAGGACATGCTCAGGGTGTGCCAGCTAAAGGTTCCTTTTATGCAGGGTAACGAACCGGACCCAAAACAAAAACAACATAGAGTAGCTACTGTCACTGGCAATCGGTCGTTCTCCACCAGAGACCCAAACCGCAGGCCGCATGTTCCGCAAAGGCATAGATGTGTCATATGCTGGGAGCCGGGGCACTGGGCAAACAACTGCCCATTAAGGGAAGATATAGAGGCGTTGAAGATCAAAAAAGGGGGAGGGGGGGGAGGAGGGAGAACAGGGGCGGAGGGCAGAGGCTCCCGCCAGTTAAACTAAAGGAGGAGCGCAGGTCCGCCCGGCGCTATGATAAAAATAGGGCGGACCAGGCAGTGGGAGAAAGGGAGGAGAAAGTGAGCGCCAATGAAACGCTGCCTGAAGGAATTAAAACTACCGGACTGGACAAATTACCTGATGAGACATTTCAAACTGACCATGACTTAACCAAACAGATTCTTGTTACTACCTCTAGGCATGAGCCTTTTAAGTTACAGCTTTCTGAGGCCATGTACTTGAGGACCACGGAGTGGACCTTCCTTTCCTTAAACATCAAAGAGCAAGGTACCTGGCCAGTCAGTGGAAGAGAGTTCATCGTCATCGGGGACTGTAAGTACACCCCGCAAGAGGTCGAGGTCCTCCCAGGAGTGCTGGTTAACAATCCTGGAAACCTTGTCCTCTGGCTGCGATGCACCCATCCGCCAGCATTCCTTCCAAAGGGACAGATCATCGCCCAAATCATCCCTGCCCGGGGGCCAAGCAAAACATCGACGGTCCCAGTGGCTTGCCCAGTGCAAGCCATCACAGAAGAGAGGCCCCGGGTAGTGTGTGAGTTCACGGTGGGTGGGGAAACCCTGAACATCCGGGGTCTTTTAGACACCGGGGCAGGCATAACGATCGTGCCAGCGCAGAATTGGCCGTCACATTGGGCTCTGCAAGACGTGGCTGGACAAGTCCAAGGTGTAGGAGGGTCGCAATTGGCACGACAATCTAAGAGCATAGTACAAATTAGGGGGCCGACAGGGCAATTGGCGAACATACGCCCTTACGTTTTGAACTATAAGGAACCTCTGCTTGGAAGAGATCTCATGTCTCAATGGGGGGTCAAGATTGACATACCTGACCCCTCAGTGGAAATTTCCACCACGACCATTGGAGAGCATCCCACCAAAAAACTAAATTGGCTGACTAATAATCCAGTTTGGGTGGAGCAATGGCCGCTGTCAAAACAAAAATTAAAAGCGCTCGAGGAGCTCGTGGAGGAGCAATTACGTAAAGGCCACATCGTCGAAACAGACAGCCCTTGGAATTCTCCGGTTTTTGTCATTCAAAAGCCGGGGAAGGGCAAGTGGCGCCTCCTCCAAGACCTCCGCCAAATTAACAATGTAATTGAAGACATGGGGTCCCTCCAACCTGGGATGCCTTCCCCAACTATGCTCCCTCAAAACTGGCAATTAGCAATAATAGATATAAAAGACTGCTTTTTCCATATTCCCCTACACCCGGACGATGCCCCATGTTTTGCTTTCTCGGTACCTACCATCAACCGGGAAGCCCCAAGGAAGCGATATCACTGGCGGGTACTCCCTCAGGGAATGAAGAACAGTCCGGTTATCTGCCAGTGGTATGTTGCCTCCTTGCTGTCCCCTGTCCGCACAGCCGTGAGCCAGGCCATCATTCACCACTACATGGATGATGTCCTGGTGTGCGCCCCGAGCGACGATGAACTTAAACACGCGCTTGACCTGACAATCAATGCATTGATTGCTGCAGGGTTCGAGCTGCAGGAGGAGAAAGTTCAACGGATGCCACCATGGAAGTACCTCGGGCTGGACATCAGCAAGCGGACCATTGTGCCGCAAAAATTGGCCATCAAAACAAAAGTGAGTACTCTGGCGGATGTCCACCAACTGTGTGGGGCTTTGAATTGGGTAAGACCCTGGCTAGGTCTGACCACTGAGGACTTAGCCCCCCTTTTCAATTTATTGAAAGGGGGAGAGGAGCTTAGTTCTCCTAGGGTTCTTACCCCAGAGGCAGAGAAAGCTCTGGAGAGGATTCAGGACGCAATGTCCTCAAGGCAAGCTCACAGATTTGACCCCGAGCTGCCTTTCAAATTTATCATCATGGGGAAGTTACCACACCTCCATGGGATGATCTTCCAGTGGAGGGACATCCCGAAAAAGGACCGAGATGGGAAAGATCCACTCTCCATCATAGAGTGGGTCTTCCTGAGTCACCATCGGTCCAAAAGGATGACCCGGCTGCAAGAGTTGGTGGCTGAGCTGATCCGAAAGGCAAGGCTTTGGATCAGAGAATTGGCCGGATGTGACTTTGCGTGCATTCACATCCCAATTGGATTACGCTCGGGCCAAATTTCAAAATCAATGTTGGAACACTTGCTTCAGGAGAACGAAGCGTTACAGTTCGCTCTAGACTCCTTTGCTGGGCAAATTTCAATTCATCGGCCTGCCCACAAAATTTTCAATCAGGATGTCAAATTAGTATTGTCACTCAAGGAGGTTCAAAGCAGAAGACCACTCAAGGCCTTAACCGTTTTTACAGACGCGTCCGGAAGGTCCCACAAGTCTGTTTTTACTTGGAAGGACCCTCAAACTCAGCAGTGGGAGGCTGATATCGCTGAGGTGGAAGGATCACCTCAGGTTGCTGAGTTGGCCGCAGTCGTTAGGGCATTTGAGAGGTTTTCCGAACCTTTTAATCTGGTCACAGACTCCGCATATGTTGCGGGGGTGGTGTCTAGAGCGGAGCAAGCTGTCTTGCAAGAAGTGTCCAACATCACTCTGTATGAGTTGCTCTCGAAATTAGTTAAACTAGTCTCCCACTGAGAGCACCCATTTTTTGTAATGCACACAAGGTCACACACGGATTTGCCGGGCTTCATTGCGGAGGGAAACAGGAAGGCGGATGCCCTCGCTGCCCCTGCCGAGATGGCCCCTCTGCCAAACATCTTCCAACAGGCTAAACTCAGTCACCAACTGTTCCACCAGAACGCGCCTGGCCTTGTTCGCCGCTTCCACCTAACGCGGGAACAGGCCAAGGCCATCGTGGCTGCGTGTCCGTCCTGCTCCCGACATGCGATCCCAACTTTGCATGCGGGGGTTAATCCCCGGGGGTTCAAAAGCTGTGAGGTGTGGCAAACAGATGTCACTCATTTCCCCGAATTCGGCCGTCAAAAGTATATTCATGTGTCTGTAGATACCTTCTCTGGAGCAGTCTTCGCTTCTGCCCACACAGGAGAGAAGGCAGGGGATGTCATTAAACATCTTATCCATGCCTTCTCCTTTATGGGTATCCCGAGAGAACTAAAGACAGATAACGGCCCGGCGTACAAATCCAGGGAGCTCTGCAGCTTTCTGCAGCAATGGGGGGTGGAGCATAAGACTGGCATCCCCCACTCCCCCACAGGTCAAGCCGTGGTGGAGAGGACCCATCAAAACATCAAGAGAGTTTTACATCTGCAGCAGCGGGTCCTCAAGACAGAAACACCGTCTGTCAGGCTGGCCAGGGCGCTTTTCACCATCAACTTTTTAAACTGTTCTTTTGGAGGTTTAAATCCACCCATGGTGCGGCATTTTAACGATAAAGCGTCTTTTTCCATCAAAGACAGGCCTCCAGTCATGGTCAGGGATCCTGAGTCTGGAAGGACGGAAGGGCCTCATGACCTGGTCACGTGGGGACGTGGGTACGCTTGCGTGTCCACCCCCACGGGGCCAAGATGGATTCCATCAAAATGGGTAAGGCCCTACGTCCCTAAGGGCTCAGGATCAAAAAGGGTCACCAGTCCACAGGTAGCGGAGGCAGCGTGGAGGCGAAAGAGGAAGGAACAGCAACATTCCTGGGTGGAGCTCCCTTTTTCTAACTGTCCTGAATTTATGTAATCCCTATCTGTTATTATGTTCTGTAACCTTTGTATTTAGTTGTCTTTCAGTTATAATGAAGAAGTCTATCCCAGCCGGATCCCCTACTCCAAGGAAGAATTATCTGATCCTTGGAGCCATATTGACGCTCAGCCTTTGTCTCACTGTGGAAACATCAAACGGGAGACTGACGATTGGCTGGGCGGGATTTTCACCAATTGGGGAATTTCTGGCTGGGTTTCATCAATTATAAAGACAGTTTTGTTGTGTTTGTTTATTTTAATGTTAATTCTGATTGCGTTCGGTATAATCAAAAGAATGTTGTATAATTTGGTTTCTGCCACCACTCACTCCCCCACCATAAATCATCTCACCGTGCCACCTGGAAAGGATGGATTGGAGATGGAGGAAGAGCTGGAGTGGGACCGTGAAGAGGACGACAACCGGAACCCCGACGAAGAAAATCATGGACTGGGGTATCCGACCTGACAGGGATGGTTCACGGAGATCTACCCGGCGTCCAAATGTCTACCTCCCCCATTCCAAGTCACCTCCTCTTTAAGAACAGAAAAGGGGGAGATGTGGTGGTGTGCATTTTGTTTTTATTTATTTAATGTAATTTATATTGAGTTTTTTGTAATGGTTTGTTCCCTGTACCCCCCTGTGTTTGTAATAGTTTTCCCCCTTATGAGTTAGTTGTATAAGTAGACGTTTTCTGTCAATCATTTCTTCCCTGCACCTGTCCCTCTCAGCTTCCCCCCCTCTCCTCGTGGTCACCCTGTCTGTCACTTAGAGATCCTTCCCTGGATTCTGGAAAGATCCAGGAGAGGCATCGAGTGATAGGCTGGTGCCCGGGGAATCCCCTCCTACCCTCCTGTGATTCGTTAATGGTTCCAAGGTTGACACCCCTGTTACCACCCCTGTGTTCCCTGGTTGGCTGACCCGTTGTCAGCCCTCCCCCGTTTAAAAGTCCCTGTCTAGCTTTGATCTCGGCTCTTCTGGGCAGGGGATCAGGGGGTGCTCTATCTCCCTGCAATCTGTTTTGCCCTGCCTGGAGGAGTCACCCTTTCTTCGGTCCACCGCGGTTGCGTTCTACATCGGTCTACTCGCTGCTGCTGCGAGGGAATTAAGAACCCACGGGGAAGGAGGCGGCTCGCCCGACGTGCTGCCCTGACCCTATCTACGCTGCCGCAGTGTCTAACTGAGCTAGCCTGCGAGCGCTGCAAGCGCGAGGATGGACACAGCGACAGCTCTCTCTCCGTCTGAACTCAGCTTGAGCCGGATTGGAGGAACCTCTGCTCTGCGAAACCTCTTGTCTGCGTGTGGTTGCTTTGCGTGTCGTAGTGACAGCTAGTCTCCTCCTCCTCTTTTTCAAAACATTTCGTACACAAGCCCTTAGGTCTGTATCCTCTTTTACAGTGAGCCACCCATATTTGTTTACACAGAACACATTTGAAGTGAATAAATGGGAAACATTCACAATCCTTTTCCTTGCAACTTATCTGGTCTTCTTCTGTCATTTACAGTGGCGCTGTAACTTGATCTTTAAGTCTCCAGGAGAAGAGGACACTTTCCACTCTGGGGTGCAGTCCTGAAGCTCAATCTTTTTCACTCGGGATGCGTGAGTCCAACCTTTTTTCTGCTGTTGTAATAGCTGTATCTGTGGTGAGGAGGACAAGAAAAGGACCTTCCCAATGAGGTGTCAGCGGGACCTCCTTCTAGGTTTTGATTAACACCTCCTCTCCCAGTTGTATTTTGTGTATAGCAAACCCTAAAGGGTTGCTCTGAGTTATCAGTCCATGCTTTTGCAAGTCCTGCAGGTTCTTATTTATAGCTATTAGGTAAGGTTGAATCTGGCTGTCTTCTATTCGGGGATGCCCCACCAGCATCCCATGTTTGTAAGACATTCCATGTAACATTTCTAATGGTGACAGCCCAGTTTCAGAGTGTGGCATAGTTCTGATGTTTAAAAGTGCTAAAGGAAGACACTTTAACTAGGACATTTTTGTTTCTAACATTCATTTTGATAGCTGGGCTTTTAATGTTTGATTCATTCTCTCTACTTGTCCTGAGCTTTGTGGGTGCCACGGGGTATGATATTGCGATCGAATTCTTAAAGCCTCTGCTGTTTGTTTTATGATTTTTGAGGTAAAATGGATCTCCTGGTCCAAATCTATATGATCTACTATTCCATATCGGGGTATAATCTCTTTCAGCAAAATTTTTTGATACTGCCTGAGCTCTAGCTCTTGCACTCAGGAAAGCTTCAACCCAGTGAGTTAACTTATCAAATATTACCAATAAAAATTAATATCTTCCTACCTTTGGTAATTCAGTGAAATCCACCTGGATCCTTTCAAACGGACTGTGATATATGTCCTAAAGTTTATTCGTGTTAAGTAATAAGATATGTAATTCATTCACCGCAGAATGTAATAACGTACCATGTAACATTAATCCACTTTAAGTTTAGTTTAAGATCAGTAAACTCAAAGGTGTGTACAGGGTTAACTGAGACGAAAACTACACAGAGGGACACGAGGAATTCCTCAGGAAATCGTTTTAGAAACAGCACAAAAAGACGGAAAAGGGAGATGGGTGCCCTGATAATCTCATGATTACATCAGATCGATATCTTATCTGTTCCGGCCCAGTGTTAACATTTCCAAACCTTCTCCGGACGCGGCAATCAGGACATTGTTCTGCTTTTGAGGAGCTATTCAGCGGACCCCGGACCGAACATGAATATCTAATGAAGCTACCATGAGGCAAGAGTCTTACGGTCTCAGCCAGCTCTCAGCGGAGGACTGTATAAAAATACGCAGTATTGGACCCAATTTGTGAACAGAGGAGGTAACAGGCTGACAGAGTCAGTTACCGTGTTCACCCAGTGCCGAAATCCCGGGTTTCGACGCTGTCCCTTTTAATTGTAGCTACCTGAGATTGTGTTTAAGTCTCAAAATAAAATTCTAAATTTTAATTTACTGAATTTAGCTTGAAAAATTTATTACACAGACAATAGGCTATGGGGCATCCTCCCAAGGCAATTTGTTTTGATCTGGCCCGATTAACTTTTTGGCAGATCATATGCCCGTGCACCTCTTGTTTTGCTAATTCATAAATTCCTTTACACCCAAAGAATTTTAAAAATTGATCTGCGAGGGCTTGAGCCCCCCAGTGAGTCTGCTGGTGCAATCTCTTTAAGATTTTTCTAGCATAGTCCTTGGCTAGTAGTTCTCTCCCATCAGGCAGCTTCCACCTCCCTTCCTCTAGTTTTCTTCCTATTTTCTCATATCCTTCAATTTCTCTTTTTGAAGGACATGGGGGATATACTTGAGTCTCATTTGCCCCAACCTGAGGTATACTTACTGTGAGTAATGCTGCTCTTTTTGATTCCTTGTCTGCTAGGCTATTTCCCCTAATTTGAAATTGCATCCCTACCTGGTGTCCCTTTACATACACAATGGATATTTCTTTATGCTCTCTAATAGCCTCCAGAATTTGTCTTATAATTTCACTATGAACTAACCCTCATCCCCGAGTGTTAATTAAACCCTTTTCTTCCCAAATTTTCCCAAAGGTATGAGCTACCCCAAAAGCATATTTCGAATCTGTAAATATAGTACTTTTGTTTCCTTTTAACTTCTTTAATGCCCGTAATACTGTATATAATTCACAAGCTTGTGCTGACCAACTAACATTCAGAGGACCTGACTCCACTACCCTTCCTGACTTACCATCTACTATTGTATATCCTGACTTTCTCTTCCCCTCTACAACTCTGGCTGACCCATCCACAAACCATTTCTCTCCGTCTTCAAATTCTTCTTCTTCCAAATCTGGCCTTATCT
Source organism: Tachycineta bicolor (assembly GCA_025960845.1). Classification (NCBI taxonomy): domain Eukaryota; kingdom Metazoa; phylum Chordata; class Aves; order Passeriformes; family Hirundinidae; genus Tachycineta; species Tachycineta bicolor. The sequence goes on along the minus strand of JANEHK010000095.1, from coordinate 709,555 downwards.
TTGTCTGAAGCTCTATTATCTCTGCACAGCTGTGAGTAGGTTTCTCTTATGTTTCACCAAACAGAAACTGGGCTGGGTTCTGAGCAGTGGTGGTTCGTAATTCCGTCCTGGGTGAATGAATCAAAATAGCCTCATACTTTAGGAGCCGAGCATCTGTGAGCCATTTGTCAACCTTTTGTTGTAAAATGTTCCTCACATTATGAGGAGTATATACTACTAATGGGGCTCCAAATGCCACCTTTGCTTCCTCTACCAATAGTGCAACTGCCACAATTGCTTGTAAGCAAGTAGGCCACCCTTTGCTTACAGGATCCAGGAGCTTAGACAGGTATCCCACAGGTTTCTTATTTCCTGCCCAGTCCTGTGTTAGAACACCATAAGCAGTATGATTGCTAACATCCACAAATAACTGAAACTGTCTTTTCACATCAGGATGGCTTAACACTGGAGCAGTTGCCAGTGTTTCTTTTAGTATTTTAAATCCCTGTTCATCTTGTTCTGTCCATTTCAATCTATCAGTTGTTAGTTTTTCATACAGGAATTTTACCTTTTCACTATACCCCTCAATCCACTGTCTGCAGTACCCCAAAAGTCCCAATACTTGCCTAATTTCCCTTTTTGTTTGTGGAGAAGGTAAGGCAACGATACTTGCCACCTTCTCAGGGTCCAGTTTCTTTTTCCCTTTGGAAATCCAGTGTCCCAAATACTTCACCTCAGATTTTGTGAATTGCAATTTTGATTTAGAAACTTTCAATCCCTTGTTTCCCAGGAAATTTAATAGCGCTATAGTGCTTTCTCTTACCTCCTCCTCTTTTGGTCCTGCTACTAACAAATCATCTTCCTGCTTTTTCTAATGAAAACTATACTTTAGGATCAATTTTATTCTCATCTCTGGTAGTCAATTTGCATAAATGTAGAAATTGTTTCTTTCCCCACCGTTGCTGAACTCCAGGACGGTGTATGTAAACGAGAGATCTCTGCAGTTAGGTTTTAGAAGATTGGGTTTATTGTAAGGGATGTAAGGCCTTGCTCTGAGCTGCCAGGCGCAGCTCGTGGCACGGCCAAGGAGGTGGGGGAAGGGCAAGGGTAGGGAATGGTGGGGAGCAAAGAGAGAGGTAAAGAGAGGTAAAAAGCAAAAGAGCAAAAGAGAGAGGTAAAAAGCAAAAGAGCAAAAGAGGCCGACCCACCTTTGGAGCCCCCTGATAAGGGGTCTCGAGGTGGGCCGGAACAGGATCTGTGCCAATGGGCTTACAGATACCTGATACTTTAGGGGAGGGGTACAGGTGTGGGATGAACCATTGGGGGGTGTGACAGAACATTCCATTTGACCTGGGTCTGGTGACCTTCAGCAGGTCACACAACTGTTTTCTTATACATCCAGTATCCAATACATCTCAAACATCAAAACTTACTTTCAATTCTATCTCACCCACATGTCCCACATTCCCAGAATATAGGCAATCATATTTATAGGGTTTTTTGGCCTCATCCTCCCCAACACATAAACTTACTACTAATCGTGAATCTTTTGCCGCCAAATTTATTCCTAGAGCTATAATTGAGACATTAATTTTGAAGAACTAAGGATTTTTAGGAAAGTTAAGATAATAAGTTGCTGTATTAGCTGAAGTAGATAGGTAATCTTTGTTCGCAGTTAACAGAAGCTGGATCTTAGATAAGCTATCCCAGATTTAGTAACTCATTGCTTGTCAGCTTTATGTTTTTGTAGCTGTGCTTGTAACAAAAAAACAAAATGTGGTAAATAAGATATAAGATATAAGATAACTGCAGACTTCCTGCTTAAAGAACCCATTCAACACAGGAAACGATAAGTTCTACCAAGGATTCATTTATCACAAATGCGTTGAAAAGGTAGAAAGGTCAGGATGAGGAAGACTCATCTTACTTCCTCATTTTGGGTGACCCCTCCTCAGAAGAGACCCCCAACTCATTTTAAGAAACAAAGTAGGCATGCTTAATAGCCTTTTTGCCAATTAGCATACGAAGCGAGGAATGGGAGGTGACAGGGGTATGAATATGCATTTGTATTTTGGGTATTCAACACTTTTGTAAATAAAAGGCTTTGTAGTTACCTGTGATTTTCGCAGTGCGAATTAGGGAAATATCCCGCTGTGCTGCCCGGCTGTAATTAACATACACTTTCTAACTTTAAACTGTTAGAGAGTTTTTGTCCGTCACAGTTGGGTATCGATACTAGGTCAATACCCATATTTCTTTAATAAGTCACATCAAGATTGGCCGCCCCAGCGCCAAATCAGGCTCGGGTGGTGGTGGAGCGGAGCTGCCAAATACCGCAGCAGCAAGGCTGCCCTCAACGGCTATCGGTTGGGTTGCGCCGTGGATCAGAGTAAAGAACAGGGAGAGGGTTTCTTGCATGCTTCTCAAAGGATTTATTCCCCAAGGGGTGCAGTGACAAAAAAAAAAGAAAAGCCTGAGCTTGCACAGTCTTTTAAACGGGGGAGGAACAGGGACAATGTCTTGGTTTTGAAAGATAGTTGTCTGCCAGGGAAAGCTAGAGCTTCCCTTGGAATGGAGAATGTAAACCCTCTTCCCTCCAAATTATTATAATTTTGCAATTAGGTAGGGGCTTTCAGGCAAAGATATGGGAATAGGAGTAACAGTTCTTTACTGGGAATATTAAAAAAAAAAAAAAAAAAAAAAAAGAAAATACAAATGTAGTAGTACAAAAATAACAAGCAAGCAAGCAAACAGTAAGCCTGGAAAAACCCTGAAAGAGTCAGGGATATGACCTGATGTTGGGGGTTAGGTTTGTTCCTTTTGTCTTAAGGAATTTTCCCCCATAAGTTACTAAGAAGCAAAGTGCTGGTACTCAGATGGTACTTGACTAACACAAAGGAGGGGGAAGATCACAGTGAGTTTTGGGGCAGGAAAAGGACAGGGCTGGGGGAGCTGGGGGGGCATGGGTGGGAGGTTTTGCTCCGGGCATAGGAGACAACAGCAAGACTGCCCTTTGCTGTGGGAGAAGTCCACTGTCAACAGAAAATCTGGTCCTGGGAGATCTACCATCATCTATCTCCTTGTGTGCCCAGGAATTCTGAGCTCCTTCTCCTGCCCTGCAGGAGCTGGGCTAGCCCTGCCCAGGAGTCATGGTTTCTGCAGCACTGCTTTTTCTTTCTTTTTGCGATGCTGTAGCCCCACACCCCCCCTGCCTGCCAGGACGTCCTGCCCCTGCCTTGCCAGGGACAATCCTGCCTTTCCAGTCACCAGCCCCTGAGTTTCCACCGTTCCAGCTTGGTGCTCTCAGAGCCCCAAGAGATCAGACTGCCCTGGGCTTTGTGAAACAAAGCCCCTCGAGGTTCCTGGTTCTTTTTATTATTATTTCTGTAGTTGTTGTTTGTAATAAATACGATAAGTCAAATTCAGTGAATCAAAATTTAGAATTTTATTTTGAGACTTAAACACAGTCTCTGGTAGCCACAATTAAAAGGGACAGTGTCGAATCCCGGGATTTCGGCACTGGGTGAACACGGTAACCGACTCTGCTAGCCTGTTACCCTCTCTGTTCACGAATTGGGTCTCCAAGCTGCGGATTTTTATACAGTCTTTCGCTGGGGTCCAGCTGAGACCGTGTGACTCGTGCCTTGAGGTAGCTTCATTAGACATTCATGCCTGTGTCCGGAGTCCGGTGAATAGTTTCTCAAAGGCAGAACAATGTCCTGATGGCTGTGTCTGGAGAAGTTTTTGGAAATGGTAATATCGGGCCGGAACAGATAAGATAGTGATCTGATACAATCAGGGGGTCGTCAGAGCACCTATCTCCCTTTTCCATCCCTTTGTGCTGTCTTTGCAATGATTCCCAGCAGAGATCCTCTGTGCCTCACTGTGCAGCTTTTGTCTCAGTTAACCCTGTATACACCTTTTAGTTTATTGATTTTAAATTCAATTTCAAGTAGATTAATGTTATAAGATACATTATTACATTCTGCAGCGAACTAATTACATATTTTATTGCTTAACATGAAATAACTTTAGGACATATATCACAATCCCTCCCCTTCTATATAAACTTATTTAATTCGTGTTCTGGTTATTGCCTTTTTTCTCGTTCTGATAAAAAAGCCTCTTAACCAACTATTTCTTAAACATGAAAAAGTGTTTTCATTATTCTTAAGGTACCTCTATTCTCCGGGCTCACCCCAATATATTCTTTCTTTTCCTCCTTTTTGTATTTGAACTTCAAAATTTGCTAGCACTTTAGCTGCTTTGCTCTTTTTCTCATTTAGTTTCACGATTTTTGGTATTGTATTATTTTTGTTAAAACCTCTTGATGCTAATTCCGGATCTGTTGGCAATGATGCTCTCTGCATCCCTTGAATAACAAGAAATTAGACATGGTAAAAAGATAACTTCAGCTACAGAATATAAGATGAAAAAAACTCACTTTTTTTTTTTTTTTTCCACCAAGCTCCTGTCCTAAACAATTGATCTCACCAGGAGGTCTGGAGGATTGAGTTCTATTTCTGGATGGGTACATGAGCTACCCTCTTTATTTTAGCTGCTAGTCCCTTAATAGTCTCCCTGTAATCGTTTATTTCAATGCAACACTCAGATTTATTGAATTTAACACACACATTTCCCTCTTCTGCTAACAGGTAGTCTAGAGTGATTTCATTCTGTTACACAAAAGCCCTCATCTGTGAGTGCTGCTGTGCCAGCAGCTCCAAAGCATCTGAGGTGTGATTCGAGACTGTTTCTACTACGGCTTGCAGCTTGATTAATCTGTTGAGCAAGTAGACTGGAGTTCTGTACCCTTAACTCTCATCTTGAGCCCATGTTGCGGGACCATAGTATTCTATTATACGTTTTGCAGGCTATTCTTTACTACCTTATTTCTTTACTAATGCAGGTGGTCTCTATTATTCGTTTATCTAAGGTCTACTCCTCAGGTCGTGACATGGTTTTTATTATCTGGTTATCCTATCTCAGAAGTTGTTCTGGTGCTAGGCTCTCTCCCTTCCAGGGCCATCTCTCAGCTGACTTTAATCCCTCACAAATCCAGCAATTTGACAGCCCTAATTCAGTGGCAATTTCTTGCACCAGGTTTACAAACAGGTTTTTGCTAGAGGCTGGCAAGCTCCAATCACTAGATTGTTTCTTTAATTGTTCGTACTGTTAACTAAGTGACCTCATCCTTTCCTGCTCCATCTTTTTTCTTTTTGCCTCTAGTTCTTGTCTTTTTAATTCTTGAGCTAATTTCTGTATCTTGCTTTCTGGATCCATCCCCTCTTCATTGTTAGAGAAACAGAAGGTTCTTTCTAACTTCAGACAGATCCTTTCATTGTTCTCACTTAACATATTTAGGATGATGGGCCCGCTGTTTAAAGCAGCTGTCTGGGGTTTTGTATTCTGCCCCACCCAATAGGTTTTCCGTTCAGGGTGCACATTCCTAGATTATTCTGATCGTAGCACAGTTTGTTTACCTGCAAATAGGCTACAAAGGTGGACTCCTTCTTACTCCTAACTCACACAGTTTTGTTACATTGTTCACATCTAGGAATTACGGGTATACTACCTAGCTCTCTCCTCTTTCTAGACATTGCCACTGGGTTGAGGTATATTGTTTTTTCTTTTAATTCACATATTTTAAACTAACTTTCGTTGTGAGAGCAAATTCCCCTTTTTGGATTTCTGGACAGTTAAAATGTACTTTGAAAATCTTATCTTGGCCCCAGGTAGGCTCTCGCTGAGTTTCCTTTAGGCATTTTTTCCTGCCCCATCTGCCCCTCAGGGTTGGGGAGGCTAATCGTGGGGTACATGGCTAGACTTAGGATCACTAGGATTGCCCCTGGGTATACCCCTCTGCCTTCGTCTCTGCCCACCGGGTTGCTACTGGCGGCGAGGTAAACCATCTTCTCGGCAGCAAGGGTATTCTTCTGGGCCTCCATAGTCTGTCCTGTGAGCATATTGCCTTTTGTACGCGCCCCACCTGGCCAATTTTATTTGGTCCGCTATACAGGGTACTTTTACTGTCCTCCTACACTCAATTACTAGAAGTTCAGCTTTTATTTTTAGTTTTCCCCTCAATCCATTTGTGTATAAATGGAACCACCCCGAGGAATCCAATTCCAATATACCTGCTCAGTGGCAACATATAGAAAAAGGTCTGTGAGCCTCCTTTCCTCCTCTAAGCAATTTTCACACAGGCTCCAAGGCTTGACTTTCAAATCAAGACACCTGACACCCTGTTGCTCAGGGTGTTGGAAGCAGTCCAAACAAATCATCCTGGAGTAACAGATGTGGTTCTGTGGAGTAGAGATGATCCTATAGAAAGTCCAGTGGTGGCGGGATGGGTCTGGTCTTCTTCCAGGGATCCAGTGGAAAAACCAGATACCTGGTGTTCTTGAGTCTCAGTTTTTATCTAGCTAGGAACAGTTGGCTCACCCCCCCCCCCCCCCCACTGGGTGGAGCATCTCACAATGGGATGATGTAATGTGTCATGTCATTGGTGGGCCCTAATGGCCCATTATCAGAAGATGTCCCCCTGGAGGATGGAGGGGCTGTGAAAGAGATAAGAAACACTGCCCCACCTGGTTTTAATGGCTGGGCCATTATCAGAAGGCATCTGCCCCCCTCCTCCCTGGAGTTACAAGAGATAAGGAAAAGAACATCTTTCTAACGGCTTTCAACAGATGAAATAGAATACACTTTTTTGGTTACTTAACCCAAGACAGGGAGGATACACTTCTTCAACCAATCAGGGATGTAACGGGGAGGGGAGTAAGGAGGGACTTACAATCTGACAACCTATAGAGAAGGAAACGGGAGTGGAAAGGGTCACATGGGCCAACGGGGCATCAAAGAATAGGGGAATTCACAGGCCGAGTTTAGGCAGGGGTAGGGACAGCAAGGATTGACAGGGAACACTTTGGAACTAAGGGAAGGGATTAGGGAGGATTGACATGTAAATGAGGTAACAGGTGGGTCTAGGGGGTGAATGACAGCTGGGCAAGGGAGGAGAAAACCTGGGGTAAAACCAAACATATCGGAGGGTAAAAGGAAAAAAACATTGGGAGAAAAACTTCACAATAACTTAACAAAAACACACCACCACAGTTAGGGGCATTGTCGAAATGCCCCCTAAACACTGACAGCTTGGAGAATCAGGGACATCTCTAGGGAAACTGTTCCAGTGCTTGACATTCCCTCAGGAAATAAATGCTTCCTAATGTCTGTCCTAAACCTGCCCTGGCACAGCTTTGAACCATTCCCACATGTCCTATCCCCGGATCTCAGGGAGAAGAGCTCAGCACCTTCCTCTGCACATGCCATCCTCAGGAAGCTGCAGAGAGCAATGGGATCCCCCCTCAGCCTCCTTCTCTCCACACCAGACAAGCCCAGAGGCGTTAGCTGCTCCTCACAACACATTCCTTCAAGCCCTCTCACCAGACTTGCTCCCTCTGGACACATTCAAGGACCTCCACATCCTTTTTAAACCTGGCACCCAGAACTGCCACAGTATTTAAGGCAATACCACACCAATGCTACACACAGAGGGATTTTTTTAGTTTTCAAATTTTACTTTAACAGTAATTGTCAGTTTTTTGTAATAACAATCTTACAGATGACTGACTTCGATTGATTTTTTTTTTTTTTTTTTCTTTTTTAAGCTTCTACTGGAATTCTGGTTTAACTTGGGAGAGATAAATTCTTTCATCCTAGAGAAAAGATCTGTATTTGCTGTAAAGACCACACTGTCACAGTCCTCAATCCAAGCCAGGATAAAGTGCTGCTTTATCACTCCTCAGGTCTCTTTTCTGCAAACACCAGGATCTGTCAAACTTCCCTGTGCTTCTGCTTCAAGCACACCACTGCAGGTGCTGTTCAGCACAGCCAGCCTGAAGGCAGGCAGGGCAGCAGTTTGAGTTGGATGTGCATGGAATAGAAAGTGGGCACCAGTCGCTTGAGAACATGAAAAGAATGATACTCACACAATCAAGTCAGGGCAAAAAGAAGGGAAGTTTATTTTCTTGACCTCGCTTATATAGATTCTGGACAATGACCAGGGATTGGAGTATAAGGTTGACACCTCTCCACCCCACTGGTCACACTAGAAGTCCATCAATTTTCCCTCCTCAGAGAGGAATGCAAAAACGATCACTTTGTTTATGTTACAATCCGTGAGAAGACTCCACTACAAAAATGCAAACAATCAGAAGGCTAAAAGAATATGGCAACAGGCACCTACAACTTATTTTCCTTTACAGCACATCCACACAAGTACTTTCTGCAGCTGCCTCCTGCCTGCAGCACAGTTCCCAGGAATACCAAAAATTAGCTTGCCTACAAGACTCGCCTTCCTCCTGGCTCTGCTATTAATGCACTTGCCTTGAGGACTCAGGAGTAGCTTTCAGCATCCATCTCCTTCATCTAACAATTATTTCCAGGAGAAAAATGCTTCATGAAATTCAGCTTCCCAAAATACTACAAACCATTCAACTTCCCTAAATACTACAAACCTGACACCCATGAGATTTTCTCAGACTGGTATAGGTAGGACACTGCACTTCCTTTGCATGGGAAAGGCAGGAGGTGTGTGGTTTTGATCTGCCCCTGCACATCCACAGGTAAGGAGGTGTTGGTGCACCCACACCTAACCCTGATATGTGAGGAAATAAAATACCTCTGGCAGGTAAATATTGACCTCTTTTAGGGACTTTCTGGGCCAAAGTCTGAGCTCTAATCCCATGATGTGATGCTGCTGAGGGATGTGTACACAGGGGCCCCAGAGTTGACACAGACCTGCCACCCTCACCTAGGTGATGCTTTGCCTGGAGCCTTTCAGCTCCAAAGCATTAGAGAGCACATGTTTTTAAGGTGATCAGACATTGGGGCAGGCTGTTATGGTGGTAGGAGGAGCAGAGCAGGATGATTAAAGTGGTTTTACTAAAAACATGCTGAACATGTTTGAATGACCAGCAAGCTCGCAGCTCTCATTAGTTTTCTTGACTGAGCTGGACCTATTACAGGGACAGCAAGGCTGCTCATCATGCTGATGCCAGGGTGTTTACAGTCAGATGGAATAAGAAGCCTTGGAGAAACCAGACAGAGATGGGACGCGCAGATGCACAGACCAGGGCTGCCTGCACAGGATGAAGGAGAAACCCCTCTACCCCTCTGACCAACACTTGGCAGGGTCCTGTTCCTGCTGGGCCAGTGCTCTGTGGACAGGAGCCCTTGAAACCTCAGTCCATTAAAAAGAGGACAGAAGAACCAGAGGGGTTTTTTTGTTTTGTTTTTTTTTTTGTTTTTTGTTTTTTGTTTGTTTGTTTGTTTGTTTTGTTTGTTTGGTTGTTGTTTTTTTTTTTTTTTTTGACAGAGGCACCTAAACACTTCACACTTCTTCCAAAGCAGCTGCTAATGGAAAGCTCCCATCTAGCTGCTGTCAGCCTGCTCTCCCTGCAGGAAGAAATTTGCCAAAACAGGCATTATTCAAGAAAATTAAGCAATCCAGGTAACTGAGTCACCAGGCTCAGCAGCAAGAACTAGGATGGCCATTAATCTAACTATACAGCCTTGTATGAGGCACAGGCAGACTGTCAGCAGCTTAACCCTGACACACAGGCAGGTAATGGGAGCTGCTGCTCTCTGCTGAGCCATCACCTGTCACAGGGACCCCAAACGCTTTGTTCCTGTAATGTCTCTTCCTCTGGTTTAATTTCTCTTTTTCCACCATAATGACTCTCTATTTGTACATGTTAAAATATTATTTTGCAGTGGTGTGGAATATTTAAGCAATGACACATGCCAAAGCTTGGGGAAAGGTTGTTGTTACTTAGAAACTTAATCAACTAAATGTATGATACATTCCAGCTGACAGGTCACAGGGACGATGCCCACGTATTACTCTGCAGTTCCTGGCACTTAAAATACTTCACCTGAACACTGTAAGGGCTTGCATCCCTCTGTCATGCTCTGAGAGCTGAAGCCCCTCACCCCCACACATGGCTGTACCCCGAATATCACTGCCTAACCCAGGCAGGACCCACACCTCTGCCCACCACAGACAAGAACTAACAGGGAGCCTCATACCCTGGGACTGACATCAGGTACATTAAGAGTTTCAACACATTCTCCTCAGGCACCTCGTTGAAGCCAGCATTGTTGGGGAGAGTGATAATCTAAGCTTTGTCCTTTCCTTTTCCACCTGGAAAAAAGACAAGGATGTTTCCCTGGCCATGCTTCTGAGGAGGGCCAGCAGCAAAGCCCAGGTGCACCAGTCAGGTCAGAACACACACTGCCATTGGCAGAGGGGTTTTTCACATCACCAGAATAGCAAAACAAAACCAAATCTGCCTCAGAGTCCAAGCACAACACACAAGTGCAGATGCTAGAAACAAATGTATTAAGTACCAGGTATTTCCTTTATTTGCTGAGTGTACTTTACACAGGACAGCAAAAGAAATCGGAAATACAAGGACAAATAAACACACTGGTCTGGAACATACAGAAACATTTCACAGCAAAATGCTTGTTAATGCATTGAGTGCTGGGAGGTAAGAATATTTAACAGTGTGGCACAAGACAAAAACCTAATCTGCTCTTTCAAACTGCCTCCACGTTTTATTAACAACATTTCTAGTGGCACTGGATACTACCTGATGGGAAATAGCCCATGTGGAGTATTGCTCTGACAAATAGCAAAGAAATTTGTCTGGAGTATTTAATTACCACAGGGAGAGAGACCCTGAAGATGCTCTCATACTCACCAGACAGAAAAGCAAACTCTTTCATCAGATCATCACTGATGTTCTTTGCACAGATGGGTATTGCAGTTTCTGGAGAAAGGGAAAAACAGCAATCAAAATAAAGCACAAATCCAAAGCAAACACATTTATCAATGTATTAATCCAAAGGCAGAACTTAAACTATAGATGAAATAATGTAATAAAGAATATATGGATCTTAGGGATGTTATTTCTAATGTTTCTAATGACCCAGGGTGAAAGTCACAAGTCAGCAACAAATGTATCAAATGTATTCCACTAAAGGTACCAAGGGAGCACTGCCCCTTAGCTTGAGTGCCCTCCCCTCAACAGGCCATTTTCAATGTTGTTGTTGTTTTTTTTTGGTTTTTTTTTTTGTTTTGTTTTTGTTTTTTTGTTTGTTTTTGTTTTTGTTTTGTTTTTTTTTGAGTTAGTAATTCTACTCCCTGTTTTACAAAGTCTCCCAGTGCTTCCCAGCCTTGGCAATGCAATGGGCTGAGGTTTCTGCTGGGAACTGCAGTGTCTAAGGCTGCTGCACTGGTGCACAAGCTTCCAGAGCTTGGCCCTTCTCTGAGAGAGTAAGAAAGGACAGAGTGAACATAAAGAAAAAAACAGCATGAAGTCAGTAGATCAAGAGTGAAAAGACTATTGGGACAGAGGGTTGAAGAGTTAGTTGTTCCATTCTTACTTGAGCCATGGAAATGAACTCTATATTTAGAACATTCCTTTAAATCATGGGAAAGATATGCATTTGGGGAGATGATTGTTTTAATTTGTGTGTAGATCTGAGCAAAGGTGTTTGTGATGAACTAATATCCTATAAGATGCTTGAACAGAGATAAAGATGAGAAGCCCCCTGCTCCAGTGAAGAAGTGAGAAGATATCTCTGTACCTTGAAGTTAAGAATCCTTTGCTTTGGAGTTATTCATCTTTAAAAGGTGACACCCCAGTATGCAAAAGTCTAAGACCCATGCCCCATAAGCAGCTTGGGGACCTGCTAATGGGAGGAGTCACAAAGGCAGGTTTCTCTGGGTGGTTGTTTTTGTGACAGTTAAAAAACCCACAAGAGAACTGTTCTAAGCTGTCAGTGGGATCCATGACTCTAAGAGAGACTCTTCCCCTAATCAATGGTGAAAGACTTGTGAGATAGTGAAACTGACTGAAAATTACAAGTTTTGTCTTTTTATGTTGTTTTGTAAGAAAGTGAACAGTTTGTAAGGGGAGGGAAGAGTGTTTTTGAAGTTTCATTCTGTTTTGGGTTTTTTTCCAACTTTCTTTTTTCTATTCTTTTAGTGTGTCTTAATAAAACTATTTGTTAATTTTTTAAAGTTGAGCCTGCTTTGTTTTTCTCCTAGTCTCTCTCCCACAGAAAGACTAAGTACTAAGACCAGAATTTAGTGAATGTGAAACCACTACATTAATTGGTGTTTCTGCCCAGTTTTGAAATTAGAACTATTACAACTGGGAACAAGGCTGGACTTTCAGACTGTTACAGTCATTAATTTTGAACTAATAAGCTTCTGAAATCATGTTTTCACCTGGCATGGGGCCACAGACATTAGAGAGGCTGTTGTTCTTATGTTCAGTTTTTAGATTTCTTCCTAATTAAATATTGAGAGAGGCTGTTTCAGTACCATATTTAGCACCATGATCATTTCAGTGGCAATGAAGCACATCAGATCAACACACACAACTTTACCTTTCCCTGGGAGAAGGAAACAAAGATCACACTGACCAAACACAAGAGGAGCTTAAAGCTGGTAGACATTTTTCTGGATTATCTACAAATGGAATGACAGCTAAAAATTAAACATCCTTGTTCCTGCAAATAAATGTTTTGAAGCACATCTATACAGATTAAAGTCCTTGGGCTTTCTGATAAATTTTAAACACTGATTATTCCACAGAGTTGGTCCTAGGGAATAATCTTCTGGCTGTTTTAAATCAGACAAGCTGCATACTTCAGCACACTCCAGCATAATCAATATTTATTCTATTTCCCTTTTTTCAAAAGCTTTCTGGTCACTTCTGCTTTATCCAAAGATTTTTCAGGCCTGCACTGGCTGTAGGGTGCTGCAGCACAGTAGCCCAGATGTGTGTGTGGGGGCACTCTGCCTCCCTCAACCCCACCAGCCACAGGCTGCTCTCTGCCCTTCTATGCACATGCTGCTGGTTTTCCCTCTTGTAGACAAAAATGTGATTTTTGTTTGTTGAGGATCAAGCCTCAGTCCCACTGGCATCTACAGAAACATTCTTCATTTTAACAGGCCTTAGAATTGGTCTTGGTGAGAAAGAAGTTTGTCTTGCAAAGATATTTCAAATACTGGTCTCATTCAACTGCTTCACTCAACTTGAGGACAAGCAGCAGCAAGAGGTTTCTTCTCTATTTGCTGTGGTTTTTTTTTTTTTTTTGTTTTTTTGTTTTTTTTAATGAGCTCCAACACATTAACTAGATTATATCAAATACGTGTCATTGAAAATACGAGACAAAAGCCCATGCTGTGCACATGTATTTGTCACAAATCAGCCTGTGTCCACAGGCAGGGTGAAGCCTGTCCCCAAAGCTCACCCTGCCTAGCCCTGGCTTTCCAGAAAATGCAGCACCAGCAAAGCCAAGCACAGTCTTGCCATGTGCTGTAACTCGTCCGGTAACTCAAGTGCTCAACAGCAAACACAACTCCAGGCTGACAGTAAATGCAGTTTTTGTTTGGGTTCTGCACTGATATGAGAGGGATGTGCCAGTTAATTGAGGCTGACCAGGAAACAGGCTGGAGAAAGGAAGTTAACCTTTCCATGGGCAAAAAAAAATCACTTAATTTAAAAGTTTCACAAGACATTTTCTCACTGAGAACCACCTAACAACATGCAGGGAGGTAGGGGGAGCTTGTACCCATCCTCTGGGGAGCAGGATAATCCAACAGCGACAGAGGAGCAGAATGCTGCCCTTTGGCAAGGCCAGGGCACAGCAACAGCCAGATTGTGGTGTGATTAGAGCTGCTCCTTGGCCAACTCATCCCTGGCACTCACTCTGTGTTGGCCACTGAACTCAACCTCCTGGGCAAATATTAGGGAAAATCAAGTGCTGGCATCAAATCCACAAGCATGTTGCTGTGCCTGAGGCACATCAGTTGGATGCTGCAATAAATCCTGAACAGAAACATTACCTTTGTCTTCAAATATTAATCTCTGCAGAAGGAGCAGTGAAAGGCAGCTAGGCACCAAAGACATCAGCCTCTCAAACAAGGCTTCAGCTGATGTCCTGTAGCAAACTCAGGATTTTTTATCTAAAGGACACTCTTGGGACAGTACAGAAAAGATCCCAGGGTACTGCCCAGTGCTGGCTATGAACAGCACAGCCACCCTGTGTCACCCTGGTTTTTCTGAGTTTTTTAAAGCCTTTTGATTGTTCATAAAATGGAGTCAGACCTTTTAGCTACTGCACAATATTAGGAGTAGTTTTCACTTTTTCTCACAGATGTAACATAAACAAATCCTTTGTTTTTCATTCTCTGTCCTTTGTTTGCATATTTCTAACCTGAAAATAATTGTAACTGACAGTTGGTCTGGCCATTCAGCTGGGAGGTGATAACTCCAGAAGCCAATCCACAGCCAGACCCACAAATGTATAAAAAGTAAGAAATAAACAGGCAGAGGGCTCTCCACCTTGGCTCAGCCTTTAGCTGGCTCGGAGGAAATCTCTGCCCTGCAAAATCTCTCGTCTCTTGTGTGATTGCTTTGCATATCCCAATCACAAGTGGTGGCCCCCGCATGTGGAAGAAACAGTCTGGTGAGGTTTTCCTTCCCCTTTTCCCTGTTTTGTGCCTGCCATGCAGGACGCTCTGGTATTGGAGCTTTGGGAGGACCTCTTGGAGCGGAAACACGCTGAGGTCTCTCCGGAGGGGCTTCAGCATCTGCTCACGTGGGGCAGATACCATGGGTTCTTTCACTCGCCAAATCCTGTGCTCAGTCGGCAGGTATGGTTCCTCCTGGGGGAACGTTTGATGGGTGCCCTTGAAATAGATTATGATGAGGAGATTGCAGATTTGTTGCTGCAGTGGAAATTAGTTGAGTGGGCTGTGTTTAGGTCGACCCCCCCCCCCCCGCCTCCC
>JANEHK010000095.1:680697-694601 GCA_025960845.1 Tachycineta bicolor | reverse complement strand
ACCGAGATTCAGTCACTGTGCATTGTCTGTGCTGCCGCACGACCATCACGTATCCGATGGAGTTGTGTGAAGCGGTGCTCCCTGCTCTGCCACCCGGGCTGGGGCCAGAGGGGGCTGCACTGGCTGCTTCTGTCCCTGCGCCGCCTGTTGAGGGAGTGCGGGACGGGGACGCTGCCAGAGGCAAGGTCCCGGTCAGACCTTCGATGGACGTCGCCCCAGCGGACGGGCTGACAGGTCCGCCCTGCTCGGGGGTGGCGGTGCCTTTAGGCCTCCGCCGCCCCACAGGGGCCCTTCTTGAGGGGGTCCCAGACACTTCGCTCCCTGCGCCAGCCCCGTGGGCTGTGGCTGGGGGCAGTGCTCACGGGGCAGGGAGGGACTCTGGCACTGCCAGCTCTAATGGGCTACCGGCGGGGACCGGCGCGACACCGGCAGTGGCAGAGGTGCGGTCACCGTCTCCGCCTGAACGCAGCCCAAGCTCCCCAGCTGCACCGGGATGTGTGCCCGCTGCGGAGCCATCTGACCAGTCCTGTGGCAAGGAAGCTCATGCTTCAGTCCCTTGCTCGAAGCAACTGCAATGCTGTTTACAAGAGGATAATTGAGGCGCTTCCTGGGGAACCATCCAGGTCGGAGATGGTTGAGGCCTGTGCAAGGGTAACCCCTTCCAGCCAACAGATGGTTGCCATAGCTACGGCTGTACAGCCAGCCATGACTACGGTTGTCCAACTGACGGTGGCTACGGCGGTCCAACAAGCCGTGCCTACAGCTGTGCAGCCAGCTGTGGCTACGGTTGTCCAACTGATGGTGGCTACAGCAGTCCAGCCAGCCGTGCCTGCAGCCGTGCAACTGGCTGTGGCTGCTGCTGTGCAGCCTGCTTGGGTTGTTCCCCAGAGGGTGCACCAGCAGCAATGGGGTGCTTGGGCCAGGAAGAAACAGGGCAGAAAGGCACAGAAGTCTACGGCTGTCTTGTTTCATTGTGCACGATGTGGAAGGCCGAATCACACTGCGAATGCGTGTAAGGCAACGGTGCATGTGAATGGTCATTCGTTGGGCAGTTCAGGAAACTCAACACAGAGCCTGAAACTGAGACGCGTGCCGACACAAATGTCTCTGCCTCAGCCCCAACCAATGGAGATCTGCTCAGCAGGCTTGCAGCCAGCACCCGCGGTTAAGCAGGTGTTGATGTCTGCACAGCTGAGTCTGTCGTGATTGATTCGGACAAAATACACAAGGTTCCCCTGGATGCCTTTGGTCCTTTGGGTGATGGCATGAGTGCTTTCTTGATGGGGAGGTCCAGTGACACCATTCAGGGTATCATGGTGCACCTGGGACTGATTGATGCGGATTTTTCAGGACAGATTCACGCAATGGTCTCCACACCCATCCCCCCTCTGACTATCCCAAAAGGCACACAAATTGCTCAACTTGTTCCTTTCAAGTCTTCTGTTTCCAGAACCGAGGACCGGTCACGAGGAGACAGTGGCTTTGGCTCTACTGGGCCACCTCAAGTGCGCTGGACTGTTGTCCTGACCAAAGAACGTCCTGAGATGCTGTGTACCGTGTCCATGGCTGGTGCCACGCCGTCGGAGATTCACCTTCATGGCCTCCTAGATACCGGGGCCGACGTGAGCATTCTCTCCCTGGCTGTTTGGCCCCCGCAGTGGCCTTTGAGCCTAGCAAAGACATCGATCTCGGGCTTAGGAGGAATGAAGCAATGCTACGTGAGCCGGAATCCCGTGGCCATCACGAACCTGGAGGGACAGACAGCCATAATTTGACCTCATGTTACTGAGATTCCTCAGAACCTCTGGGGGAGGGATGTATTGGCCGTGTGGGGGGTGCGAATGGGAATGGATTTTTGATCGGGGCCACTGTGATGAAGGGCGCAGTGTCCCACGCCTCCTATATGGTGGCTGGTGGACAGACTCATCTGGGAGAACCAGTGGCCCCTCCCTCATGTCAAGCTAATCGCCCTTCGTGAACTCGTACAGGAGCAGTTGGATCAGGGGCATTTGGAACCATCTACCAGTCCCTGGAACACTCCTGTCTTTTGTATCGAAAAGAAGTCTGGGAAATGGAAGTTGCTACAAGACCTCCAAAAGATCAATGCCGTGATGGAAGGCATGGGGACATTGCAGGCGGGCATGCCATTGCCTACCATGCTTCCTGTAGAATGGCTGGTCCTCATTGTGGATCTGAAGGATTGTTTTTTTACGATCCCTCTGCATCCCGATGACAGACCAAAATTTGCCTTCACAGTACCAACAATAAATAATGCCGAGCCTGCACAGCGGTATCAATGGAAAGTTTTGCGTCAGGGCATGCGAAATTTCCCGGTGTTATACCAATTGTATGTAGCCCGTGCCTTGTCTGGAGTTCGCAAGCAGTTTCCTGATGCTCACATCTGTCATTATATGGACGACATTTTGGTGGCTGCGCCCACCCAGGATGAGCTGCTGAGGATACAGCCTCAGTTGTTGAATGCTCTGCATTCACATGGACTGCAGGTGGCTCCAGAAAAGGTACAACAACAACCTCCCTGGAAATATTTGGGGGTCAAAATTCTGGAACGGACAATCCGTCACCAGGAGGTGCAATTTGTGCAATCGGTGAAGACACTGAGTGATGCTCAGAAGCTGGTAGGTGTTATCACTTGGTTACGTCCTTACTTGGGACTGACCACAGCATAACTGTCTCCCTTGTTTGAATTGTTGAAAGGGGACACTGATTTAAAGTCACCTCGTGAATTAACCCCTGAGGCACGAAAAGTGCTGGAGGAGGTTCAGCAAACTGTTTCGGCTCTCCAGGTGTACCGCACTGAACCTTCCATTGATGTCACTGTGTTCATTACCACTCCTGATTTACATCCTACAGGTATCATCGGCCAATGGAATGATGATTGGAATGATCCTCTGCACATCTTGGAATGGGTCTTCCTGCCTCATCAACCGCATAAAACGGCGACGGTGCTGTTTGAATTGATTGCACGCTTGATAATCAAGTGCCAGCAATGCTGTTTGCAATTGATGGGTGCAGATCCCTCAAAGATCATACTCCCGGTTCAGAGGGAGGAATTTGATTGGAGCTATGTGAACAATGTTTTGCTGCAAAGTGCTCTCGAGGGTTTTTCTGGGCAGATCACTTCTCATCTGCCTAGCCACAAGCTATTGCAAGTGGCCAAAAATACTCAATTTTCTCTATGACCCAAAAATAGCCAAGAGCCAGTGCAAGGACCCACCGTCTTGACTGATGGTTCGGGCAAAACAGGAAAAGCCATTGTTACCTGGCAGGATGGATCTGAGTGGCAGGTTGTCTTGGTTTGGAGACAAATTTGGGGGGAAAACCCAAATATAGGATCCCTCTGGGAGGCAAACTCAAGTGGCCCCTCCCTCTAACCAGTCTGGAAAAAAAAAACTTTTGTGGAGAAAAGTGGAAAAAACTATTTTACTAAACAAATAAAGTGCATACAATTATAAAGAATGAATAATATGAAACAATAAAACCTCTCGTTCTGGAGTGAGATGGCAAATTGAGAAAGTCCTTGCTGTGGGTGGAGCTCGGCTCTCTTTCAGTCTGTCCTCAGTCTCAGTCCCTCTGGCGCTGCTGGAAAATGCCGAGGTCCAGGCCCCAGTGGGCCGCAGGTGCAGCCCCCAGTGCTCCCTTGGGTTTTCAGTCCAGGGCAGGTTTAAACAGTTCCAAGAAAAAGGAAATAAAAAAAAAAAAAAAACAGTCCAGGGAACTTCTCTTCCCTAGCTAGCTGAAACTAACTAAAAGCAAAAAGATCTCTGTCCTGCAGTGTCTCCAAGCCTCCGCCGAACACTGTCGGCAGAAGAATGTGGAGGAGTCAGGCAGTTTTCTCAAAACAAACTCCGCGCTTCTCCTTGCTCTTAGAACCAGTCTTAAAGGCACAGGACTCAATATACAGCAGAAACAGAACAGACGATTGGGGATACAAGCATCATAAAGTTACCCTAGGACACAGGTTTTGGAAGGCCATGAGGATGGGTCAGCCCAACTGGTTGAACTAAAGGCTGCTGTCATGGCATTTGAGAAATTTTCCCAGGAAACTTTCAATTTGGTCACGAATTCAGCCTATGTTGCTGACATCGCACAGCGATTGGGTTATTCAGTTTTGAAGGAGGTCAGTAACCCTGCCTTGTTTAATTTACTGGAGACCCTGTGGTGTGCAATTCAGGCCAGAGTTCATCCATACTATGTTCTGCATGCACGGAGTCACACTGACTTGCCAGGATTTGTAGCGGAAGGTAACGCAAGGGCTGACAAGTTGGCTAACCCAGCGTGGTTAGCCCCTCAGCCTGATGTGCTCGCGCAGGCCAAGGCATCGCATGGGTTTTTCCACCAAAATGCGCATACGCTGCAGAAGCAGTTCCAACTGACGGCCACTGAGGCTCGTGAAGTTGTCGAGTCGTGTGACGACTGTCACGCCCTTGGTGCACCATTGCCGGCAGGGGTTAACCCCAGAGGCCTTAAAGCCTTGGAGCTTTGGCAGACCGATGTTACCCAGGTCGCTGAGTTTGGCCGGCTCAAGCATGTGCATGTCACGGTGGACACGTTCTCCTCTGTGATGTGGGCTTCTGCTCACACTGGAGAAAATGCCCGTGATGTCATTGCCCACTGGAGGCAGGCCTTTGCTGTTCTTGGCATACCTTCTGCTGTGAAAACCGACAATGGTCCTGCTTATGCCTCACAGCAGGTACGGCAGTTCCTACAGTCATGGGGTGTGTCACATAACTTTGGCATCCCTCATTCTCCAACGGGACAGGCGATTGTAGAACGCAATCATGGTACACTCAAGCGTGTTCTTCAGAAGCAGAAACGGGGAATGCAGGGTGAAACCCCACACAGTCGGTTGGCAAAGGCTTTGTACACCATCAATCACCTTACGGTGCCGCAGAACTCAAATAATCCTGTCATTTTGAACCATCATCTCTCGTTGCAGGCTTCGGACGGTGAGCAACAGCCTCGAGCGAAGGTACGGGTACGGAATTTAGTCACCAAGCAATGGGAAGGACCCTATGACCTAATTGCTATGGGGCGTGGGTATGCCTGTGTGTCCACGGACACTGGAACACGCTGGCTACCTTCAAAGTGTGTCCGTCCTGACCTGCGACCACAGAGGCAGAATTCGGCTGACAGGCAAGGTGGAAGCCGTGATCAACTTGAAGGTCGCCAAGTGGATGAATCCTCGAGTGATCACTCTGATTATTCCTCCACAGACAGTGTTTGAATTTGTATATATTCCCTTTGTAAATTTGTTCATTTTTCTTTTTCTGTTTTTCTTTTTTTTGTAAAGTTAAAAGGGTGAGATGTCACCCTGGTTTTTCCGAGTTTTTTATAGCCTTTTGAATTTTCATAAAATGGAGTCAGAACTTTTGATACTGTACAATATTATGAGCAGTTTTCTACCTTTTTCCCACAGATGTAACATAAACAAATCCTTTGTTTTTCATTCTCTGTCCTTTGTTTGCATATTTCTAATCTGAAAACAATTGTAACTGACAATTGGTCTGGCCATTCGTCTGAGGGGTGAAAACTACAGAAGCCAATCTTCAGCCAGACCCACAAATGTATAAAAAGTAAGAAATAAACAGGCAGAGGGCTCTCCGCCTTTTTCTCTGCCTTGGCTCAGCCTTGAGCTGGCTCGGAGGAACTCTCTGCCCTGAGAAATCTCTCGTCTCTCGTGTGATTGCTTTGCGTGTCCGATCACAACCCTGCATCTTGTTTGGCACAGGGTGCAGGAAGTCAAGGTTTCAGGAGATTCCACTCCTTTCAGAGCCAAAAATAGGCTTTGTGATCATCAGCTGTTACAAAACCAAGCCTGAACTCCCCATGCTACAGCATCTCAGAGCGCTTTACAAACTGCTGTTCCCAAGCAGCTGGCATGGCCTCAAGTTTTAGGGTCTTACTAAAACCCAGCAGTATCTGGATGGTAAACTGTCATAACAGTGTAGTGTCATTTTTATATAGGTTCTACAATGGGCATTCATAAAATGTTGCTGCAGTTATGACATTCAGAGACTCCTCTGCAGGGGGGAAATTGTTGCCATGATACAGAGTTCTGGAGGCTGTGTGAAGCCAAGCAGGGAAAAGACAAAGGGGGAATTCAGAGCTCTCTACCCTACTGAGGAAAGCTAGTGTGGCTCAGCAAGGAGCCCTGCTGAATTTATCCTGTCCCCATCTCCTGGTTTGCACAGTCCAGGACATTTCACAAGGCCTCTCCAGAGGGATGTACCTCGAGGTCATTGCACAGACTGAGGTAGTGAGAATGATGCTCATTGCCAGTGATCACCCTTTTCAAGGAGATACAGGCATGGAGCGGAGATACAGGCATGGAGGGACTTCTATGCATGGTGGAGGTCTGCAGTGACACCCAGAGAGGGGACAGCTCCTGTCCCAGTCCAAATCCCTCTTGTAACACTCAAACTCTGAAGTGCTTTGCTCTTAGCAACTCTTGTTTTCTTTCCTCTTCCAAACCTCACAGGCCCGCAGCATGTGCAGGCAGCAGCTGTGTAACACATCTGCCAAGCTGCCTCACACCACACTGACCAAACATTGTCTGCTGCTATGAAATCTATTTGGAGACAGGTCTGTTGTGAATGAAGAACAGCAGCTTTTCTTGTGGGGGCTGCTGCTGTAGTCTAGGAAACAAAACTGAAGTAAATGAAAATTTAAAGGATCACACTAAGCTTCTCCATGATCTGCCTGTTCTCAGCTGCTTGTCCCTTCGGACACCCAGCAAAGCAGTATTTATTTGGTACTGAGGGTGTTGTGTTCCTCTGAGGAATGGTTTTTCCCCTCAGAGTCCTCCTGAAGCCTGTGCTATGTAGTTTAACTCTTCTTCCATATCTTACCTACTCCTGACTCTATTGGCTCAGGGCCAATATCTTTCCTTGGCCCAAAACTAGATAAACCCCTGTCTCTTCCTGTTCTCTTTCTCTCTTCTCAGGCTCCTGGAACATCACATCGAGAATGAAGCTTGGACGGAAGCTGGGGGTGAGAGCCACTCTTTTGAAATCTTTATTCTGTCTCTATGAAATATATCTCCCTAACACCCCTGAATAACTGAGCTAGCGAGAGCTGGGGGGGTTGCTAGAGGGAAGTATATTTTCATGAGGGAACCTTCAAATCAGCACAGTTGTAACCTATTTCAATGTCTCCTGGCAACTTTCTGGGCTAACTGGGGTAACCAGCCAGCATCTGTCTTGGGCTGTCCCACCACAGGAAGGCCCACATGCCCCTGCAGGTCCTTTGAGGCTGACACCACCTGTACCACAGCCCTACACACACCAGCAGTGTCTGCAGGGAGCTCTGCTCCTTGGAGACTTTCAATGAGTGTTGGAATCCTAGAAACTTAGAATTTGGAGTTTTTGGTGTATAGTGGTACATGTGAGTCAAGATGGAGGACTCTGGGTGTTGTCTAAGTCCTTCTTCTTCACCTTCTTCCTTCTTTTTCATGGGTTTGGGTGGTTTTCTGTAACTGGGTGGAAAAGGTCTGCATTGCAGGCCTTGGATGGTCATTATTGGGTCAAAAGTATAAATAATATAGGTGTCATCTCGTTATTGGGGGATTATTTCTTAAATAACCTTGGAAAGAGTTAGAAGCACTCCATTTTACCTTCATTTTCTAAGGGCTCACTGTGTGAGCCTGTAAATACCGTATATAGATAAGATATAATGAACATTCCAAGTCCGAACTTGAGCTTGGTGTTTCCCAAGTATTATTCATCCTGAGCTTGGCAGAGAAGAAAAGAAGCCAAAACCTTTACAAATGAGCTGTACTTCTTCCAGCTGCCACAGGCACCCCTCTCTGATGCCAGTGTCAGTGCAAGCCTCCCCAAACAGCCCATGGAGCACAAACTGGGGGTGTGCAGGGGTTAAGTCATCCCCATCTTTTCTTCATGCAGGAATGGGAACTGAACTCCCTTAGAATGCCTCGACCATGGACCCAGCACGGTGGGGAGAGTGGCCCTTCCAGTTTCTTCTGCTGAAGCTACTCCACTCTGAAAAATTAAATATTCTTTGGGGCAAAGAACATAAATACAGCCCTGTGTCTGAGGAGAACGACCAATGCAGCACCTACAATCTGCCCCTAGCTCAGCCCAGATTGCCATACCCACTCCACACACCCCAAAGGAGTGACCCTGCAGCCCTCTCCACACATCATGGCCAGAAAGAAGGACAGAGGGAATTAATAGGGGAAAAAAATACTAATTTACACTGTCTACAAACTGCCCTACTGTGACCAGCATGCCTGCCCACCATCTACACAAAGCCTGTGCCCAGTGACAAAGTGCCTATTCCTGGCTGCAGAGAATAGGGCAGGAGGATGGAGGCACCCAGGCAGCTGCCCTTACTGCCCACACACTGCTTCAGTCAGTACCTTTTGGGGGATCTGTCCCATCTGTGTGTTTCCCCAACAAGCTTACATCTGGAGCAGGATCCTGATATTCACATGAGCAGACCCACCTGCTGTATGTCTGTCCTGCCCAGGAACAGGACACACTGCTGGGCACAGGCAGAGCAGATGTTTACACAGCATTTGTAAGATCTGCAATCAGGAAGGGCTGGCAGCAGGACAGGTGGCACCAGACTGACGGAGAAACCTCATGGCACATGCACTGCAGAACGTGTGGCACAGAACACTGTACTGTGCCCCTCAACAAGGCCTGCTGTATTCACCAAAAAGTGACTTACAGGAACTGGTCTGAGCAGAGAACAGTCAGCCAAGGTCCTCAGGCTGCTTCCTGGATGTGAGTAAACTCTTTGGTAGATGAGAGCAAATTGTGTCTCCAGTTCCACATCTGGGAACAAAACAGGCACCAGTGCCAGCAGGATTTGGTGTTAGCAAAGGGCCATGAGCATGCTTGATGCCAAGAGCAGGAAAGGCCCCTACAGCCCCCAGCCATCAGGCTGATGCAGGTGTCCATGTCTGCACCGTCGTGTCAGAGCTGGCACTAAAGGGCAAGCGCTAAAAACCCTGCTGAGCCACCTGCTGGATGGTGTTGGACTAACCTGGACAGCTGGGTAAACCATGGAATTCCTTGTAATTCCAGGTGGTGCAGCCATTCCCTATGCCAAGTGAGTGACACAAAACACACATTAAAATATTTATGGCAGAAAGCTTCAATACCTGCAACTGCAGCAAGTCCCTTTGTCCCCACAGCCCACAGGGACAGCTTGCACCTCTCTGTGGCTAGGGGCTCTTGGGAGCCCTGGCTCAGCCTGCAGACACCTGCTGCCTATCTACAGCCAGTCAAAACCAGGCTTTCATCATGAGGGGAAGCTCAGCAATTAGGTTTATAAATGCCTATTTTTCTGGAAGATATTATGTATTGATCCTGAGGAAGATGGCCCCTGCAAGGCCTGCATGTCCTGCAAATGGCATGAAAGTCCCACCAGGATTAGTCCATTGCTAAGAATGATATCTTGGTCACCTCACCAGGTTCAAGGAATCTTTTCTCAGACTGGGGGAGATTTTTAAGGAAAGGCTCACTCTATTTTAAAGCTCCTTCTTTTACTTTTCCCCAAGCACCTGCTCCAAAACAGCGTAGGAAGCAGCACCATCTGTCCTCTCTTCTGACCCAGGGGCTGTGCTTCCCCTCGAGGCCTTGCAGGGCTTATGTGCAGTCAATGCTTCAGTGCAGACACACATCCCCAACATCCAGACCTGGGGGTCTGCTCAGCTAAGAAACCATGCAGCAAAAAAAAGGAAAGCTTCTGAAAAACTAGAATGACCTTTTTGAAAGGTTTAGCTGAGAATGGCCGTAAAAGGCTTGGGATTTTTACAGCTTTTATCTCAGTCTAAGGCAGATACAGGCAGGTCACCTTCTACTAGAAACAAACAAGTTTCCAGTACTGCTGCATGTAGGGAAATGGTTAAAATATGATCGCAGATCAGACTGAATGCTCAGAAATCAGCAATAAGGGAAACACCTGATTTATTTTTAATCTCATGATTTGGAGAACCTTAACTTTGTCTCTTTCTCAATATTTCATTTTAAGAACTTATGTAGATGCCAAATCATGGGTCCAGATCCTGCAGCTATAACCACACAAACGTGCCTTTGTGGAGATATTTTGGCTCTGTATGACCATTACACAAACATCATCTGCCAAAAGCTGGTTAGGAGAGAGGGCTCATGCTCAGAAGAAACCCACTGCCTACTTTCACCTGGTTCCCATTACATGGCTCATAGCAAACGTGCACCATCTGTGTCTCTGTCCCCATCCCCATGTCACCAGCTCCTGCTCCATCAGCGTGAGTGTTCCTTGCTGACAGCAGCACAAGGAGCATTTAATCACATCCATTCAAGCAGTATCCTTTGCTAATTGACCATGACCACCCCAGCCTACATTTATCTACTCCATTTTAGGGTGCAGGGAAACATGCAAGGTCAGGTGGCCAGAACAGCCAGAGCAGAAGGTGCTGTTGGCACCACCTCAGAAGAGCAGCTCCTGGGAAGCAGGTGACATGTTTGTCGAGTCCTCACTTATGACCTACCCCCTGACAAATTCTTCCTGTGCCCCCAATTGTGCCTTTCAAAGACGTCAAGAAAGCTGGCATTAGACAAGAAGCTTTTTTTGAGTCAATGTGTCTTTTTTGTGCCCGGCACAGCTCCAAGCATCCTGCCAGCTGCAAAGAGATGAGTGATGCCTTTGCCTGCTTTTAACTCCTGACAAGGTGTATATCCTCTAGCGAGGCTGGAGTCACCCAAGGGGCCACTTCCCTTCCTGGTTTAGGAAAAACCTCATGGCAAAAATACCTGTAGCTCCCCACAGTAAAACAGGAAAATAATGAAAAACTGAGGGTTCCACACAGCTTCTGAGCAGATGACTGTCCATCAAAGGAAACATCGCTGAGGCAGCTACGGCCTGAGATAAGGGATCAGATTGCATTTGCTTCTCACATTCAGGGTGTGCAGCCATAGAACCACAGCCACTTCAGTACAATGCTACATTCCCAGCACAACCTAGAATTCCGAGGTGTTTGAGGACCAAGTGACACGGGAGGGATGACGAGGTGTCTAACAGAGATGCACACCTTGCACACATCTCCTGCCTCTCTACTTCAGACCCTGGGAACCGGCAATCACGGCCAGCAGGCTGAGATAAAACTTCCCAGGGAAGAGTTCTTTAGTTCTGTCAACGGGAATCTGCACGGGGGGCTCGCAGTGCTGAACATTCTCCTGGGTTGTATTTCTTTAGAGAGACCCAGACGACCGCCGATGGCAAAAGGAAAGAGCCTGCTCTCTCACAGGGGGGATATCATGGTTTTATTCTGGAGTCCTGCTCCTGCTGGCTGGAGTCCTTTCCCCTTCCACGGCGGTGCCAGAGAGAGCCCGCCCCTGCCAGTGCCAGGGCGTTTTCCCTGGGGAGGAAGGGCCTAGAGGCAGGGATGAGCCAATACCCAATCAGGGATAAGGTGGGAGTGGAACAGAGTTGGGTTACATTCCAGTATGGGGGATGGGTGCGGCCAAGCAGGGACAAACCACGTGATACAGTTTCCAAGGGGG
This sequence comes from Tachycineta bicolor, assembly GCA_025960845.1. Classification (NCBI taxonomy): domain Eukaryota; kingdom Metazoa; phylum Chordata; class Aves; order Passeriformes; family Hirundinidae; genus Tachycineta; species Tachycineta bicolor. Next base: position 683,070 of record JANEHK010000095.1, on the reverse strand, counting down.
ACAGGGGATACAATAGAAAAACATTACAAACCCCAATATAAAAATGAAACTCAATATAAACCCAAGTAATGCGCTAAAACATCTCCCTCTTTCTTATTAAATTGAGAAGGAGGAAGGCTCAGTCCGTGGGAGATGTTCAGAGTTCGGACCTTGAGTACCTTTAAAGTTGCAGAAGAAAAAAATGACCTTTAATGCAAACATACTGTCCAGAAAAACACTATTAAGGGATAATTAGGAGAGGGTTTGGTGCTTTCTCCTCCTCCAGGCATCACTGGCCACTTGTGGGGCCTCTGCAGGTGGCTTTGCAGTTTTAGGGATGAAAGGTTTCACTCACTCGGCTGGCACCCACTTGAGACGTGGGGGAGTGGACACATAGGCGTACCCATGACCCCAGGTGACCAGAGCATGAGGACTTTTTGTTTCTCTGGTCACTGGATCCTTTACTATCACATCTGATGACTTTTGCAGAAAGGCAGAACTGGTTAAAGCAGGATTAGTTGATTCAACATTTGCATTTTCCAGTTTTTTCTCCCCCCTCCTCGGACTTGCCCCATTTATGTCAGCACACTGGGCAAGCCGGCGCTCAGCTTTTAGTTTTTTGAAAAATTCCTTTTGGGCCCCCGAGACCCCCCCTGCCCCCATCGTCCCAAAAGTCCAGTAATAGTTTCTTTAAAGGGCATTGAGATGCCCAATGTCCAGCCTGATTGCACAGGAGACACATTGTTCTTCTCTTGGGCAGTGGCCATGGCACAGGCACAGGAGGCACGGTGTCTGCAGCAGCAGCCTTTTGTGGTGGCTCGACTCTGGAACTGTGGCTTTGGTGAGCTGTTATGAAGGGAACCTTCCTGGCACACACCTGGAGCATGTCATGTAAAGTTGGAGCCGGTTCCATGGACAGGCGGAGGATAGCTGCCTTGCACTGCTCGTTTGCATCGGCCAGAGCCATCTCCTCCAGGACCTGTTCTTGGGCTCCTTCATTCTTAACCTGTAACTCGATAGCTCGGGTTAATCGCTCCATAAATGTTACCAAAGGTTCTGATGGAAGCTGCTTTATTTTACTGTAAGGTTGGAAAGACCCATCAGGCTGGATTGAAAAGAATGCTTTGGAAGCAGCATCTTTAATGTGCTCCAAAACAGCTAAAGGAATTTCCTGAGCCTGCTTGAGTGCTGAGACCCATTCACCATCACCATATAGATGTTCTAATCGCAGTGGCAAATTATTATTATCAACAGCTGTTTCTGGATTTTGCTAAAGCTTCGGAAGTAAATCTTTTTGGAGGTCAAAGGGAACTGTAGGATTCCTTGCTAAATTTGCTTTTAAACGATTGCAAAGTATTCTCTTTCATATCCAAATTTAGCCTGAGCTTTGCATAAATCCTGAATCGCTGGTTGGGGAAAGGGGTCCTGTTACCCTGTTTTTTCTGAGTTTTTAAAGCCTTTTGAAATGGAGTCAGATCTTTTAGTTACTGTAGAATATTAGAGCAGTTTTCTACCTTTTCCCACAGATGTAACATAAACAAATCCTTTGTTTTTCATTCTCTGTCCTTTGTTTGCATATTTCTAACCTGAAAACAATTGTAACTGACAATTGGTCTGGCCACTGAGGCTGAGGGGTGGAAACCCCAAAAAGCCAATCTTCTGCTAGACCCACAAATGTATAAAAAGTAAAAAATAAACAAAGGGGCTCTCTTCTCTCCGCTCTCTTGGCTGTGAGCTGGATCGGAAGAACCTCTGCGAAAATCTCTTGTCTGCGTGTGACTGCTTTGTGTGTTTCAGTGACAGGGTCCAAATTATTGTGGACAGCACCCCCCCTTTTTGACAGTTGGTATGTGACAGGGGTGGCAGAAAAGCCGGGATCACTTCCATCTTCCGGGTTCCTGGCTCCCCCGCCTCCCTCCGGGGCATGGGAACCGCGACTGTGGGAGAGGAAACCGTGAGAACCAGGGGCAGGGAGGGGCTGGAGGCTTGAGTCACTAGGGGCTGATTTGGAAGGCGGAGATTTGAGGGTAGGGGGCGGAGTCAGAGGAGAGGGCAGTTCCAGGGGCGGCACCAAAGGGAGGGAGGGGTCTGGAGAGAGGAAGGGATTGTGAAAGGGATTGTGGGAAGGAGGGACAGACAAAGGGAGAGACTCCTCGTGGCTTGAGAGCACATGGCTTCGGCCATTTTGGGTGACAAAGGAATCCCCTCCATATTGTGACCCCCCACCTGAGGATCACTAAGATGGGGGTGTTTGAGCACTCGAACTGCCTGCAAAAGTAAACCTAACCTGGGGTTTACAATCCGGGGAAGAAGGGAGTTTTGGGGAAAGTTTAGGGGCTTCTTGAGGAATATCCGATTTTGGGGAAGGGATTTTGGGGTCGGGATAGGGAGAAA
>JANEHK010000095.1:608524-678420 GCA_025960845.1 Tachycineta bicolor | reverse complement strand
CCCCCCCCCCCTTTCGCCTCTCTTTTCCTCTCTTTATTCCCTTTTTCTTTTCCCCCTTTTTTCCTTTCCCATATTTTTCCTCTTTTGGCCCCTCTTTTTAGTCCTTCTTTCTATTCCCTCTTTTGCTTTTTCCTCCTTCCCCCCCCCCCGGGTTTTTTGTTCCTCCCCCTTTTCCCCTTTCTTTCCTTTCCCTCCCCTTTTATTTTTTTTTTTCTTTAATTTAGCACTATACCCAGTGCCCCTCAGCAAACCACCCTGCAGCTGGATTTACTTCCTGCCTTAGTGCCTATAATACTTCTGTAGGAAAAACAAACAAACAAAAAAATAAAAATAACAAAAAGCATTTCCATCCTCTGCAAGCAGCATTCGAGCAAATTCCTTGAATGATTTATGAGAACTACATTAAACTGTACTACAGCCAGTGCTGGCCAGAGCTCAGCACTGGGCTGACCCATCATTCTCAGTTTTCTTGATGCTGAGGTTCAAACAATGCCAGCTCATTTTCAACAGGATCCTGAGCTGCCCAGGAAGGCAGCATGGAGAAGTAGATGTTCCTGTTTTTCCAAAACAACCTTTTAATTATGCTCTTTACTATAATAGCAGCCTTTTTCCAACACTTCAGCAGTCAAGGCTATTACTTAAAGAACCATGGTCTAACAGTGGTAATATAAACCCCAGCATCTTTTGATAGGCCCTTCTTACACTGATACAGAATTTTTTAAGGCAAAACAACCCATTCAGTCAGTGCTCCTTGCTCGTGACACAGCAGGTTCTCACTACCAAACAGTTTGGATAGATGATTTTCTATTGGGTCATAAAGCACTTCTTGTGTGACAGGGAGAGTTCATGTGCAGTTCATGTCATGGGTTAGTACAGTTTGGCTTTTTTAGTTATAGAAGAATGTAGAATAATTCTCCAGGTCAGGACCTGGGAATTTCTTTGGAAGAGACAGCAACCTATCAGAGAGTTATTTAGAATATTGGCATCTGTTCTAACCACTGAAATTGTTAGCTGCGACTTTGAGAAGTACCATATAAAACCCCGTGAATTTCCTGTAGGTAGGTCCTTTTTTCTTCTTTCCTTTGGCCAGAGAGAGACAGGTCCTGCTGCTCCCCCCTTTTGGGCGGGAGCTGACCCGAAGCCTGGCCATATTCTATCGGCTCTCAGGTGAAGGGAGGGGGAAGGAGAGATTGATGTTTTGCAACAGCTACTTTCTTCAGACTTCTCTGGAGCAGGGAGAGATCTCTGCTGGGCCTCTGATAAGAGCTATGGGCACCATTTAGGCTGAGGTCACCCCGATTTACACTGAGGGGTGGGCTGAGAAGGCATTTATGATCCTGCCTGGTTTTTTGTGATTCCGGACTGCCTGAGTGCTCTGATCTCTGATGTTTCTGTGTGAGTTCTTCCTCCCTCACCAGCGCGGCCTTGAACATCTAACACCACGAGCTACAGAGAGAGAGACAAAGACTCCAAGCAGATTTAACTCTTTCTTAGCAACATGAAGCTTCCAGGGCTTAGCCGTTCTCTGAGAGAGTAAGAAAGGACAGAGTGAACATAAAGAACAACAGCATGAAGTCAGTAGAGCAAGAGTGAAAAGACTATTAGGACAGAGGGTTGAAGAGTTGGTTGTTCCATTCTTACTTGAGCCATGGAAATTAACTCTATATTTAGATAATTCCTTTAAATCAGGGGAAAGATATGCATTTGGGGAGATGATTGTTTTAATTTTTGTGTGGATTCGAGCAAAAGTGTTTGTAATGAACTAAGTAATATCCTATAAGATGCTTGAACAGAGATAAAGATGAGAAGCCCCCTGCACCACTGAAGAAGTGAGACGATATCTCTGTACCTTGAGGTGAAAAATCCTTTGCTTTAGAGTTATTAATCTTTAAAATGTGACACCCCCGTATGCAAAAGTCTAAGACCCATGAGCCATAAGCAACTTAGGAAACTGCTCCTGGGAGGGGTCACAAAGGCAGGTTTCTCCAGATGGTTGTTTTTGTGACAGTTAAAAAACCCACAAGAGAACTGTTCTAAGTTGTCAGTGGGTTCCACGACTCTAAGAGAGACTCTTCCCCTAATGAATTGATGAAAGACTATTGTCAAATAGTGAAACTGACTGAAAATTACAAGTTTTGTCTCTTTATGTTGTTTTGTAAGAAAGTGGATGGTTTGTAAGGGGAGGGAAGAGTGGTTTTGAAGTTTCATTCTGTTTTACTTTTTTTTCCAACTTTTTTTTTTTCTATTCTTTTAGTGTATGTTAATAAAACTATTTGTTAATTTTAAGGTTGAGCCTGCTTTGTTTTTCTCCTAGTCTCTCTCCCACAGAAAGCGTAAATACCAAGACCAAAATTTAGTGAACGTGAAACCACTACATTAATTAGTGTTTCCGCCCGGTTTGAAATTAAAACTATGACAGTTCCTCATGAAAAATCAGCCTGATATGCAAGGCTACAAGTCAAGAAAGAGCCTTGCCACACTCCCGCTGTATTCTTATCACAGGAATGCTGTTTGTCCTAAACTGCCACGGCTCATGGAGAAATGGGACCCATCCAAGTGCTGAAAGTCTCTGTTTTGCTCTACCACTGTGCAGGGGATACTCTGCTGTAACTGGGACTCATCCCCACTGAGTGTCACACATCCATTTCTGACACAGGATTTTGGGAAAATGAAGCTACCCAGTAGAAGATGCAGCTGTCACCCCCAAGGTTTCGCAATCAATCAATTTCTTGTTCTCTGAACAGAAGGCGAAGTCATTAAGACAGGATCTGGATCAGGTCTCTGCAGCCAACACACTCTACTAAGCCCCAGGTGGGCTGGGCTGGGCCATGGCCCTGGATGCTGGCAGGAATCCTGCACATCTCAAAGCTGCACCTCCTCCAGACAGTTCAGCTGACACAAGCCAGACTCTGCCAGCTTGCAGCGTGGAAAAGCTGTGTTCACTCAGACTGGAGGGTAATTGTTCATGGCTTTTCCTTATGGACACTAAGATTCATGGTTTGGAACCCTGGCTGCTCCAGACCTTCCTTTGGGGCATTTCATTACACATGCCCAGCTATCCCAGCAAGGCATTCCACATCATCCAGGTTCCCACATTTTACACTGCCAGAAGCCCTTTGGGCATGTCCGGCTCCTCCAGAGATGAGTATTACTCTCTGCTTGCCCAGGAGGAAGTAAACTGAGAGGGAAGGAGCAAGGAGACAGATTAAAAAGGAAACAATGACAGCCAGAAACATGGCTGTTTCTTTCTCAGGGATTTCCTGTCCAGGCCCCATAGCAAAGTTCAGCACTCTGAGGGTGGCACACAGAAACTTGTGTGTAAGAGGCAAGAGCCTTTTAAAGCTGTGGAAAATCTTGACAGCACCTGCAGCACGTGTTTGCAGAGATTTATTTCATGTGGGTGCAATGCCTCATCCTTAAATCTAATCTTAGGGAGAAGGTTTGGAAGGTAGGAAGAATTCCAACTAATTTCATTAATTCCAGATCAGAGGCTGAAAAAACCCACTGAAACAAAATTTAAAACCTCTTGAATTTGGAAAAAAAAAAAAAAAAAAACACCAAAAAAAAAAAAAAACAAAAAACAAAAAACAAACCAACTTTTTTATCCCCTTTCGCACATTAAGGCTAGAAGGTTGGGTTGAGACTGGAGCTATTATTTGGATTTGAGAAATCACCCTTCAAAAACACTTGTTCAGTCAAGTGCTGAGAACTGGAAAAACAGAGCTGTCTAAACACAGGTTAGAGTCAAAGTGATGTCCAAGGGAATTGCTCACCTCTGGAGTAAGCACAGTGACAGCAACTACTTGTGCAGAAGAGTAATTAACCTCGGGTTGTGTGGATGCTAACAGCCAGGTGAGTCTGTCACTCATTCAGCCGCTCCTAATACAACAGCGACATCTGATGACCTCGATGTTCTTTGCAGCCAAGACTGAAGAACAAAATTTCCCCGCATCCTCCGTTGAGAGGTACTGCTCTATAAGATCACGGGTAGTGGACTGGCCACAGAGCTGGTTGGGGCAGCTTCCTAGCTAAGCTAGAGTCTGTATTCCAGAGCAGACTACTGCTTAGGCGGGCTGCTGGGAAGGGGTTTTCCAATGGGGAACGAATCCTCTACAGAAGAACAGATTGTGCTTTCTGTATGTAAGGACATATTACAGCGCATGGGAGTCACTATATCGGACCATTCCCTGCAAACCCTGCTTCACTGGGCAAAGACTCTTGAATTTTCAGCAGATGCTGAGACCACCTTCAGTCTAGATGCTTGGCAGTCACTTGGAGACCGGTTGTGGCAGGAAGTCTCCGGCAGGGATAAGGACGCATTTGATCTGGCAGTTACGTGGGACACTCTCTTTAAAGTGCTACAACAATGGAGAGCAGGGGAGGGCAAAATGGATGTAGCAGATTCAGAGGATGAGGATGCTCTTTCTATAGACACTGACATATTGGAAGGCAGGGGGGCTGAGGAAGCTGCTGGTGGCGTTCCTTCAGCTCTGCCTGGACCTCTAAGGGAAATGGGAATTGCTCATAAAACCTATCCCTCCCCTCGAGATTATGTTCCTCTGAAGTATCCCTCCTCCCGCGATTTTGTAATGCCAAAGTATCTGTCACCCGCAGAATAGCTTGTGACGGCTTCATTAACCAAGCAGTGGCTGAAACTTGCCAAGCATCCCCCTCCCTTCCCCCCCTCGGCCCCTCCTCTTTCTACATCGCAAATGGCCGCAGAGCAGTCTCTGCTTAATTAGCGACCACAGATGATGTACCCTGATTCTACAGGATGCCAGCCCGCCTCAGATCCAGCTTCAAGGTTTGATCGACATAGGCGCTGATGTGACAATCATTTTCTCTGTGTGGCCTCCTACGTGGCCTTTGGCTCCTACAGGTTTGGTCGTCACAGGGTTGGGAGGAACAAACAGACCTTTGTAAGCCAATGGTCTGTGCTGGTCAGAAACCCAGAGGGACAGGCAGCTGCATTTCAGCCCTATGTCACTGCAGCTCCACTCACCCTCTGGGGACAGGATGCACTGGCAGCCTGGGGGGATGCAGAGATGCAGCCAACCCAGGAAGGCTGCGGCGGTGGCCAGTTTCAATTTGTGAGTGCCTTGTGCCTTTTGACTTTTCCTATGTCTGTTTTTATGTTTGTCATGTGTGATTCTTAGTGTTTGTTTTGTTGTGTTTTCTCTTTGTTCTTTTCCCTCCACAGGTGTTTGGGGGTGAGGGGAGATGGAGATGCAAAAGCCCTGGTAGGGCTCTACCGGGCCGAGCCAAGCGAGCCGGGGCAGGTCTGTGTGTCTTCCACCACCACTGGCCAGTCAGTCCAGAGTTGATGGTCTGGTCTCTGCAAATGTGGGTGCAGCGCAGCAGTTTGTTGTTTTCCCACACGGCGGCTGCGGGGTTGCGGCGGCCAGAGTCTCTCTCTGTGCTCAGGTCCCCACACGGCGGCTGCGGGGTTGCGGCGGCCAGAGTCTCTCTCTGTGCTCAGCTCCCCACCACCCCCTCCTCGAGAGGTACAGCCGCTGCAGTATTAACAAAGAGGAAAGGGCATGGAGAGCCAGGACACAGCCCCTGACATTCCTGGGCTCGCTACAGGCAGGCGGTGAGGGGGGGCCACCAGCCAGCTCTGCTTGAGAGAGGTGGCGGTAGGCGAGAGCAGCCGTGGGAGGGCCAAGGGGGCAGCAGCTCAAGTTTCGCTCAGCTTTCCCCTGTGCCACCCCCCCCTTCTCAGAGCAGATGTTTTTTTACAACTATTAATGCAAATTGAAAGGTGATAGAATCAGAGTTAAGCTTCACTATAAGTTATATGTTACTGCTCTTGTATCCAGATGCTAAGTTTTATTAAAATTAATTTCTGTTAAGTATAAGCGAGGTTAACTTTAAGGGTTGCTCGGTTTAAATTCTGTTTTAAGTTTAAGCCTTATTATTTTGAGTTCTGTTCAGGTTCAGTTCTGTTCAGTTTAAAGAATATTAAGTTTTGTTGAGTTTAAGTGTTATTACATTTCAGTGATGTTATATTTTGTTAATTTAAAATTCTAATAAGTTAATAGAGTTTAAAATTATTTTCCATTAAATTTTGAGATCCTTTTTTGTTCTCTAGCTGCTTATGCTAGTCTCTGCACTGGCTTGGTGGTTTGACCCAATGCTGTCTCATGATTTTTAAGTATTTTTCAGAGTTCCAAGAAATTATTTCTGAGCTTTGCCGAAAGCCTCCTCTGAACTGATGGTATTGTAATGCAGTTCTTGTTACAGAAGCACTCTAACAGTTTGTAGTGTTCAAAGCATCCCTATCCTGAGAGAATTTCAGAAGAAATCAGCTATTAGATAGTTCAATTAGTCTTTCACCCCAAGATTCTTAAGAACCTTGTTTTAAAATATGTCTAGGGAATTCTCTCCTAGTTAGAGCTCAGTCAGTTGCCAAGCCTTGGCTCTTCCAGGATGGGAAATTTGCCAACAGGCTCAGATGTTTTCTGCATCAAAAATAAGACTGAAGTAGTTTTGACGTGGCAATTTGACCCTATATGACAGCTGGACCAATTTTTAGAGTGAACCTAGACACCTTGCCCAGGAATGGATGTCTGGGTCCTCACTGAAATGAGGTTTATCCACTTTCTACAGTTTCTGGGATGATGGTACAGTGTTTAGTGCTTGATAATTATTTAATTTCACATGTGCTATTGATTGTGTTTATTATCTGACTAATTTCTGATTACTATAAGTTTTTGCTTGCTACATGTATTATTTTGCCTTGATGCTTTATCATATTCATAACCAAAGACATACATCTCATTTAAAAAAAAAAAAAAAAAAAAGGGAAATTTAGTGACTTAAGAATGTTTGAATAATGCAAGATGTATATTAGAACTTTAGACAACAGATAATTTTGAATAATGCAATATTAATATTGGAAATTTGGAAAGAGTTATCAAATCTAAATTTCAATTGAGTAACAACAGCAAAGTCTAATTGATTTATTGACTTAAGGAGAAGATATGCCTGTGTTTTATCATCAGCAGGTTTAAAGCAGTCATCTGTTCAATTTGATCAGACACCAATCGCCTCTGAAGAATGAGGCCCAGTGAAAAGGAAAATCACTGTACAGCCTTTGTGGCCAGAACAAGATCAGAAGAGGGACTGCCAAGAGATACGTATGTCTAGAAATTACAGAGACAATTTGACAACAAAAGCCCTATGTCAACATCATAGTATTGTGTTCCTACTGATCTTCTTCAGTTATTCCTTGTTTCAGGATTCAAGAAGATATCCAATGATGTTAAATATCAACATCTTCAGCCGATGGACTTTTTCCTGAGTTTCAATTATTTGGACTTTAAAGCAATAATAATTTATCACAATTTCCCTAAAAGACATTGGACATATATAGAAATACAAGCTTATGGTGTAATTATACCTCATGTAATATATCACATGCCTTTAATGTGCCTTTGCAGTTACCAAAGGGTGTGGTTTTTAACTCATGGTGATTAGGATAATGTAGACTTTTGGGGATCTAGTTTTATTATTTCTGCATTCTCTTTAGCACCTGGGGTGGTTGCAGCTCAAGCTTTAATTACACTGAATAAACTTAATTAGGTGGCCAAATAAGCCAATGACACATATGTAGCTTTAAGTGGGTTATTAGTAGATGTAGATAGTAGTAGACATGTAACTCTGTAGAATAGAATAGTTATTAAATCTTTATTATTGGCGCATGGTCATGGAGGTCAAGATTTTAAGGGCATGTGTTATATGAATTTGTTAGATCACAGTAAATCAATTCACATGAGCATTCTAAATTTGAAAGAAAGCATTAATCATTTGCAGGTGGATAAGATAAGAATGGTCCAGTCTATGTCTTGCAGATGCGGCAGTTTTTACATTTATGGGGAGTGTCGCACAAATTTGGCATTCCGCATTCTCCAACTGGTCAAGCTATTGTTGAATGCGCTCATGGCATTTTAAAGTGTGTTCTGGAAAAACAAAAAGGGGGAATGTCCAGAGAAACCCTACACAGTTGATTGGAAAAGGCTCTATATACAATTAATCACCTTACAGTGCCACAAAATTCAAACAATCCTGTTATTTTGAATCACTTTCTTTCATTGCAGTCTTCAGGCAATACACACTTGCCTCAAGCGAAAGTCTGGGTACAGGATCTAACCACTAATAAGTGGGAGTGCCCATGTGAGCTTATCGCTTGGGGTCGTGGGTATGCATGCATTTCCACAGTGTAATGGTTTTAATGCAAATAACTGGGCAGAAACACCAATTAATGTAGTGGTTTCATGTTCGGCAAATTCTGGTTGCCAAATTTAGTGTAGTGGTCTTAATGTTTATTCTTTTTCTGTGGGAGAGAGATTAGGAGAAAAGCAAAGCAGGCTCAAGCTTAAAAATGAACAAATAGTTTTATTAACACACACTAAAAGAATGGAAAAAAGAAAGTTGGGGAAAAACTAAAACAAAACAGAATGAAACTCCAAAAAACACTCTTCCCTCCCCCTACAAACTGTTAACTTTCCCACAAAACAACATAAAGAGATGAAACCTGTGATTTTCAGTCAGTTTCACCATCTGACAATAGTTTTTTATCACTTTGGGAGAGGAGTCTCTCAGAGTCATGGATCTTACTGACAACTTAGAACAGTTTTCTTGTGTGTTTTAACTGTCACAACAACAGCTGCCTGGAGAAACCTGCCTTTGTGACCCCTTGTCATGGGTTAGTACAGTTTAGTTTTTTAGTTATAAAGGAATGTAAAATAATTCTCCAGGTCAGGACCCGGGAATTGCTTTAGAAGAGACAGAGACCTATGAACTATGAACCTAGAACTATGACACCCCTCCCAGGAGCAGTTTCCCAAGCTGCTTATGGGTCATGGGTCTTAGACTTTTGCATATTGGGGTGTCAGCTTTTAAAGATGAGTAACTCCAAAGGCAAAGGATTCTTCATCTCAAGGTACAGAGATATCTTCTCACTTCTTCCCTGGCGCAGAGGGCTTCTCATCTCTACCTCTCTTCAAGCATCTTATCAGTCCATCGCAAACACCTTTGCTCAAATCCACACACAAATTAAAACAATCATCTCCCCAAATGCATATCTTTCCCATGATTTAAAGGAATGATCTAAATATAGAGTTCCTTTTTACATGGCTCAAATAAGGATGGAATGACAAACTCCTCAACCCCCTGTCCCAATAGTCTTTTCACTCTTGCTCCACTGACTTTATGCAGTGTCTTTTCTATGTCCACTCGGTCCCTTTCTTTTCTTTCTCAGGGAAGGGTTAAGCTTTGGAAGCTTCATTTTGCCAGGAAAGGGTTAAATCTGCCCAGAGTCTTTTCTCTCTCACTGCAGCTCATGGTGTTAGATGTTCAAGGCCACGCTGGTGAGGGAGGGAAAAACTCGCACAGATTCATCAGAGATCAGAGGACCCGGGCAGTCCGGAATGAAAAAAAAAAAAAAAACAGGCAGGATCATAAATGCCTTTTTGGCCCACCCCTCAGTGTAAATCGGGGCAGCCTCGGCCTAAACGGGGCCCATAGCTCTTATCAGGGGCCTGGCAGAGATCCCTCCCTGCTCCGGGGAAGTTTGGAGAAAGTAGTTTTGTAAAGCAGCAATCTCTCCTCCCTCCCCCCAAAAGGAGCCGATGGAATACGCCTAGGCCTTGGGCCAGCTTCCCCCCAAAGTGGGGAGGAACAACAGGCTCAACTCTATGTTACCTGTCTCTGGCCAAAGGGAAAAGGCCTGACCTGCAGGAAATCAGGTTTTTTTAATATGGGTATGTCTCAAACTCGCAATTGACATTCTCAGTGGTCAAAACAGATGCCAATATCCCAACTAACCTTCTGATAGGTCCCTGTCCTTTCTAAAGCAGTTCCCAGGTCCTGACCCAAAAATACATTCCACATTTCTCCATAACTAAAAACTAAACTGTGCCAACCCATGACACACAGATACTGGGGTACGGTGAATACCTGCAAGGTGCATCCACCCTGACTTGCGACACCGAAAGCAGAATGGGGCCAACAGGCAACCTTTGAATGATGATGAGGATGCTGATCATCAATAGGATGGTCCTTCTACAAGTAGAGAATGAGCATTCTATCTCTTCTTTTGTTTCTGGAGTAGTGAGCGTTGACAAGTTAGACTGCCAGTTCTTTGAGCAGACTAACAATGTGTTGAGGGTTAAGTTTTCCTGTAGAATTTTTCCCCCCCCATGAGTTGCTAGGAGACTTAAGTAGTGATAGTTAAGGGGTGCTTAATCTGACAAAGGAAGTTGATCACTTGGTTTTGGGGGAGGGAGGAGGGTCCCGGGAGCAGAGGGTGGAGGACTCACTGCTCTCGGTTTTCCCGGGGAGGACGGTCGGGCTACGGAGTAGCTGCCTGAAGTCCACGGCTAACGGAGGAGTCTGGTCCTGGGAATTCTATCATCTTTTGGAGCACCCAGGAATTTGGAGTTGTCTTCGTTGCCCTGCTGGATTCTAGGTCAGCCCGGGTCCAGCCGCTGCGGGTTCTCCAGCACTGCCCACTTTGCCTGCCAGGACACCCCCCTGCCTGCTGAGGACAATCCACCGCTTCCAGCTTCCAGCCATCAGCGCTGGAGTTTCCACCGTTTGTCCCTCAGGGTCCTTGGTTCTGTTTTACTGTTATTATAAGTGCTGTTGTTGTTTGTCTGTCCTGTTATATTTACTAGTAAAGGACTGTTATTCCTTCCCCATAGCTCTGACTGAAAAGGTTTTTTTTAATCTTCCAAATTATAATAACACAGAGGGAAGGATTTGAATTCCTCATTTCCTAGAGAGGCCTGCCTCTCCTTAGCAGACACCTGTCTTTTTCAAACCAAGACACAATGTTTTGTTACTGTGTTAAAATTAGTAACTGACTCCTTGCAAGAATGAACAACAAGACTTGATGTTGGTGCATAGACGTGATTGTGAAGAATTCGATGGCATGTGCTAGAGAATCTCCCTGACTGTTCTAAGTCGGTGTCTGATTGAGGTTCTGTTTAGTACCTGGCAAGTTACTACAGGGACCTCTTGTGCTGTGCTTGTTCTCCTTTCTGCGAAGGGCCCTGCAGGGGATTACAAATGCTGCCTTTTGCTTTAAAACAAAAAGGGGGGATTGTGGATGCTGACAGCCTGGTCAGAGAGAAATTTTCAAGCATCAGACAGTGGCAAGGCCTGTAAGAGAAAGTCAACTCCCATACACTGGTCTGGGGAGTTGTGAGAAAGCTCAGTGAAGGAATTCAAAACAATCCTTACACCTGGTGTTTACACTTGTTGATTTGCAAGATGTTTACAAAGGGGTGTCATTTCTAATTAGCCAATGATGGTGAGGGGTGTTAATTAAAGAACCAATCATGTCCAGCTGTATCGAATAGTCTATAAAAAGGTGTGCTTTCTAATAAATGTGCTTTATGCCTTCTAAGAAGATTAGAGTCTGTGTTGCTCATTCAGCCACCCCTAATACAGCAGCAACATGGTTGGTTTTCATGAATAGGGATTTTAGGAGGATTTCTTGTGCAGACAGCAGCATTGCCCTCATTCCAGGGGTACTGCCCAGTGTGGGTCTTTCCAAGCTGATCCAAGTGGAGCAGATCCTCCATAGCTTGGCAGAAATCCTGGCCAGCCACACCTGCATAGATTTAATCAGGAGGATTTCATGTCTCCTACTTGAATGTGAAAAAAAAAAGGGGCTCCACTCTGTTCTCCCACTCTCACTTTCCCCCTGCATTAGTCAGACCTGCCTTATTTGTTGTTACAGCTCCTGGTTTTGGACAGGAACTCTCACAGGTGCACACACGCACCCTTTCTCCAGGCCACTGTGTATTTTCCAGCTTAGCAGGTTAGCCCCAGATGTGTGGAAATTTAAGAAGCAAAGCCCAATTCCAGCAGTGAGAATGCTGTGGATGCATGTCCTGCAACAGCTGCAGGGGGACAGCGAGGGACATGGACACCATGACCTCTCCCCGTGTCAAGAGCCCTCACACGCCAACAACCTGACCTTAAAAAAATTGCTGTCCTTGTTAAAAATCACCTTACATAATTTTTTTTTCTGCCATTGCTGAGTGACAAGGACCAGCTCTTCTGCAGGACCAGGGCAGCCTGGCTGTCCTGGCACCCAGCACTACACCAGAGCACTATCTGAAGATCCAAGCCCAAGAAAAATTGCATTTTCTCAAAAGAACTGCTATTCAAGACATTCCACATGAATTCCACTCCACCTGTCAGCATGCACACCTTGGGTTTGAACATACGGCTATTGCAATGGCTTGTTCCAGCTGGAGTCAGGACACTTGGAAATGCCAAGAGAAAGATTTGGTTCTCAGAAGGCTCTGTCTTGAGACAGGCAGCAGAAATAATCCTGTTGACTTGACTATTTGAACAGTTCACACACACGTCAAGTTTCACTGTTCCCACTGATATCACCAATGGAATTCCAGGGGAACAGACTTTGACCCTTGGAGTAGAGCATGACACAAAACAATCTGAGAAGTCAGGTGTCAGGCTTGGGACCATTCGGGCTTGGAATGGTTTTGAATCAAAGGAATTAGGCATTTTACCACTGATTTTTAAAAGGTTATGTAAACACAAGTCAGCAACCGTATATTTATGGAGAATGGTTAGATTTGGCATATAGAGCATATCTTCATTGTATTCATCATATACTTGATGTGTAGGCACCACATTTCAGCAAGAAAAGCTGAGAATGGGACAAGGTCTGCAAGTTGAATTCCAGGTCTATGAAATTAGCTAGGAAAACAGAAAAAAAAATTTAAAAAAGAAGAAAATGAAACTTTTGCCCATGGGACACATGCTAGCAGTGAAGCTCTTGACTTGCATGCAGCAAGGAGCTGAGCTGCGCTCACTGACAGGGTGCAGACACCACTTGTGTTGAGGCCAGCGCAGAGTGCATAATACAGTGGTCCTGTCCATTCATCCCCTCCTGTGCTGGGTGATGGCAGAGCAGCCACAGGAACTGTGCACTCCCCTCTCCCACTCAGGTAAGGCTCATCCGAAGTCCTCATGATGCACGAATTTGCCAGCAGCTGATCTGCACCAGTCGAAGACGAACCTCAGGGATGGCAGCCAGAGAGCAAGACTTGATTCTTCCAAAAAATAGTAGTCTGCGGTTCAACAAAATTTGGTGAGGGGACTGTTCCGTCTAGTCCCAAATTCTTTTGTTGTATGCACATGACACAAAGCTTGAGCAAGTGGGAGCAAAACCCAGCGGCAGTGCAGAGCTTGCTGCTTCTGAAATAAGCCTCAAAGCTTCTCACAGTAGTTCCTCTGGGGACATCAGCACAAGGGAGGGTCTGTCACACCAATCGGCAGCACACAGGCTGCTCTGTCACTGCTTATGACTTCACACAACAAAAAAAGCTGCTCTTTTCACATATGAAGTATCAGAGAAAAAATATATATATTGAGAGTCAGGCATCTCACCTTTGCTGTGCAGAACCTAAAGAGGAAAGTTCCTATGACCATGGTACAGGTAGATTTAAAAAGAACATGCCAATTTAAAAAAAACAAATAAAATGTAAAATGAAATCAGGTTCATGTATTCAATTTTAAGCTGTCATCTTTCTTCTTAGTGCAAATAACAAGATGCAGTTTTATACACCTGCAGGTTCACAGGCACAACCCACGTCCCCAGGATCAGCCAAGGACTACACTGTCCCTCAGGCCTTTAAAGTGTTGGAGCAACTGCACAGTGCAGTAATGTAAGCACAGCCATACGATCCTGGGCACTGGGGCTCAGAGGCTGCCACAGCCCAACTTTTGGGATTCCTTTCTCCCCCATGAAAGCCTCCTTCCATCACAAACAGCCACAAAACAACCTTCTCTTCACCCTCCAGCAGGAATAAACCCATCAGCAAAGTGGTTGTGGCAGGATGCTCTGGCACTTCCCAGCACTGCAGGTCTTCACGTGGACACCACTGCTGTGGACAGACTACAGACTGTTTCCAGCTACACCTGGAGGAGGGAGCAGCAAAGATTTCTCCCAAATTTTCAGCTGATCCTGCCATGTGCATCTGGGAACTCATGGCTGAGAGGGGGCAGCTGCCAGCCAAGAGAAGCTCCAGGGCTGCATCTGCCTTGTGTGTGAGGAGAGCAGTCTCTTCCCAGTACCTTCAGGTGGCTGGAGGGGAATGTTACTGGGTTGAAGTCTGTGCTACTTCTCTGGTCAGGCAGAGCACGAGATTTGAGCAGCTCTGCTGCTCTTGGACAGATCTGCAGCAGGCAGAGGAAGCCCCCATGTGAAATGGGGCTGGTACTGCACTCTTGCACTTCAATCCATGCTGTTTTGGGTGAATTCCTAAAGATGCTTTCTCAGCCTCCAATGATGTAGGATTTGGCCAAATTGGTTTATCTGGGAGGGCAGGGAAGCCACAAGACCAAAGACTAACAGGTACTGTGGGGCCAGTGCCCTGGCTGCTCTATCAGCATGGCTGCTTACAGTCCTTGGTACTATCAAAGGTCACTGCCAGGTTAAAACCATGGGTTTCCTACAGCATGACAATCAATACGCAGTGTTTGTGTGGAGCACTTTAAGGTATCCTGAGAGGATATCTTTCTGCCAAATTAGTAACAGCATCTTCAGCCTTCACATAACCATTCTCTATACGTTTGTATGACACTAACACAGGCAGATCAAAGGGGCCAGCCTGCAAAAATCAGAAGGAAAACAAACGTGTATTGCAACTTACATTCCCAAACTCATAAACCTTTTCCTGAGTTATTTTAAAAAAATATTATATAGGAGAAGAAGAATGATTAGCCCATGATAAAAGTGCCAAATATCATTCACAACCAAGTAATCAGATGATAAATCCATTTTCACAATTTCCAAAATGCTGCATGAAGTCTAAAAGTGGCATCTGCCCCACTGTCCCCTGTAGCTCCCGTTCTGTGCTGGTCCAGCCACCTCTCACACCAGTCTGCACCAGTATGTGGTGGTGGAGAGCACCACCTAATGTCAGTGGGGAAGGACTGGCTGCACAGGCCAGATGCCAGCTGCACTGCAGGCCTGGCAAGCCTGGCTGCTGGCCCTGCCATGTCCATAAACCTGATTTCTTTAGCAGCAGGTGTGGACACAAAAGCTGCAAGAGGTTCGTAGATAATCTGCAGGTTTATGTTTGCAGCAGACACCACACATAACACCTCCCCTAAAAGCAGAGTTATGAATTCAACTAGGCACTTTTACTTTCTTTACTCTGCTATTAGCTTACAATAAAGTTTAAAATCAAGTCAACTCATATGAGGATGCCCTGGGTGTGTGTACAGACAAAGAGACATGCCTCTGTTCCATGTGCTGACACACAGATAAGTACATGTATCTAGTTTCCATCTATGCAGATGAATTAAACATACTTATTTCTATCTAAGAGAACAGCATGCACCCTAGAGAAAGGGATTCTGGTACAATTCAGATGCAATACTGGAATCATTTTAACTGAGATTTCCATCCTTCACTGTAAATGTATCAGCGTTAGTTTTTATAACCAGTGTTAGCACAATTCAGACTGCACTTTCAAATTAAATTTTCTGCTAATATTAGACTGAAATAACTGCTAGATTGAAAGATTTGTTTACATATTGTCAAATATTTGAAAGGATCTGTACAGATACAGGATTCTGAAGAAGTTGGATAGTACAACATCCCTAAATTAAAATGCATCCCAAGCATTGTGTCTCCATTCCACAAGGAAAGGTGCCCCACACCAATAGTCAAGAGAATTACAAGAACCATGGTTTAATTGGTTTGGAGGGGGTTACATTTGGTTAATCAATGCCTTTAAAACCATCCCAACTCCTCCAGACAGGGTACCTGCTACAACACATTAGACTCATCTGAGAATGTTCTTAAAAGAAGTCTGACAGAAGGTCTGGCCGACAATGAATCAGGTGCCTTCCTGCTGCTCTGCAACAGCGAGGCAAAGAGACTTATAGCACACATGCCCCTCAGCCTGCCTGGGTCAAACAATGCAAGACACAGAACCCCTTTTACAGCTAAGTCATTTCGTAAAGGATGGAGCAACACACAGTGACTAACACTGGCTGGATTTTGGAGTGCAAGGGACATGGGACGTATTCAGAAACTGGCTCTGCTTCTCAACATGTTTGGAGATTTATGCTGCAGGTGCTTTTGAGAGAGGAGGAAGACATCCCTGCTCTCCACACAACTGGAATTTTTAGAACAGCAAGTAATGGTGGAGATCTGCAGTGAATCCAAACACTAGGGACATGTAATCAAGGTGCTTTGCTGTGGGTGACCCCACCAATCCCATGGTCAGCAAGTCCAAGACTCCCCCTTGATGTGAGGGTTGTGGGCTGTGGCTTAATCACTCACACAAAGAACAATGGCAGCATTGACAAGCTGGATGGACTGGGCAAGGTGGGCACTGGGGAAGCTCCTCCTAGGTCAGACAAGCCTGAGCCATTTGACAAATCATCCAGAGGACAATCAACATCAATTTCACCTTGTCCCACTCCTATCTAGTCCACTAACACAAAACTACAGCAAGGAAGGAGAGTGTAACCAGCTTTGTCTGCGTCCACCTCACTTGGTCATCCTGAGCACAACCAGCTCACGCACCTGAGGTGCAGCAAGAGACCCAAGGGGAAGAGACAGATTAAATATTTCAGTAAAAGATTTAAATTAAGGTAAAAGGTGGGGAAAAGTAAGGTTCTGCTGTGTGAGCAAATCTAAACGTGGGTTTTCAGGAGTTAGGCATTAGAAGGAAGAAAAAAGCAGTTGAGCAAGCAACACATTGTGACTCAGAAAGGAAATCACCTTATTCACTCCAAGAAAAGCTGTGATTGCTGGAAGTTTGAGAAAGCACGAAGATAGTGGATGTTCCTGAGGAAGGAAGGTGCTTCGTTACCTAGTTCACAACAGCACAAAAGACAGAAAATTGCAGTACAAGAAAGAGAAAGGCAGAAACCAAGGAAAACACAAATGCGCCTTGCAGTTAAAAAACCAAACAGAACCAAAACAAAATAAAAACAACCACCACATTTCCACACAGAAAATTTAATAAAGGCTGAGCAGAGCTGATGCACTGTGTTATAGGAAACTGGGGGTGAAACCCTGTCCCCATTGGGATCAAAGGCAAATGCCCAAGAACCTGGCCTCAAGTCCATCCTCCCCTTCCAGAAGGGACCCTTGGCCACCAAGCTGTGGTGCAGGCCCTCCTACAATGTCCCTAATTTTGTTTTTCACTTAATGCTTCCCTTAGGACACTGTTCTTTATTTTATTTCAATATTAAGGTCAGGATTCTCAATAAGGGTTTTGATTTGAAATCATCTACTTGGTCTTAGATGCCTTTACAAATCAGGCAGCTGACTTTGGTGTCTGATGTAGATATCCAGAGCTGGCATCTCCTTCAGGCACTTATAATAAAGCTTTACTCAAAATGTACATTTAAATATAGCTCAGCCTGTGTTTAGTTGGGGATGCACATCTGAAGAGACTTTTCTAGTTGACGCTTTGCTTTGCTAAGTGATTTCATAAGAGCCTTTGTTAAATGAATATAAAGCACTCTTAAAAGTAAGTATTGCAAGAGGGGGGATGGATCTTTGGTCAGCAGCTGAAGGAAAAATGGGTCACCTCCCAGGTGAGTTGAGCTGGGACTAAAATCTCCAGGTTACCCTTCCAGGGCACTGTCCCCAAACTGTCCTATGTCTGCAGCTGAGAGCAACTCACTCCCAGCCTATTCAACAGGGGTGTCCAGCTAGAAACTATTAAATCATACTCAAGTGGAAGAAGTTACATGGATCCTCACAAAACACAACCACAGTTCTCTTACCATCTCTATGGTTTTCAACTTTAATGATGCCCTATCCCTGGAAGTGTTCAAGGCCAGGTAGGATGGGGCCTTGAGCAACCTGGTCTAGTGAATGGCATCCCTGCCCACGGCAGGGGGATGGAACTGGATGGTCTTTCAGGAGCCTTCCAACCCAAACCATTCTGTGATTCTATCAATGACCAGGGGGTGGGGGTTATCTTATCCCACCCCATGCCCCTTCAGCTGTGCCCTACTGCAGCCCAGGGACATCCAAACCCCAGGAGGCAAGAGGCCAGGGCTGGCTGGCAATTCTCACATGCTGGCCCAGGGCAGGACTTGCTGATGCTGCAGGGGAAGAGAGCAGCTGCAGGAGGGGGAGCATGGCTGGGGGGAGCAGGGGCTGTCCCTCTGGGATGTTCAGCCCCTCTGGGCAAGCAGAGACAAGGGGCAGGGGGGCTCAGCACAGTGAGCTGTGAGCCTGGCAGTGCTGGCCTTCACCACTTGCAGGAACAATGGAGAAAAGTTTTAAGAGGTTTCCATTTCTAAAGGGAGCCCTCCTCCCCAGCAGTGAAGGAAAGCTGTTAAGAAACCAGATAACTTCCAGGGAGAGTGACGATCATGGTCTGAGCCTTCAGTTATTTATAGAGGATGGGCAAATGTGACCAGACCCTGTTCCCACTGCACCAGCACCTGAGGACGTACCCAGGGGGAACATCCTGCTTGTGTTTTTGACATAAAAACAAGCAGTTTTTTTCAGGACAAAATAAGGTGTGTTTGGTGATCCAGTTAAGGCTGGACAAGGCAGATGCACTTTTCTAGGAGATACCACATTCCCACCCAGGGAAGGCAACTAAGGAAAGGCACAGGTTGACTCACTCCCTGCTACAGATCTAGGCAGTATTTTTAGAACAACTTCTTGACATTTTTGGCATGTGAAAGAGCAAGACAAGACTCTAGAAATCCTTCCTTGAGATGTGAGTGGTACATGGTATTGTTAGAGATTCATCTGGTGCTTAAGGGTAAGAAAGGGCTTTCTAAAAATACAGTGTGACACATCATCTTGTTCCTTACCTGATGATTTTTCTCTTTTATATTTTTTAAAACTATTAGAAGAATTTCTGGGAAAAGGCTGATAAAGATAAGGAGAATTACTGCCAGCCATGTGGAAACAGAAGTCAGCATATGAACAAATACAAAATACATTCTTTGCTGCTTCAAGAAAGGCCTGAAAAAGAAAGGATACAAATAAATTATGGTTAACATGGGTTTTCCAAGATCAGAATCAAAGGAGATTTCAGGTAAAGCTATTAGCAGTTATGCCTCCCTTTCATACAGAGATGGATACAGCACAGAAACACACTGTCCATCCTTCTCCCAATCCATCTCCTGACTCCAAGCTGCACTATTTCTGGAAGACTGTCATGATCCATTTTGCATCTTCCACATCTGTTTCTTTTCAGGGTGGGAAGGAGTTTGAATTTAGCCACCATCACTGAAAGACAAATTATTCACCTCATCAAAAAACAGGTCAATTTATTTCAACTTCAGGCTTTGCTATAGCTTCTGGTTTGGTTTTGATAGTGGAAATCCAGTCTCTCTCAATCACAACAGGTTATTTGCCCCTTCTTCCTTTCCTTGATGAGGGAGAACAACCATCAACTGCTTGTGAAAAACCTCATCAATAACTGATGACAAGGATCCCAAAGCAGTTTCTGCTTACTGTTAGATCAAAAATACTGAGCTATGCAAGTTAAACAGTAGAAAGAGTTTCTAGTAGAAAACTCACACATTTAGCATAGAGATGTGGCTAGACTGCAGATCTGGATCTGTTGGTCAGCAAAAGTTAACTGAAGAGCTAAAGCTTGTGACCCCCATACAAGATATTTAAATCTGTTCCACATCTTTATTAGCAGATTGCTGGATCAGGGATCCAGCCAATAGCCCATGGCACCAGCCCATGGCAAAGCAAAAGTGTAATACAGAGATGTTGTCTACTGTGAATGTCAGCTGAACATTTACTGCAGCACAGGAAATACAAAACTGGTAACGTTTGTAATGTACTAATGCTTGCCTGCTTTTGCAACACATTAAACCTAAAATCCTGGGTGCACTCAAATCAATGAGACTTTCTTCTACTCAGATCCATGATTTCAACAACAGGATCTGGCTTTCTCCTGTCTATTTTTCCCTCTGTCCCAGAAGGCCAGGTCCTCTTGCTCTGCATCTGCCTCATCTCTTCCTTCCTTCTGTTTCACTGGGGTTCTTTCCACCACAAATTCTTTCTGTCTCTCTCATCCACATGCACAAACAGACCCTAAAAGGTTTACTCTAGAACCTCCCAATAAAGGCAAGAGCCTCAGTACCAGAAATGACCCTGTGGGCAGAAAAGCAAACACCCTCTGCCAAAGCTGAGCACCTGGATGATGCCCAGGGTGTTCTCTCTTTCAGGCTCTTCCCTCTGGTGGGCTGAGACCTCCTCAAACACATCTCATCACACACCAGCCCTCTCCCGGCACTGGCTTTTGGTGGGTGTTGGATGGAGGCATCCCTTCCTCACTCAGCAGACCAAGGAGCAGGGTTGCACACACCTTGCCACCTGCAAATCTCAGGATACTCCTAATGAGGGGATGCTGCATTGCCAAAGCCAGCACTGGGCATTCCCCTAAGAAAGCACAGTGGGAAGAAAAGATACTTGCCAAATGACTCCTCCCCAAAAGAATGAGAAAAACACATAGAAAGCAAGGGAGCCCCAAATCACAAAGTGGTTCATCCATG
Source organism: Tachycineta bicolor (assembly GCA_025960845.1). NCBI lineage: Eukaryota > Metazoa > Chordata > Aves > Passeriformes > Hirundinidae > Tachycineta > Tachycineta bicolor. Next base: position 657,867 of record JANEHK010000095.1, on the reverse strand, counting down.
TCCAGAATCGGGTATCTAATGCTAGCTGTGGGAATAAAAAGAGAGACAAAACAGGCTTTAGATGCAGAGTGTATTGGATTATATTTATATGAAATTTCAGACTGGTTTCACATTAAGGTTGAAGGTTCTCCAAACAGCTATCTCTGTGCATATGGGCACCAGGAAAAACATTTTCAATATCCACAGTCTGGCACAATGTTAGCAGGGAAACAGTGACATTCTAATTGTAACAGACACTTTTAAATGGAATAAATTTGATGCAACCCCTGAATGCTACAGGAAAGAAACGTCTAAAGGTTACAGGGACTGTAATTGCCTCTTGTCACCACCTGCTGTCCTGAACCAAACACAAAAGACCTTTTGTAAGGTCTTATACAAACAGTTTGTTCTGGAAAGCTCCATGAAACAAAATAGGTTTGCTATTGTTATTTGACATGTGCTTTTGCGATCACTGTGGCACTCAGCCTTGACTGAAACAAGGTGGGCAAACCCAAATTCTCTATTGCTCCTCTCCTCTTGCTGTAACTGAACATCAAGAGGTGAAAGCGTGGGGAAAAGTCAACCATAATCAACTGGAGTCCTCAAAAGAGAGGAAAAAAAAAGAGAAAAATAATTTAAACAAAACAAGCATGTAAAGACCACAGACTACACAAAGGAAAGTAAGCAGGTTCTGCCTCTATGGAAGAAGAGAAGATTTAAGTGTGGTGGAAAATACTCATAGACACTTCATCTTCAGCACATTCACTACAGGATTTTACAGTGCATACATGAGCCTTGGAAAAGGTCTGTAATGAGGGACTGAAAAAGGAAGGGAGATGCTAACCTTGAGAGTGACAGTGAACACCAGCACAGTGAAAACAATCGTCCCAAAGGTCCAGTTTCCAAACACCTGCAAAACACACGGCACTGCCACAGGTGTCTCCAACCTTCTCCAAGGAGGCACAGAAATGCCAATGGGGATGGGGTGCAAGCAGGGAGCAGAGGAAGGGTTAGAGGGAGCCACTGCTATGGGACATATACACTCAGACAGGCTCCAGGCAAATTCATGATTCACCACCCGCTATGCCACCCTGAGCCATGCAGTGCCACACAGACAGGTGACCAGAGCTGGGACAGTGACAGGGACAACCTCCTACTAACAGCAGTGTCGATCGAGGACACAAGTCATTGCACCACCTGTATGTCAGGATTTCTTGGCAATTTACTCAGTTTCTGCTTTCTTGCCACACTCATCATCATCTCTTTGCAGTCCCCTCTGCAGAGTGCACCAGTGGGTACTGTTCCATCTGGTTTGGTTTGTGGGTACTAGTGACTACGCACACAAAAAAGCAGATACTGTATATAAATCCAAATGATGGCAATGAATGGGAGAGATGCTTACCAAAGGCTGTCAAGATCTGAATGCATACATTAAAACAGAAAGTGAAATGTAAAAGTTTTCAAAAAATGCAAAAAAATTAAAGTCAATAGGAGTGAAAAACGAGTCAATCAAACATACATGGATATTATGAACAACTGCTGGTAGCAGTTCTTACAGGCATAAGTGTTTACAGAACAGGACATAACCACAGATCTTATTGTAGTGCCACACAGACTGGACCTCTGAAGGCATTCACAGAACATATCAGTGCTTCATGTTTCATTCTAATACAACCAGAATGGCTATAGATACAGAAGAGCACTGATTTGACAATACATGGGGCTTGACTACATCTAGCTGGGGCCATAAATGCTGACATTGATGCAATGTATGAATATACATACATAAATTTCATCAGCTTTTCTCCAAGTGTTAGCCACTAAAAAAAGTTTAGGTATTTTCAAGGGTCACAAGTGACGGTGTAAAGAAGTTTCCCATCTGCCAAGATCTAATGACACGCTGCACATTCCCTTGGGGAAAGGGTCCTGAAACAGCTCAGGCCACCATGTGTGGCAGCCACCCTGCACTAACGCTTTGCTCTGTACTCAGTTAATCAGCAAAATAAGAAAAAATAAGAAAAAAGGAAAAAAAAAAAAAAAAAAAAAAAAAAAAAAAAAAAAAAAAAACCCACAAAACAAACAAACAAACAAAAACCCACCAAAAAAACAAACAAACAAACAAACCCCCACAAAACAAAACAAAACAAACTCCATCTTTTTCCTCCTCTTTCTGAGCAAGTTAACCCCAGCAGCTCCCACACTTTGCTCACACGGCGATGCAAGTGCTTGTCCCCACAGCAGAGACACAAGCAAGCAGGCAGCAGGGACAACATCCTGCTGCCTCCAGCAGCTGGGGACTTCTGCTGTCCCCAAAACAGGAGCAAAAGGCCAGCACCAGCCTTCAAAGGGAGAGCAGAGACTGAAATCACACCCCCAAGCAGGCACAGCACACAAGCAGCCCTGTACCATGTCTGCACTAACATGCACCATCTAATCAAGGTGGGCTAATTCAGCTGCTCACAACCAGCCAAGCACATGCCAAATTTCAGGCTGTCACTGGTGGGAAGGACAGACACTGCTCCTGCCCTCGGTCAATGCCTGGGATCACACAGAAGAGGGGATGAGCACTGTGCAAAGCTCACTGGGTTGGAACAGAGCTGTGTGTAAGACTAGCCATTTTACCTAGTGAGTGTAACCAGCTCTGCCCTGTTTCCATGGCAATCTGGAAAATGTTTTATTTCAAGCATTTGCTGCAGAATCACACCATAAGCAAGGCTACACTGTTAGACAAGACTGGAGACACACTGCACAGATTAAGCGTGCAGATGTTCCCTGCCAGGCGTATCAGAGGCAGCACACAAAACACACACATCTTCCTTTCTTTTGGGCCGTTACCTTTCCATTATCTTCCAACAATGAACTTTGAAAAAGAAAATAAACCCCAAAGAAAAACACAAGTCCTTCAAAGGTACCCAGAAAGGTCCAGTACAGGAACGGCCTCCACTGCAGCATTGCATTATCCGACACCTTCCTGCCAAGAGATGGAGTAACAAGACCATCACCACCATGTTTAGAGGACTCACTGCAAAGTTTCTTGCAAGTAGGGGATTGAGGGGCTTTGGAGCAAGCCCTTGCAGTAGGAGGCAAGGGGAGAAACCACAAAAATACCTGCCAGGACATAAAGAACACTTCTCATATGCAGCTGCTGATCATGAAAAATCACAAGAAGTTCAGCATATGAGTTGTTTTGTCCTTCTCCTCTAGGTAACTTGGATGAAAAAAGCACAAAGTGAACAGAGGCAACACTGTCCTGAACCTCTCCTGCAGCCCCTGAGCTGCCCATGGTATCTGACATAATCTGCTAAATTTTAAAAGCAGGATAAGGCTAAAGAGCAGCTGTATGGGATGCATGAAATCCATGGTGTGCTTCTCTCTTTTTGTTGAATGCATAGCCCTTTCTTGAGAAAAGCTCTGCAAGTCCGGTTCCTGGGTGTTTTTCTGCACAGGCTGAAAATAACCTCCTGAATTGTATGGTGGGTGTTTTTATCACAGGGGTTGTAGCAGGAGGCTCTTGGCTGAATACAGAATGAGATCTGGCATGGAGGCAGCAGCAGTAAATGGATAGGCTATGAGCAAAGCTCTGCAGGGACCACACACAGGGCGTGGGGAATGAAGGGTGGCTATCAGGGCAGGAGGGAGTTAAAAACAGTTCCCTGTATCATTATCTTTTTAGATTACTTTCTTTGAAGTCCCCATCTTTTTTGCATTATTCTCCTTAACTCCTAAAGCAATACATCCCTTTTCAGCAAGCTGCACTTTGCAAACCTGTGTGGTGCTGGGCTCCTATAACTGCAGTTTCTGAAACGAGACCCTATTGAAACCTACACACGACGATGCCGTGACCACATTCTAACATATCACAATTTGGGTCTGAGAAAAGAGCAAGGATAAAAGACTGGAAGTGTGGAGTATTGCAAGGAAAGAAAATACAAGCAGCTTCCTCCCTGCAAGCTTTGTTTTGCATTCCCATTTCTGTCCTGCAGCACTCATGATAAACACTTTTTCCAGACTCAGGATCTGCACTGCAGCAGCTCAGCACTTCCTCCAGCAGCAGTGCAGCAGGCGCTCTGCATCCAGCAGCACACAGTCATGAATATTCAAACTAAAGCTGTTTCTCCTCAACAGACAGACCCCAGAGATCAGAGAGCCCACCAGGGGAAGGCACAGGGGCCTGCTGTTATTGCTCTCTGTTGCACAATAATCAATTACCAAGCTATTTAAAAATACAGACAGTGGCATTTTGCCACAGAGTGAAGGAATACAGAGCTATAATCAATCATGGCTCTGTGTTTACTTCAGAATCACCCAAGCCCCTTCCCAGCCTTACAACTCTTGTTGCATTCACTGCTTTTTCAATACCTAAGGCAACTTTCACACAATATTTTATGTGCCTGATAATTCCCTTTGCTGTCTCTGCACAGATTGCTCTTGGCCAAGCACAGCTGTGCCACATGCGGCTCTTCCACTGCTGAGGAGCATCACACCACAGCAACAGGGCTGGCACAGGCCACTGGCCACTGGCCACAGCAGCCCTGACCTGGCTTTTTCCACAGAGCTGACTGCCAGGCTGGGGAATTAGCAACAGGGATGCACAGAGGGGTTTCCTCCAAAAGACATCTTCCTTAGTCTTTACTGAAGAGCTGCCCCAAGCATGTGTGTGGGCAGGGCTGGGAGGAAGATGGAAAGCATCTGTTTTTGTGCAAGATTGGAGCCTCTTCCTGCTGCAACCAAGGAGAGAAAACAACAAGCAAAGCAGAGAGAGACAGTCTCAGCTGTCCTTTCCCTGGGCAACGTGGCAGAAAACAGAGTGCATGGATTGATGAGCAGAGCTCCCTAGGTTCTGATAAGGGGACCTGGCCTGTGGAGGGGAAGCCTGGGGGACCATATCCATTTAGACAAGCTGAGAAACCACCTCCCTGAGCTGGGCTTCAGAAACATTTGTCTTTCTGAAAATGAATGGATCTTTTTTCCTCCTGAAAGCTACATCTCCCCTCCCTGAATTACATGCTCCATAACTTGCTTGGCTCCCACTGCCTGGCTCAAAGGTAACAATGGTCTGACCACACTGACAGCTCAACTTTTCTTATGGATGAATTCCACCTACAGTTTTCTCTTTCACAGAGATACAGCAGTGCCTTTTGCTAGACCAGATACTGTCAGAGAGCATAAACAAGTAGCAACAGGCAGTAAACACAAGGCTGCTCAGCTTGAATGCAGGAACAGCTGAGCCAGGAGGGACAGAAATGGCTTTTTCTGCACTTCATGGTGATCCCATCCCTGACACAGGACAGAGACACCTGCTTATGCTCCTGCACCAAGAAAACTCAAACCATGGCTAACAGAGTTGTGCAGAGGTTTACCCAGGCCAGGACTACTCACATGTAGAGCTGAGGGTCCGAGGTCAGCGTGTTGATGCTGATGTGCTGCTCCAGGAGGCTGTAAGCCAGGATAGGCAGTGATGTGAAGCAGATGTTGTACATGGTCAGATAAGCAGCATCATACAGTGGCTTAGAAGAGGAAGAAAGGGTTAAATAAGACACAGAAAAAGGCTTCTCCACAAAGAAATTAAACCATAAATTTCTAGCCCCTGTCTCTTATATACTCTACAGATCTATCCCTTTGTCACACAGCACAGCTTCATTGGATGGGAGCTGTGCTCTGTGCAATGCAAGGGGAACAAGGCACCCACAGGTTGCATGACCAGGAACCTGCTCCCACTGACAGAAGTTTTGTAACTGGCTGGTCTCATCTCCAGCTTATCCTCCAGAAAAACATGACTGAACAGACCTTATCACAGCTTTCCTCTTGCTGCTCTTGTGCTGCCGTTTCTATTAATACATTTGAAGCCTCCTGTGGCTCTCTAAAGACTAGACTGTTTTAGAGGAACTATAGCTTCTTTTTTTAAAAAAAGAAAAAGGCAAGTGTTTCTGCCAAAACAAGCAGAGAATTATCTCCCACCATTTACTTTTCCTGTTACTTTTGAGCCCAAATAGACACAAAAGCCAAAGCTCTTGTTTCCAATCACATGAACCCACTCACCACATGGATCTGCCTCTCTGATGCTTACTTGGACTAAGCAAAGCTCTGATAACACTCATTGTGTGTCTTTTTTAAAAGATGCCATAAAAGAATGAACCATTCTTCCTTTTGAGTGACATTTTTAATGCAGTGAAATGCAGCAGAGCACACAAGATCAGGAAACCTTTCAAAACTTGTTCTCGTAAGAGAAGCAGAAGTACCAAAATCAGGTGCTGACAAACCAGCTAAACCCTTCTCATTACTTCAGGAAGGTGTCCACCTGTGTTTATGGCTGGTGGATGGGAAAGGAAAGAAAGCAGATTGCTTTCTTTTCAGTTATGGTCTCAAAATATTATGTTCTAGATATGGTGCTGAGCAACAAGGTGAGCTCCTACTGTCCTCTAGAGCAAGGTGGTGAAGGGACAGGATGCCAAAAACCAAATCTCTGCTAGGAAGCCTCATTATGCCACTTGCTTTTAATCTTGCCTTTATGGACAAATTACAGGAAGTTACCTGCTGTGAGAATCCACAAAAGAACTGGTATAAAAACTGTGGTAAAATGAAGCAAAGGTTCTAGGAAAACAAAAGACAAATGGTCAGCAGGGAAGCACTTGACTTCTCAGTCTAAATCCAAGTAGTTCTTCCTGTTATCAGACATTAGTGTCTGACATTGCAACATCAGACAAGGTTGGGCACTTGTTCAATCAAGCACAAAACCAATCCAGTGAGCAGTTAGTATCTGCAGGAGACACTAGAAGAATGCTCACATTCCCCTGGAAGCACTGTTTTCAATGGACAAGCACATGGCAGACACAGCCTCTCACAGGGAAGGAAAACAGAACTACAGAATATCCCACACATTTTTTTTCCTGTTTATTATTTTATTCTATTGCCAAAGAAATGCATAGGTTAAAGAAATCAGCTGCACACTGCCCCTTACCTTATAGAAGAAATACTGTACAAGGTGTGCTATTCTCACATAATATAAATGCCCATGCACTAGTAGCAGTTTTCTTAAATGTTTAAACTTTGGCACAGCATAGTCACTGTTTCTGGAAGCCTGGCATCCTTCTTTGCCTTTTATCCCTGGAGACAGAAGCATGGCAAGGGGTTAATCCCAAAGGGGCTGGAATCTGAATGCTGCCCACTGGGTTTGCTCACATCACTCAGTGTCAAGGCACGACAAAGGCCGATTCCCTCCTGAGTGCCCCAGGAGACCAAACATGAATACTTTCTGTGTGGTTTTGGCTCCACAACACTCAGACCTGCCTCTGGAGTTTTTAAGGTATATTTAGGCTGCTCTGTGATTTCCTGTGTAAAGAGAGTGTGGTGAAGGGTGTCTAGGTAAACCTGATGAAAGATAAGGAATTGGTTCCCCGTGGGCTAGCCTGCATCTCATGCAGCTCAGTTACTTCCCTGCAGCTGCTCAACCTCCTGAGACATCCCCACAGAGCTGTTTTGTTCACAAAAGCTACATCCAAATGAACTGCACTGGATTCCCTTCATTAGAAGGCACCACAGCATTTCCAACAGCCCCAAAGAACATGTCCTTTCTCTTTCACTGACCCTTCTTCAGCAGTATTACAGCAGTCTCCCATATTTCAGACACCAATCTGCAGACATGAGGAGTTTCCAGCCTGCTGTCAGTCATATGGACAGTGCAGACACAACACACCTGGGCCTCAGCCCCAGCAAATGTGCGGGTCCCTGTGCTGAGCTGCTGCCACCAGTTAGCACTGAAGGCTAACACTTTCACTGCACTGCCATTGTAGCAACTGCCACTAATCACCCATCTGTTCGCTGCTTGTGCCTCTTTTTTTCCTGAGCCCAAGCAATCCTTACCACCACTACTTTGGTCACAGTTTTTGAACATGATCTGCAGTGTATCACTGACAGAGAGAATGGTACTAGCACAGGTGAGCAGTATATGATGATCTCATCTCTCTCTCTTTTACAGTAAGGATGGTAAAACATTGGCACAGGTTGCCCAGAGAGGCTGTGGATGCCCCATTCCTGGGAACATTCAAGGTCAGGTTGTACAGAGCTCTGAGGAGCTTGATGTAGCTGAAGATCTCCCTGCTCATTACAGGGGTTGGACCCTTTAAAGGCCCCTTCTGACCTAAACTATTCTATGATTCTATGATCTCAAGCATTAATCTGGAGTTAAACTCTGCCTCCAAAGAAAGCAAGAGCAGATTTCCCACATTTTCCAGTGGGATTGGTTTAGCCATGTGCAATCACAAACACCAACTGCACCTCAGTAGTGAACCCCAGCCAGAGCAGACAGGTCTGGCTTGTGAGATGGGTGTTTCAGAGACTCTTACCTATTCCAACATGTGCTTCCAAAATCATACTGACATCATTGGCACCATCCCCTATGGAGAGGGTTATCGGGCTTCCTTTTGTGTTTTTCACCATTCGCACAATCTAGAAGATTTAAAACAAGGACAGCAGCAGAACCCAAAATTCAGTTAAAAAGCCTCCAGAGACTTTCCCACTGCTCCCCCCAGGACAAGCAATCAGGCTTTTACAGCAGCAATATAACACCTGGAGAATTCAGGTTAATAAAAGCACTTGGTACTTGCTTTGCAGTCACAACCAGAGCAAAAGCCCAATCTAGCTGTGCATGGCTGAAGGACAGTATTTCAAAACAAACCCCAGCAGCAACATCCTGCTCTTCCCTTCTGTCAGACCCTGTTTTCCCACACATCTCAGGGTGCAAAAACACATCACTTAGGCTGGGACATCATCTGCTGGAGTAAGGAAGTCACAGACTCCACTTGACAAATTTGGAAAGGAAAAAAAAGGCAAACTGGGAGATTTTGTTTATTTCTAATTGGCCTGGGTTTACGGGTTCCTGCCAGCATATTAAACAAACTGTTTACATTCAGATTTGAAAGAATGGTGTGCTTTCATCGTGCTCTGAAGCTCAGATGAGGCTTACACATAGCCTGGAGAAGTCTTGCTTGATTAGGATGATCAGATCAAGTCCCAGCTGATGAATTCAGTGTGCATCACATCAGCCAGTGGTGTGCTTCAGACAGTGAGAGGTAAATACCTGTGCTTTCTGCAGCGGAGCCATCCGGCAGCAAAGGACTGCAGTGCACTTCAGGCAGATCTGTAGGAATATGCTTTTGTAATTGCTAGAGCCATAGTCCTGAGAAGGGTTGAGTATCAGCGACAGCGTCGAGCCATCGATAATCAGTCCATATTCTTGACTCAATGTCCAGCTTCTGGGGCACAACAAAGAACACATTTGAAATTTAATCAGACTAAGAAGTCAACCTAGCTGCTTGTATCATCTTAGTGAAAAAAAACTGGTTCTGGGTTAATCTTCTACCCATCTACTTTTTGGGGCTTAGCAATTTTAAAAAGCTTAGACTTAACACGTGCCCTTCACTAAAGGAACAGTGCAATTAAGTTCAAAGCCAACTAATACCAGAGATGATGAGCAAAGCAAAGGAACCAGTCGAAGTGCCTGCAAGTAACCAGTCCCCAGGGCCACAGCATGGTCCTACTTCAATACCAAATTTGCATCTGAAATGCACACGTCTGGGTCCTCTGGCTCACTTACCTCTTCAGGCCTCCCCAGTTTTTGGGAACATCCTGCATCAGCATTTTGAGGTACTCCAGCAGCAGGTCATGGAGCTGATCTTCCTTCCTTTCACTCTCACCCACCGTTCTTGCTGTCAGCTCCAGCAGCTCAGTGCTGGTCTGAAAGAGCCTGCAGGCATAGCAGGTGGATTTGGCAGTTTCCATCTTGTCTCCTGTCAGCACCCAAACCTTCATGCCAGCTGCGTGCAGGGCTTCGATGGTCTCTGCCAGCTGCTCCTGCAGCCTGCAAGCAGAAGCAAAGCATAACTTTGCAGTTTGGCCCACACCTCATCCACATAACCCTGACTGTGATTCTGCAGGTAGAAAACACCACCTCAAGAGAAGTTAATTGACTTTTCCCATGCTGGGGAGATCTCTGCCACGGGAATAAGGATTACAAGTCAGCAATATAAAATTTTTTTTGCAGGCAAAAAGAGAAATCACTGCTTTATACTCTTGACTCAGGCCTCACAGTAAGAGTTTTATTTACACTTGCAGTTACTATAACTGAATGTGGAATTGAACTTGTTTTGATGTGCAAATTAATGCTGTGCGCTTAATTAATTCTCTAGAAGTGCAAGTATTTCTGTAGTTTCATTAATAAATCTCAATTCCTACTACACCAGCCAATTTAAGCAACTAGAGCACTGTGAAATGGGTTGTGCCATGGTGTAATTAATTGCCCTGGCCACTGCCAGCATCTGTCTGGCTGTTCAGTTACACCATGGCGAGTCTGGGCCACAAGGCCCCATCAGAAAAAACACAGGCACCACAGGGCTGGTGGTGGAGTCACCTCTTTACCTGTCTTCTACAGCAGTAGCCCCAATCAAGTGCATGTCTGCTTCTGTGTCGTCAAAAACCTTGGCCATCTTCTCCTCCCTGTCCTGCAGAGCCATCTTGGCTTCATTGAGCTGTCTGTCAATTTTGTTATACTCCTTTTCAGTTAGTTCTTTGAAGGCCACACAGAGTGTTCGGTAGCCATCCTGGCAGCAAGAGGGAAAGAAAATAAAGTGGACAAATGCCCTAAATCCATATTTTTTACAGCTCCTCACTTTAGGGTTGGTGCTTTTGTCTACCATCAGTACTTCTGGCAGTACTGACCCTGAGGGCAAGGATAATTTGTTGGCTTGTGTCAAAAGAGCAATTTTCTGTGTTTATACAGTAACTTCTTCCCACCAGAGTAATCATGGTTCTGCTTATTATGTGCAGAAAAAAACTAAGAGAAGGACTAGGGGTGAAAGCATGCAGCCAGCAGGGAGAGCAGGGACTGAGTGCCACCATGACTGGGACCAGGTTGCTGATGTTACTTCTATTTTTAACTTGCCTGGGAGATGCTTGGACACAAGTGTGATGGAGACCATATAAATATATCAAATAAAGGTGGAAACCAACCAACCAACCAACCAACCAGAGAAGGGAAGAAGCCTGACATCAAAACAATGTGAAGTGACACATTTTCAACACTTCCCTCCAAAGCAAGGTCACAGCCCTATTTTTGGAATAAGGCTTTCCTGACCCCAGGAGCCAGCCAAATTCCATCCGTGTGCTCACCATAGCATTACGGTCCACATGGACTTTTATTTGCTGGATTTCTTCTTGCTGCACCCTTGGAAAAATAGAGGAGTCTGCTCCTTTACAGAAGAGAAGCAACTTTCCTAAAAGCAAATTATAAATAATTTATATCACTCACAAGCTGCAGAAAGACTTAACAACCTCAATAGCAAACAAGCGTTGGAGAGGGAGGAAATCTGGGAGGACTGAAGAGGGAACTGCTAGAAACCTGATTGCCTACCAAAAATGGCCTTTGACCAGCCTGTGGAAAAACCTTTGGCTGACCTGGCTGAGACTTTGGGTGTCTGTCCTAGGGTGACTGTGTATCCCCCAATCATCTATTGGGTGCAAAGGGGAGGGGAAGCGCTGTTTGTTTTTCCCCAGGAAAACTCTGCTCCTCGGAGTGACCTTGAAGCAGGGGAGTTGGAACACGGCAAGACAAAAGAAGCTCTGTTGTTTTTCACGGCAAGACAAAAGAAGCTCTGTTGTTTTTTTCCCCAGGCAGTTAGTTAGTTTAGTGCTAGCAAGGTTAAGCGGTTTTGAAAATCTGGAGCTTTTTTTTTTTTTTTTTCCTTTTTTTCCTTTTTTTGCCCTCTCCTCGGAACTGTTCCAATCTCTCCGGACTAAGGACCTGGGGAAGCACCGGGGGGCCTCCACAGGGGACCCACCCCACCAAGACCAGCCCTGCACATCTCCTTTTCTCCCAGCGCCAGCAGAGATGGAGCGGCTGAGCACAGTGACTATCTTCAAGAGGAGACCTCTTTTTAAGTTTGTTATCCCTCTGTAAACGGCACAAAGCTCTTGTCATTGGGTATTGTGCTGGGAGTGCTTTGCCTGTTTAATAACCAGGTTTTTTCCACTTCTCTCTGAGGAAGTCTTTTCCTGAGCCGGTTGGGGGAGGGGAGGGGGGCCCCATGGGAGGGTTTCTCCCAAAATCTGCCTGAAACCAGAACAGTGTCCCTACCTGCCTCTAAGCAAGTTTTCTGCAACAGGCTGGACATTTTATCTGTAAGCCTTGGCAACCTTTCCAGGGAGGGTAAAACCAACATCCCAAACCTTACAGGACTGGCACTTAAGAAGGATGGTGACCTCTGAATTTTTGTCTGTTATTCCCATGAAACCCCCATCCCACCCAGGGGACATTCTCACGTCTTCCCTGTATTTGTTCCAGCCTGGAACAAGGCAAGCAGGAAGCTCTCCATGGGTCACTGTTCTCATGCCCTGATCTGCTGTTGCTCCCAAACAGCTGCTATGAAGGAAAACTAACTCTATGGCAACCAGACTCAGTACAGAATTTAGTTAGACCAGCCTAGAAAACCTAACAGCTCAGCTTCTCTAGGTGACAGGAATAAGGAGGATGTGTTTTATAGCTGTGCACAAAGGTATGAGAGGCCACAAAAGCATTTTGCCTGTACCTGTGGTGGTTCTCACAATGATACTCATACGGCGCCGGACAGGGTCAAAGTTCAACACATGGAGAAGTTGGTACCTTTAGAAAAAAAGAAAAGAGCTTTGACTCAGTAAGGAAAAATAGAAAAATAACTATTTGAGACAGAAAATCACTAACAATAAGCTGCAGAAATCAATACATCCTACAAGTGGCATCAGCCACCTGGGAATGAATTTTACAGCTACTGCACAAGAAAATAGAGGAAAAAACCCAAATTCCAGTAGTCCTGTGGTGCTCTGAGCATGGGACTGAGGGGGTGGGTACCCACCAGTGCAGCAAGGCCCCAGGCTGGGCAGGGGCTCAGCAGGGAATTGGGCACCACGTGCCACAAGCAGTAATACAGAGTCTCCCATTTAAATAAGGAGCTTCTTCATGAGGGAAGTAAGAAGTGAAACTTGCTTGTGAAGGCAAGTTTTTGGGGAGTGCTAGGATTAGGTCAGTGACTCACAGATGTCCACCAAGCTGTGAGCACAGGGTAAAATCTAACTATTTTCAGCTTGGGAGGGGAAAAAAAGTTACAGGGAATGGAGCTGTATCACAAGTTTAGGCTCACAGTGTCCTGCTGTGAGCCCTAGCCATGGCCCATAAGGTCAGCAGCCACCTTGTGAATCCCAGGAGCCACCTGCACAACCTGGTACAGATGAAGGATACGTACAAAGGACTGAAGGCTCTTGAAGGACCTGAATTTAGACATCAGTAAACTAACCGTGGATTTTTGCAAGTGAGCCTTTTCGCCTACACCTTGATGTGCTGTGCTTTGTAAATGGAACAGGAGTTTTGGGGCAGGTCAGCACGGTCTGACAGCCCTCAAGGAACAGCTTTGACCTTGCCAGGTTGACCAAACTCAAGCTGGGTGGGAGTGGTACAGAAGAGCAGCCCTGTTCCCCAGCAGCACTTACATCTCAGTTTCATTTATTTGGTTTCGAATTTTCATGAAATCGTTTTCAAGTCCTAGAAAAGTGAAACCATACCTGGCAATAAACAAAAGGACAGAACATTGAAAACACCCATTGGCACATATTATACATAACAATGTTCTCGTTTCACTTTCTGCACTGCAGAGCAAAGCTCAGTAAGCCCGAGCTAAAGAGCATGGCTGGATGTTGGTTTGCTCCATGCAGAGCCTGCTATGATGTCCTGGCACTGCTCCCATCCCCTGGAGAGCCTGGGCACTGGAGCATAAAGACACAGAGAGCCTCTGGACATGGTCCACTGGGTCTCTGGCAGCTTTACAAGCCATGAGCAACAGCCTCCATCTAAAACCTAGGGGCTGGCAAGAGCATACAATTACTGAATGGTTTGGGCTGGAAAGATCATCTGGTCCCAAACCCCTGCCATGGGCAAGGACACCTTTCACTAGACCAGGTTGCTCAAAGCCCCACCCAGCCTGCCCTCGAGCATCTCTGGCAGGATTCAAATGTGGGATTGACAAAAGTAACCATCCTATTATTTTGCCACTGCATGACAAGGAAAGAATTTCATTGCAATATGAACATGGTAACTGGTCTCTGTTTCTAGGGGATTAAAGCACAAGGCTATGTGGGCTCCAGCAAAGCAGCCTCTGCCACACCTGGGCACTGCAGCACCTTGGGGCTGCTCTCAGTGAATGCAAACCATGGTGTCCTAGGGTAACTTTATGATGCTTGTATCCTGAGGGAGCTGCTCAGGGAAGATCCTTTACAGAGCATCCCTTTAGCAAAGAGCTCATTTAAACCCACAGGCTCACAGGACTGCAGGTCAGGTTCAGCAATGGTATCACAACATGCTTCCCAGAGAGACCGTGGAAAGGGATCTATCACCTTCAGATCACCCTCACCTCCCTCCTTCCCACCAGAAAGAGGGAATTAAAAAGCCAACATCTTCACATTCTTACTTTTCTGCGCCTTTCACCAAAGCAATTTCATCTGGGGAAGAGGAGATATAGGTGTATTTGCATTCTGAGTGTGCCATCAGTCTATCCACCTGGTCTGCTTCCTTGATCTGAACTGTGTGGCACAGACAGAGGGCTCTCAGGAAGAGCTCCTCGCGGCTCTGGGCAGGAGAGAGGGAGGGCATTACCAGCTGAATGCCACATTCAGCCAGGAACTGGCCACAAAACCCCTACAGCCATCAGCATGCACATTTCTTACCTTTTCAGCTTTGCCACAGTACTTGAGGGGTCCATCAGTCTGGGAGAAGCCATCTGCCTCTGAAATGCGGTCTTTGTACTTATGTCCGTCTATGCAGCACTCGATGAACTCCATGCTGTTCTCTGTCAGCGTCCCGGTTTTGTCTGTGAACACAAACTCCACCTGCAAGCACCAGGCAGCTGCCACAAGGGCTGGGGAAGGAGCCCCCAAAAACAGAGGCTGGGGCATTTTAGTGCATCTGTGGCAGTGTAAGAGAGTACTTGGCTATCCTAACCTGACTGCAAAACAGACGTAGGTGCCCCACCACATCACTGTGTAGTTCTGCTACTTTGCTCCTTTGTTTCTCAGCCTGTTGCCAAGGTGGCAGGAGGCAGCTTCTGAAGACAAAATCTGTCTTCAGGCTCTCCACTTTCCCCTCATTCACTTTCTTGGGTCCTTTGCTACAGCCCTAGTGCTGACAGGACTGCTGCTTCCTTTGGGGGATTTTCATCTTGGAGCTATATTTCAATTAGCTACTTGCTACTCCAAGCATATTTTTATTATTGTTTTTAAAGCAAAATCAAAAGCAGAAGGCACTACACATGCCCTGCACTCATCTCTCAAGGTGCAGATCAGAAAGGGAAGCCTGAGCTATTTAGGTGCCCCAGCAAAGCAGCAGCAGCACAGCTGCACGTGCTCTGCATGCTCAGGGAGATGACGGCAGACATTTTCATTAATCCTCAAAGAGACAGAGGATTTTAATTTTTTTAATTGAAGCAGTGAAAGCAAAGCACCCTGACATGCAGAGCACTGTGCCTGATATTCCCCAATATGGAAACAATTGGCGTGACCCAATTCCGGCTCTTTCATGCACTATTTATAACCTTATCTGCTTTGCAGAGCAAGTGGAATCACATTCAATGGAAAGTGCCACCAAAGCGGGTGAAGCCTGGCCTGAGGGGACTGCGAGGGATTGCCACAACAAGGGCTCCGTGCAGGGAGGGCACTTTCATCCACATTTTCATCCAGACAGATGCAAACACAGCACATTCTGACCTGTCCAAGCTCTTCATTCAGGTCTGAGGTGTTCACCAATGCCCCCTCTTGTATTTCTTCATCATACATCTCCTTGTCCCAGGAGATGAAGAAGGAGCCCAAGAACTTCTGCATCTCTACTGTAACGTACATGGAGACAGGGATAATAAAATTGAAGAGGACCATAAACGACAGGAAGTCCGTGAACATCCGCAAGACCTACAAAGGAAAAAGGAGAAGATGCAGCCTGTAGCTGTCAGGACACGGGCAGTTTACAGCAACACCTCAGGGATTCCAGACAGCTTCTCAGAAAAGGTTAAATAGGAAAAAACAACATGAAAATGAATACAGCCGAGATACAGGGCTAAATCCCATTTTCCTTTGGCACAGAAAATCCCACTGTCTTCTGCAGATCTATCAGGTAGATGAATACATCTCACTGCTTCATAGTGACCAAAACAAAGTTTCATAAGCATATTCCTGTTAAGAATATACTGCTACAGGCTCATCCTGACCCCAAGTAACCAGAAACAAGGAGCAGGTGACTTGAGACCAGTCAAGCTGTGACAAGGGTACAAGTAGTGCAGTGGCATCCCAGTAAGTCCTCCTCAATAACCCATCAAATGAAGATCTCTACACGCTTACACTCAACTCTCTCAAGCTTGACTGCCCATGTCTTGGCAACTTTAACAAACTGGTTGACATGGCCTCAATTTAAGTTTACCTATTCAAAGCTGAATGATAGCTCAAGTTCAGATAAGGATCCAGGTTAAATCAGCTGCATTTCTATATTATATAGTATTTATTTATGCTTTGCCCTGCTCCACACAAATATCACTGCACACAAGCATGAAGCACAAAAGAAACACAAACAGCAGGAGAGACCGAAGGAAACAACAGCAGTTTCTGTGAGCAAACAGGACTCCCAGGGCTGGCAGCAGGCACTATCAGATTAAACAAAACAGTCAGAATAAGTAAAGCTGGAGGAGGTGCTGAAATACAAATCTATTTACCTTGAACGTCTCTCTCTCTTTTTTAGTCTTTTCATTGTACCAAGGCTCATCATTAAATGGATTACTCTGCCAGATGTATTTCAGAGTCGTGCATACAGTGGC
Source organism: Tachycineta bicolor (assembly GCA_025960845.1). Classification (NCBI taxonomy): domain Eukaryota; kingdom Metazoa; phylum Chordata; class Aves; order Passeriformes; family Hirundinidae; genus Tachycineta; species Tachycineta bicolor. Next base: position 641,017 of record JANEHK010000095.1, on the reverse strand, counting down.
CTTGCCCAATAAGATGCACAAATACACTATCAAGAAAGCGTTGATAGATCTGAAAAACAAGTTTCTCTTTTAAATTCTTGCAGCTATTTTTATAGAGAAAAACATGTAAATATGCAGGAAAAATACTTCCTTACTTTTAAGAAGGGAATTACAGAACAAGTGCTTTTGACACTGCTGATATTCAGGGTCAGGTTCAGATATTTTAACATTTCTTAACTTTGTTTTTAAATTAACAAAAGCTACTAAATGATGCTGCTTCTTGAAAGATATGCTTTATCAAATACTTAGATTTTTCTATGCAATCAGAGAGTATGTGAAACAAAAGGCATCAGATTAGGGGATTATTTCTGTACAAGTCATCCATTAAAAACAAACCCAAACCTAACAAGTTTTACCGATTTGTTTTCTGAACATAAATACTCACTTTTCTACTGCAGACCTTTTCTGAGATTTCCCTTGGTAGTTCAGAGCCATTTTTGTTTCCATTCCAGTATAGACTGCAACTCCTACAGGGTATTAAAGCAGGGCTCATAAGGGACTGGCAGTCCCAGTGGGACCCAGCTGGCACTTGGCCATCAGGGGCATCGGTGTTTACATCAAACTCCAATCCCAGCTGAAGGAAGAGGCATTACCCAAGAACTGTTCACCTACAGAAACCTCTGAGGCTGCTAAGTAATGTCACTGCTGTTATCCCAGAGCATGAGCAGGAGCCCATAGATCACGTATAGTCAGGAAAAGCATCAGTGTCCCATCACAGCCGTCACCCTCCATCACCAGCGTCTGAGACTGTGCTCCCAGCAAAGACTCTGGGGACAACTCCTTGCTCATCGTGTCTCAGGCAAAAAGAAAAGTTTGCTCTGGTGTATTAACACAACTGGGCAGCCCTGCAGATAGAACCAGTGCCTCCTAATTTCACCCTGGCCACTTTGCAATCAGCTTTGCAAGAAAACTGCAGCTGTACAGCCCAGGTAGACAGGCTGTAGAGAAGTATGTTCCCTCTCCAGATTTAGCAGTGAACATCTACGTTTGTCATTACTTCTCAGAACTATTTAAATAAACAAACAAAAATAACTTCACCATAAATCTTCTTGGTATTTTTGAGGGTAGCACCTTTCAACAACAGGTTTTCAGGACCCAAAGACCTAAACATAAAAGAAATTATAACATTACATCACTCAAAGAACATTCAAACTACTTTATAAATTAGAATCAGAAATAGGATATAAAGATAAACAAAGGTTCCTTACGTCTGATTACATGATTTGTATGTTAAATTGGGGCCTCACTTGAGTTTGTTTTTCTCTTTTATATAATTACATCTCCATTTCATCTTCCAAATACTATCCCCATTCTTATTGGGGAATTTTAAGTAAGGCTTTTGAGGAATAACTGCAAAATGTTCAGATCCAGTATGTTCCAGTACTTAAATAAAAATGCAGTATTAAAATCATCAGAAGCCTGTTCCAGCCCAGTCAATCAATGGCACCATCAAAGCTGACAGCCCCATTTTGTGTTTTTATTTCTCTTTGAAACCCCCAGTGACCCTCTGTTGCTTCCAGGGTATGAATAGACCCACCAGAGCACAAAACCCATCCAAACATGCTCTGCTGAGAGCCAACTGTTTTAGATAGCTTATGAACATTATTTGCTCATTTTTTTTTCCATTAAACACTCTGATGTTTGAGTTTCTGCTTACCTTTGAATGACAATATTTTGTCATTGCCTGGTAAATTTGTGCCCCACAAGCAGGGCAGGACATTACCAGGTGGTCCTGCACTGCTTCCCCAAAAGGGGCTCAAACAAATCACAGGATGGCAGAAGGGACACCTCCTTTTAAAATGAAATCTTTGGAATAGTTAAAGAAAAAAAAATATTCCCAAATGATGGCAGGACAAGCTCAGACCCAATTCTCTGTAGATGCCCAACCCCTCTGAGGAGGGACAACAGACAGCAGCAAGACCAACCTGGCTACAGGCTCTCGGTTACTTTTGTAGATGATAATTCTTCCAACAAATCTGTGATAAAAATATGAGAAACTTGTATTACAAACACATTATAGATACCACAAACATATCAGAGAAAAGTCATTGACAGGAAATGGAAGCAAATACAGAAACAAGTGAATTTGAGAGTTTAATGTTTCAGAGGGGTGGCTGTGCTCAGGGAGAAGCCACACACTCCCCACACTCAGGGGTGCCCGTGTGCTTACACACCCCAGCACATCCCCATTACACTGCAACACACCCCAGAAAACCTCCCTCAAGGGGTTTAACCACACAGACCACTTATTCCTGGAAGTCATTCAGCCCAATGCATTTTACTGGGAAGGTAGTGGCCTAAAAATAGGTACATGGACCATTACTACTGCTGAGATGACAAAAAACAGCTCATGATACCACAAAAAGTGTTGCACAAGGGAGGCTTTTCTGCAAAGACACAGCTTTGAAGACTTTGCCATCCTCATACAGAGGAGGCCCAGTAGCTTGTCACTGCCTTGAAATACCTTTTGGCTTCTTATGGCCTTTCGGAAAGATGGCCTTTACTTTGCTGAACTGCAGATCCCTAAAGTGATGGTGCTGAGGTGTCTGCAGGGGGATGACACCAGGCAGCTGCAGGACAGGACAAGACAGGCAAGGGAGGATGCAGGAGGGACAGACTCACTTGTAGAGGTCAGGCTGTGGCTGTTCACACTCGATTGTGGCCGCGAGAGTGTCAATGGCTTCATCAGTGCAGAGAGTGGTGGTGTCCTGCACTGCATAGTGAGTCTGGGCACAGGAGCACAGGCAGTGTCACCACAAGCCCCAGCAACAATCCTATCCCCAAGGTTTATACCCCATCACTTAAAATGCCACTGTGCACAAGCCCGTCAGCACCAGCAGCTCTCCCAAGCCTTCACCACGCTCCCATAAAGCAGCTGAAGCATCTCTCAGTGAAAGAAGGAAGTCACTAACACTTAAGAGAAACCACAGTAGCAAGCAGCTGCTGGGTGTCTCTCAGTAAGGCATTCAGCAAAAGCAGAGCAGCCTTGTTTTTTCCCTGGGGACTTGCCCTAGTTGGGGTGGACGGGAGGCTGCAGGTGGCCCTGTGAAGAAGGGGCTCTTGGGGACCACCTGCCCTGGCTCCTGAGGGTAACTAGACACCATCTCCAACACCAGGGATCAGGCAGGCAGAGCACTGGCAGACTCCAAGCTATTTTTAGCAGCTGCTGCTGCAAAGGTTCATCTTTCATAATTAACTGAAAAGTCCACAAAGGATCTGCTCGCTGCCTTTCAGACTCTATTTATAGGAGCTACTCAGAGCTCCAAGTCACAGCGGGCTGCACAGCAGGCTGCCTCAATCCATCTTCATAAACAAATTCATTAAAACACTTCCTTCTGCTCCTGATGTGTGCATCCCCTTCCCTTTGCATACCAGGAGGCACTGCCACATTACACATGCCATCATCATGGCATTAGAAATCCTCACCTTCCTGCTGCTTTGCTAACCTGCCTGGCTTTTCCAATTAAAAATGCTCAAGCACACGTATATCTCTAGTATAGATCACAGTTTTTGTGAAGCACAAGTCAAAACTGTTCCTGCAGTGCCCAGCACTAAACCCAGCCCTTGCGTGGGGTTTTGCAATGCTCCCATCAGCAGAGACACCGTGCAACTATTGAGTGATACTTCAAAGCTGCCTCCCAATCAATTCCATGTTCTTTACATCCTTCAGTGCATTTAGAAAACATGTTCTTTTAGCTAACGTATGGCCAAAGATTTGTGCTTCAAAGACAGAGCCCCGACAAAATCTCTTTTACAGTTCTATTCCAGTTTCACTTAATCGGGCACCTCTCCCATACCTCAACCTGACATGCCCCAAATACCAGAAAAAGCCCCACCAGGAAGGCATCAGATACCCCTGCAGATGAGGTTTGGTGATTACCCAAGTGTGCTTCCCTCACCCTCCTTTTGCAGCAAATCCTGGTTCTTAATGTTAGATCTATTTCCCCAAACAGAGCTGGCTTTTCTATTCCCTCTTCCCCTTCAAACTCATCTTCACTTTGTCATGAAACAGAAGACAGCTCCCAGTCATCTACAGGAATCCACAAACCAAGAAAAAAACATCACAGTATTTGATATAGAGACTCAGCATCACATCTCCAGACTCACAAGTTAGGAAGAGCCAAGACTGCAAAAGTAATGTGAGCTGATGCATATAACACACCTGACACAAATAAGCAATAGCCTTTTAACATGGTTAGCTATTTTTAGCCTCAAGCCACTTCAAGGCTCCAACTCCTCCTCACTAGTGGAACTAGCACTGTGTCACCAGCTCCCACACAGGTTATCCAGCACCAATTAACAGCCACCCATAGAGAAGAGCCACAAATCCCAGATAAACATATTAGATCCACAGTGGTATTCCCACTGACTTCAGAGTATGCTGGAATGAATCATGTGATTTTAAAGTATCTTCCAGTCCTACTACTGCAGCTACTAGTATCTGTATAAATATTAAACTCAAGTGCAACCAAACGTTCATGTCTTCTGACGTGTATAAGTTCTTTGTTGTTGCTTCTTTCCCTAGTTTAGAGAAGAGGAGATAGAGAAAGAAAGAAAATAAACTGAAGATAATCATCCTGAGCAAGACTAATATTAAGTTTTACTGCTTGCTTCAGGAAAAGGGAGACAAAACCCCAGAAGTGATGCCTTTCTCACGCTGGTAAAAAATTCCCCAAATGAATCTAGACATGCTGCCTCAAAGAAATCCCTCATCTCACTGGAAATGCTTGGTTAAGTAACTTGAGTGTTGGCAGGTCTGGAAAGGAGCTGGAGAGCTGCAGGCACTGCTCCCCTGATGCACCATAGCTCACAGTGTGGCTGGAGCAGGGAAGCACTAACAGGCTGCCTGCAATGGGCAGCAAAGCTGTATCGATAAATGGCAATCCAATTTGGGGCAGCGCCAGCAGAAATAGCCCTTGGAGACAAAACAGAGCACAAAAAATCCCCCAGTGCTTCACTGCTGACGCACGGGAAGCAGACAAGAGGCAGGAGCTGTTAAAGAGCCGTGCAGCCACAGGGGTAGGCTCCATGTCAGCACCCTCCAGTTGAGCACAGCCCCCACCCTTCAAGCAGTGCCATCTCCAGGTACCCAAGCACCAGCTCCCACATGATGCCCCACCCAGACCCCTCACCTTGAAATTGGACTCGCCGTCAAGGCTTGCTGTAGTGACATAACAGGTCCCATCACTGCTGCTGGAGGCCAAAAATATCAAGTCACAGGGGAAGGTCTCATCTGCTTTCACTTCTACTACGTCTCCAACCTAGGAGAAAGGAAACATTTGCATGAAAAGTCCTCTCAGTTATTAGATGATAATGATTCAGCTTCTCTCAAAGCCTAAAAGAAATCACCTTGGCTAAAAGGTAAAATGGGGTCCAAGAGGTACACAGATCCCTGAACATCACTCCACAGCCTGATGGGGCTATCCAGCCCCGCACTGACTCAGAGCACACACGTGGCACTTGTCAGTATTTATTTCTCTGCTAAATCTTGATGGAGCAAGAGACTGTACTTGCTTGAAGTGTGGTGTGATAAATTAACGCCAAAGCTAAGTGTACTTTCCTGGTGTCCTTGGGAGAGTTGGAAACAGAAGAGGACTGTCTGTCCTGGAGAAGTGCAAAATGCTGACAGATCTGTCACTTGTCAGCCCCGGTACAGCTTTTGAGAGACAGATTTTCAAAAGCAATCAAAGGCAGCTTCACTCCTTAACTGGGAACAGCTCTGGGAGCATCTCATCTCAAAGCATGCTGGGGCAGCTCTAACCCAGTACACCCCTCCCCTCCTGCCCTTGTCCCCTCAGCACACAGCTCTGTGTTCCCATCAGCCTCAGTGAGAACCACATGCAAGTTCTCAGTTAACAGGTACCTTGATTTTTTCACTCTCTTTCCGCACTTGCTTTGCATTTTCGACAACAAATATGTTGCTTTTGTTCACTTCGTTGTCAGCTCTGTGCCTCAACCAGTCCTCGTACCCCTAAGGCACAGACACAGGCAACACAAACTTGTAAGAAAGTGAGTAAACAAATGAAAAAGGAGGAGTGAGGATGAGAGGGACACATTGAAACAATCAATAAGGCAACAGTCCTCAGACCTCCTTCATGCCTGACAAAACATCAACCAGAGTGGCTCAGACTGAATCAATTTATTTTAAAAACTTCATATGCATATCGGACAGATTCAGAACAGATTAAAATAACACAAAAATAATCTATATGTAGGGCATGCAACGAGCAGCTAAACTAGTGTAACACATTTCTATTATTCTCAGCTTTGGTAATAACAGACATATTATGAATAATACACTCAGAAGCCTGCAACTCTTTCCTATGGTAACACAAGATAAGACTCTTCCTCTTTAGTCTTTACTGGAAGAATAAAACATTGAGATTTGAAGCAGATAGATTTTATTCTAGCTCTCCCTTTCCAACCCCCGTAGAAGAAACGTCATTTTTTATTATTCAATCAGGAAATTTTAAATGACGTGTGCCTGTGATGGGAGGCAAAAGGTCTTTTAACACTGCAAGAAGATGAGGACTGCATGCTTTCAGGACTAGCTGAGTGGCTGAACAGAACCTGTCCTTTCCACCTACCAGCATGGGAGCAGAGTGTGAGCTGTATTTGGAGCACATCTCTGCAAGGACTCAGAGAGTGTTTCTAAGAGGAAAAACATTCAAGTAACACCAGACCTACAGCAGAAAGCTTTATTGACCCTCATGGCCTGCTTTCAACAGCACAGGGATGCTTTACATTGCCAGAACAGGAGACACCAACACTCACACTCAAAATGCAGCCTCTTGAAAAGCACCAGTGCCCGCCTCACCCTCTAAGAAGGGTGCACGAAACCTACCAGCACATGTTGGTGGCTTCTGAGTACATTCAAATACATGTTTCTCTACCGGTCTCAAAAAGCATCTTCTCCTCCCCACACTGACACCTGTACCTGTTTGATAGCTGTGACAGTGATGACAAAGAAGAGTGGGAGGCCACTGGTCACTGGGCTGGTTGGGGTGTCTACTATCACCTGCAGAGAGAAAAATGTATTGCTGAGCCCTGGGCTTTGGGCAGCAGAAGAAACCAAAACTTTGGTTATGGGGGGAAAAGGGTGCTTACCCCACTGAGGGCAGGTCAGAGCCTAGCAGAGGAGAAAGGGAAGGAAGGACTGGTTAAAAAGGGAGGGCAGTACCAGTCATCTTGAACCACTGACATTGGGAGGCTAAAAGTAGCACCCATCAGCCCAAATTACCTACAAAATATACTGCAGAACAGAACATGAATATTAAAGTAAAACAGAAATCCAGGCTTTGTCTTTAAGCTCTCAAATTTGGAGCTCAGAGCATAATATAAGCACTGTGGCTACACAGGGGCCCTGGGGCAGAGAGCTGGATCCTTCCTGAGCTCACTCCAGTGCTCGAGCCAGCAGCAAGGTAAAGACCAAACCCCTTGATCACTAATTAAACCTTCAGGCTGTGGGAAACTGCTGTTCCTTCTGACTGTACCAGGACTGGTCCCAAAGGGTAAGAATGGCAGGACAGGCTCATAAGTGGGAAGGAGTACTTTCTACCTTCTGAACCAATATAACACAAACTGGTCATTTTTCCTGCTGTTCCTGGAGAGAATGGGAGCACGAGAGGCAGATGATGAGGGCTCTGATGAAAGGGATGGGGAAACTCAGCAGAAAGGCTTTGTGTCCCCACAAAGGGACTTTGTCTCTTGTTTGTGCTTCCCCAGCATGCTCACAAACAGCAGCATTTGGATATATGTTTCAGGCTGCCTGTAAAAATCTGTGTTAAGGACAGGACTCCCCTTATCAGCTACATGGACATTTTTGACAATGAAATGCTGTACACTGCAATATTACCCTGCCCTACTGAACCCAGAGAGAAAAGCCAGGAGGTTCTGAAGTGGGAGAGATATACCACAAGAAACAGCCAGACAAATGGCAGATGAGTTAAGTAGCAGGAGGGTAAACCAAGATAAACACCAAAAATATTTCCAGATACGCAAAACCCTGGCTCACTCAAATGGGTGTAAAATGTTTCCAAGCAGAAAGCCTGGTAGAAACCACACTCTGGAGGAACAGCCTCGAGTGAGGATAGTGCCAAGTGTCACACAGACACTGCACACAGCACATGGAATGGCCACTCACTGGGGCAGTATCATGAAGCTTAGGCCAATAAGCCAAAAGTTATCTTGCAAAAATTGGACAGGTCTTGGGAATCCAAGAACTTTGGCATTCTGCTGAGAAAGGTAAAGTAGAGGACCTCTTGCTGCCCAGTAGGAGAGTTTCCTGCACTGGATGAGATGTAGTTGTATGTATTTATGTAAAAAAACAATACAATTTCTGTCCACACAGATACAGGATTACAGATATAGGAACACAATATCAGATTAAGTGCTTGGAGTAACTCATATATGTATTTGGAGTTTGGACTCCTTGCAAAAACCCCGTGGCTGGACACTACTCTTCCCCTTTGGGGCTGGTGAAAAGCTGAGGGACACATGAGCAACAAGTCAGGACAAAGGCAGACTCCTCTGAAACTATTTTTGGACTGGTTTAAGACTTCAACAGCTTAATTTGAATCCACTTAAAAGTGACAAAGTCCTCCTATTACTTAATAGTTTTTCCTTACAAGATTCCTTAGGACACTAAGGACCACACTACAAAAGTTATCTCCACTTTCCTCTTCAAAGAGACTTTTCATTCCTGCTACCTCCTGAAATAGCTTATTGCCACCAGCTTGGTCTGCCTACAAACACACTTGGACTGTGCTCACTCCAGGCCAGCCCCTTCTGCCAGGAGATTCCCTGCACATTCCTGTGAGAGCTGCAACAGATGAACCAAAGGAACAGCCACATATATATCTTTTATATATATATACCTTTGTATCCCTGTTCGTGTGCAGTGTGTTTTATATTTAATGCACGTACTGCGTCTTACAAAGAGCTGGATCTGGAGTCACAGAGAAATAGTTATGTTTTGATAAAGCATTTCACAGCAGGTAGGGCAGGTGCATCAGGCAATTCCTCGAGCACTGACACCACTCCTCATGCAGCAATCAGATGGGACAACCCCATTAATTTACAGAAATTTAAATATAAGCATGAACATTTAAGCTATAGGTGGCATTTTTTCAAGGTATAACCCTTGGTACTTGAATGGAGTGGCCTGAGTGCCTTTTTAAGGCAAGTGACATCTCCAGAATGACAAGCACCTGGGGGGAAGGGGGCTGCTCTATACAGCAGCCAGTGGATCAGTGCTGTCAGGCTGGGTTTTGCTCAGTTGGGATTGTTTGTTCTCCAAATTGACCACGAGGGCTGCTTCCTGATTTTAGAGGTGCTTGCAGAATAAAGACAAGGAAGAAGAGCCAGGCTCTTCTCTCACCTGCATAGACTTGTGCCTAAAATGGGCAAGCAGCTAGGCTGAAACCCAGTTTATAACTACAATCAGGAATATTCCATGTTCTCCACAGCCAGAGGGTCAATAAATAAAACATAATAGCACATCACTAACTGGCCAGCTACACAAAAAGGACATCCTGACTCCAGGGTATCACTTCAATTCAAGGCAAATTACAAATCAGGTCTGACAAAATGGAGCAACACCAGCAAAATGAAGAGATGAAGGCAAGCCAACTGACATGGGAGTAAATTGGCTTTTCATGTCACACTGCCAGGAGGAGCCACACATGGCCATGGCTCGGGATCCCTGCTCCTGCAGCAACCAGAGTGACTGGAAACCAGAACCCTTTACTGCACAGACAAAACATTTCAGGCACTCGTCATTTAAACAGCAGCCCAGGAGGGAGTGATATCCCAGATCCCAGTCCTGAACCACCCAAACCCTGCAGCAGCCACATGATGCCTTTTCATTTGCTGGGGTAGAGCTCTGGTACCTATTTCCAGCCCTAGAACTGCTTGTGTGCTGAGCCCCAGGCCTGAAGATTTAAAAGGGGAGCAAAGGTACTGCAGTGATTCTCCCAAACTCCCTTTGCCCCAGCGCATTTTGACAGCTTGTTTCTCTTGGATGACAGAACAGAAAATGAGTATTCCTCAAGATTTGCCCCTTCACTCAAGCCACAAAGCAGAGCAGGAAAAGTTTGTGCCTGTAATACTGTCCTGGTTTGGAGACAAATTTGGGGGAAAACCCAAATATAGGATCCCTCTGGGAGGCAAACCCAAGTGGCCCCTCCCTCCAACCAGTCCGGAAAAAAGAAAAACCTTTGTGGAGAAAAGTGGAAAAAACTATTTTACTAAACAAATAAAGTGCATACAAGTATAAAGAATGAATAATATGAAACAATAAAACCTCTCGTTCTGGAGTGAGATGGCAAATTGAGAAAGTCCTTGCCGTGGGTGGAGCTCGGCTCTCTCTCAGTCTCTCCTCAGTCCCAGTCCCTCCGGCGCTGCTGGAAAATGCCGAGCTCCAGGCCCCAGTGGGCCGCAGGTGCAGCCCCCGGTGCTCCCCTGGGTTTTCAGTCCAGAGCAGGTTTAAACAGTTCCAAGAAAAAGGAAAGAAAAAACAGTCCAGGGAACTTCTCTGCCCTAGCTAGCTGAAACTAACTAAAAGCAAAAAGATCTCTGTCCTGCAGTGTCTCCAAGCCTCCGCCGAACACACACCGTCCGGAGAAGAATGTGGAGGAGTCAGGCAGTTTCTCAAAACAAACTCCGCGCTTCTCCTTGCTCTTACAACCAGTCTTAAAGGCACAGGACTCAATATACAGCAGAAACAGAACAGACGATTGGGGATACAAGCATCATAAAGTTACCCTAGGACATTCCACCCCTTATCCCCATATTGTCAATTTACTAAAACTAATATATACTCTAGCTCTACACACACATATATCTATATAAAAACAGTATGCAATATACAGCTACATACAGTGGCAGTACCATTCAGCACACAGCGATAATTACACACGGTTCTCACCCAACAATCAAATCTCCCTGGGGTACACATCGTGTGGTTCCATCTTTCTGCATTACCCACCATGTGCAGCCTGGTCCCTGAGCAAAGACAATCCCACGGATGGGATTCTCCGTACTTGAAGCAGAATTGATCCAAACTGTCTTCCCTAACAAACCTCTTACATGTACTACTGGGACTTTCTCTCCATCTACTGCATGTAGGGGCTCAGATTGGGCAGGGCCTGCTCAGTTGGTGGAACCTCGGGTGTTAACTAACCAGGTGGCCTTTGCTAGATGCTGTTCCCAATTTTTGAATGATCCCCCACCCAGTGCTTTCAGGGTAGTTTTTAGCAGTCCATTGTATCTTTCTACCTTCCCTGAAGCTGGTGCATGATAGGGAATATGGTACACCCACTCAATGCCATGTTCCCTAGCCCAGTTGTTGATGAGGCTGTTCTTGAAATGAGTTCCATTGTCTGACTCAATCCTCTCAGGGGTACGATGTTTCTACAGGATTTGCTTTTCAAGGCCTAGAATGGTGTTCCGGGCAGTAGCGTGAGGCACAGGGTAGGTCTCCAACCATCCAGTGGTGGCTTCTACCATGGTCAGCACATAGCGCTTGCCTTGGCGGGTTTGGGGAAGGGTGATGTAGTCAATCTGCCAGGCTTCCCCGTACTTATACTTGGACCATCGCCCACCATACCATAGGGGCTTCACCCGCTTGGCCTGCTTGATGGCAGCACACGTCTCACAGTCATGGATAACCTGAGAAATACTATCCATGGTTAGATCCACCCCTCGGTCTCGTGCCCACTTATAGGTGGCATCTCTGCCCTGGTGACCTGAGGCATCATGGGCCCATCGAGCTAGAAACAACTCTCCCTTGTGTTGCCAATCTAAGTCTATCTTTGACACCTCTATCTTTGCAGCTTGATCTACCTGCTCATTGTTTCGGTGCTCTTCATTAGCCCGACTCTTGGGGACATGGGCATCTACATGACGGACTTTCACAGGTAGCTTCTCTACCCGAGTGGCAATGTCCTTCCACTCATCTGCAGCCCAGATTGGCTTTCCCCTGCGCTGCCAATTGGCCTTTTTCCACTTCTCCAGCCATCCCCACAGAGCATTGGCTACCATCCACGAATCAGTGTAGAGGTAGAGCTTCGGCCACTTCTCTCTTTCAGCAATATCCAGGGCCAGTTGAACAGCTTTGAGTTCAGCAAGTTGGCTTGACCCACCTTCTCCTTCAGTGGCTTGTGCAACCTGACGTGTGGGGCTCCATACGGCTGCTTTCCACTTTCGTTTCATCCCAACGATGCGGCAGGAACCGTCAGTGAAAAGAGCGTAGCATGTTTCTTCTGCTAGCAGTTGGTTGTATGGTGGAGCTTCTTCAGCACGTGTCACTTGTTCCTGCTCCTCTTCATCCATGAGACCAAAGTTTTCACCTTCCGGCCAGTTTGTAATTATTTCCAGAATCCCAGGGCGATTTGGGTTTCCAATGCGGGTGCGCTGAGTGATGAGGGCAATCCATTTGCTCCATGTGGTGTTGGTGGCATGGTGGGTAGAGGGAACTTCTGCTTTGAACATCCATCCCAGCACTGGTAGTCGAGGTGCCAGCAGGAGTTGTGTTTCAGTGCCTACCACTTCTGAGGCGGCTTGAACTCCTTCATAGGCGGCCAAGATTTCCTTCTCTGTTGGAGTGTAGTTGGCTTTGGACCCTCTGTAACTTCGGCTCCAGAATCCCAGTGGTCGGCCTCGAGTCTCCCCAGGCACCTTCTGCCAAAGGCTCCAGGACAGGCCATTGTTCCCGGATGCTGAGTAGAGCACGTTCTTCACATCTGGTCCCGTCCTGACTGGGCCAAGAGCCACTGCATGAGCGATCTCCTGCTTGATCTGGGCAAAGGCTTGTTGCTGTTCAGGGCCCCAGTGGAAATTGTTCTTCTTGCGGGTGACCAGGTAGAGAGGGCTCACAATCTGGCTGTACTCAGGAATGTGCATCCTCCAGAAACCTATGGCGCCTAGGAAAGCTTGTGTTTCCTTTTTGTTGGTTGGTGGACACATTGCTGTGATCTTGTTGATGACTTCAGTGGGAATCTGACGCCTTCCATCTTGCCACTTTATTCCTAGAAACTGGATCTCTCGAGCAGGTCCTTTAACTTTGCTCTTCTTGATGGCAAAACCAGCTTTCAGGAGAATCTGGATGATCTTCTCTCCTTTCTCAAACACTTCCATTGCCGTGTTCCCCCACACAATGATGTCATCGATGTACTGTAGGTGCTCCGGAGCCTCACCCTTTTCCAATGCAGCCTGGATCAGTCCATGGCAGATGGTGGGGCTGTGTTTCCACCCCTGGGGCAGTCGGTTCCAGGTGTACTGCACGCCCCTCCAGGTGAAAGCAAACTGAGGCCTGCATTCTGCAGCCAGAGGAATGGAGAAAAATGCGTTAGCAATGTCAATGGTGGCGTACCATTTTGCTGCCTTGGACTCCAGCTCGTACTGGAGTTCCAGCATGTCCGGCACAGCAGCGCTCAATGGTGGAGTCACTTCGTTCAAGGCACAGTAGTCCACAGTCAATCTCCATTCTCCATCAGACTTGCGCACAGGCCAGATGGGGCTGTTGAAGGGTGAGTGGGTTTTGCTGACCACCCCTTGGCTCTCCAGCTCACGGATCATCTTGTGGATGGGGATCACAGCATCTCGAGTTGTTCTGTACTGTCGGCGATGCACTGTTGAAGTGGCAATTGGCACTTGTTGCTCTTCCACCTTCAGAAGACCTACAGCAGATGGGTTCTCTGATAGTCCAGACAAGGTATTCAATTGCTTAACATCCCCTGTCTCTACAGCTGCTATCCCGAATGCCCACCTGAATCCCTTTGGGTCTTTGAAATACCCATTTTGGAGGAAGTCTATGCCTAAAATGCATGGAGCCTCTGGGCCAGTCACAATAGGGTGTCTCTTCCACTCATTTCCAGTCAGGCTCACCTCAGCTTCCACCAAAGTAAAATCTTGTGAACCCCCTGTCACCCCAGCAATGGAAACAGATTCTTCCCCCACATGTCTTGATGGGAGTAATGTGCACTGTGCACCAGTGTCAACTAAGGCCTCATATTTTTGTGGTTCTGATGTGCCAGGCCAACGAATCCACACAGTCCAAAAAACACGGTTTTCCCCAGCCTCTACCTGGCTAGAGGCAGGGCCCCTCTAGGCCTGATTATCCTTATTTCCCTGGGTAACCGGAGCTGCTTCCTTTTTGCTAGAATTTCCTCTCACAGTCTTGCCATCTAACAATTCACGCACCCGTTGTGTCATAGCCTCAGTAGATTCTCCATCCCATCTTTTCATGTTTTCTCCACAATCACGCAGGAGGGACCACAGCTTAGCTCGTGGAATGCCTTTTCCCTCTCTATCTAGGGAACGTTTGCGTGTGGTGCCAGAGCCCCTAACTTGTACTGCAGAGATCTGGAGAATGCTCTCCTTGATTTCTTTGAGATTGTCTGCGAATCCCCGCACCTCTGTTTCCAAAGCTGCGATTCTTACATGTGTTGGACCATGCACGGCATCTGCATATGTTCGGAGCTTCTTCGCCATATCAAGCACAGTCTCCTCTGTCTCATCCCGCTTCATTATTGCTAAAGCAGAGGAGCATTCCTGTGGCCCAAGTCATACAAGTTTTCGCCACATTACAGGTGTACATGGTACCAAGTCGGGGTTCCTAGTGTTTAGGTCATCTGAGAAGACAATCTCCGCCACTGCCATTTCTCTCAAGCGCTGAATCCCTTGTTCAATGGTTTTCCACTGAGTTTGCTGCATATAGAGATCGTCGGCACACAGATATCTTTGTGCCACGCTTCTCAGGACCCGTTCCCAGAGACTGCAAGGACTAGCCTCCCTCATCATTTCTTGGTCAATAACTGGATCATGTGATAGGGATCCCAGATGTCTCGCTTCAGTGCCATCCAGTATTGTAGCCTCGCCTGCAGCATCCCAAAGACGGACTAACCAACTAATTATAGATTCATCAGATCGTCGAGTATAATCCTTTCTTAGGCCACGAAGGTCCTTCAGGGAAAAGGCCTCAATAGTATCTCCTGATCTTGTAGCAGTTGGTCGGGCTCTTGAGGTTGTAGCAGTTGGTTGGGCTCCTGATGTTGTAGCAGCTGGTTGGGCTCCTGATGTTGTAGCAGCTGGTTGGGCTTCTGATCGTGTACTAGTTGGTTGGGCTCCCGATCTTGTACCAGTTGGTTGGGCTTTCGATTTCGTATCAGTTGGTTCAGCTTCTGACTGTGTATCATCAGTTGCTTCAGCTTCTGATTGTGTGTCAGTTGGTTTGACTTCTGACTGGGTGTCAGGAGGCACTTGAGGCTCCTTCACCTGAATCATCGTCTACTGGTCGATCGGTTTTGTCCGTGTGCTTCTTTCCCTTCTTTACTGCAGCAACTGCTGGTGTCTTAGCCTCACTGTCTGGTTTAGCTGCATCCTGAATAGCTGTGGGGTTGGCTGCAGCCTGAGTGACTGATTTATCTCCCTGCTCCCTTGCCTCTATCTGCTGCCCTATAGTGTTTAGCAGTGTGTGACTTATTTTAGACAAGCTATAAGCCATATAGAGGAAAGTCACGAGGTGAAATACCAGGAAGGTGGTGTCTTTAACATTCAAAAGACCCTGAACATTCTCCAACAGTGATGTAACTGACTCAAAAGAGAAGAAGGAAAAAAGAGGCTGAAGAGCCTCATTCCCTACTCCTCCTTTAACAAACTGGGTGCAATTATTGATAAATCCCCAAAACATGCTACCGGAACTAGGACGCAGGGTAGGACGAAAAAACCATAAACTGAACATACCCAGAACAAACTGCAGTATCTTTATAAGCTTCTTGTAAACCATAATCACCGAACCCAGCAAAATAACTATTCTAATTTGTGCATCCCTAGTGTAAAAGCTGTATGTTAAGGACAATATTGGAGCTATTTCTGGGTAGGAAAACAAACCTAGAGACCAGAAAGGTATTAAGACCTCAAAAAAGCTTAGGGAACAGAAATGCAGAAAAGACTCTATTCTAAGAGATGTTAGGACTTCAAGAAGCAACATGGCCACTGTCTGTTTAATCCCTACCCGAAGGACAACAACAACAACAAAAAAAAAATGCAGTTAATAATAATCAGTACAAGTTTTTTCCACTCTCTCGTGCCCCGCAGTAGGCGCCAATTAAAGGTATGTCCTGGTTTGGAGACAAATTTGGGGGAAAACCCAAATATAGGATCCCTCTGGGAGGCAAACCCAAGTGGCCCCTCCCTCCAACCAGTCCGGAAAAAAGAAAAACCTTTGTGGAGAAAAGTGGAAAAAACTATTTTACTAAACAAATAAAGTGCATACAAGTATAAAGAATGAATAATATGAAACAATAAAACCTCTCGTTCTGGAGTGAGATGGCAAATTGAGAAAGTCCTTGCCGTGGGTGGAGCTCGGCTCTCTCTCAGTCTCTCCTCAGTCCCAGTCCCTCCGGCGCTGCTGGAAAATGCCGAGCTCCAGGCCCCAGTGGGCCGCAGGTGCAGCCCCCGGTGCTCCCCTGGGTTTTCAGTCCAGAGCAGGTTTAAACAGTTCCAAGAAAAAGGAAAGAAAAAACAGTCCAGGGAACTTCTCTGCCCTAGCTAGCTGAAACTAACTAAAAGCAAAAAGATCTCTGTCCTGCAGTGTCTCCAAGCCTCCGCCGAACACACCGTCTGGAGAAGAATGTGGAGGAGTCAGGCAGTTTCTCAAAACAAACTCCGCGCTTCTCCTTGCTCTTAGAACCAGTCTTAAAGGCACAGGACTCAATATACAGCAGAAACAGAACAGACGATTGGGGATACAAGCATCATAAAGTTACCCTAGGACAAATACATTTGCTATTTTGCCCATGCAGAGCAACTTCCTGAAGCTTCAGGTTTCCAAAACCCATCCTATACATTTTCTGAATTTTACTGAGTACATCCTATCTCTCCTGCTTTCCTTGAAACTCATGATATCTGAGACAAAATATATTTGTGAATCACTCAGGAACGAGGGGTAGAGCTTCCTCAGTTGCTGAGTGACTGATTATAAGAGCCCACTAGGGAGCACAGCGACCCGGAACGCGGCACGTCTCTGGGACATGACCGTGGCAGTTCGCACAGGCAGGGCAAGCAGGCAGGGCTGCAAGTTCTCTTGCTAGTAAGGTGTGCTGTGTGTTGTTTGAGGTGTTTCTGCTGGCTAGTTGGTCTTGGGGTTTCTGTTAGTAATGGTTTCAACACAGTCAAAAACCATGGTTGGTACAAGTGTATGCGACCAAGTGGAGCCCTCCAAAAGAGATGCGTCTGTAGAGACCCATTCCTGCCTGGAGTGTTTGAGCTTATCAGTTGTTTCAGGGGGTGTTGTGGAGGAGGCATGCCTGAGGTGTGAACAGGTGAACGACCTCCTTTCACTGGTGGCTGAACTTAGGGAGGAAGTTAAAGGATTAAGAAGTATCAGGGAAAGTGAAAGGGAAATAGACTAGTGGAGTTCAGCCCTTCCATCTTTAATGGAAGCCCATCAAGATTCAGAGGACTCATATGCGTCCCCCTCCCGGGCAATAGAAGGGCACCTGGTAGGGGAGGTAATAAAAACTCCTCCTGACCCCCATCCCCTAGCCAGGTGTCACTTCAGAATAGGTATAAGGCCCTGGATCTAGAGAGCCAGCCAGGTCATTTAGATGATTTAGAGGGAAATTTATCTGCCCAGTGAGCCTCCCAATTATGATTCATCTCTAAGACAGATCTCCACCTCTAACATCAAAAAGAAAAGAAGGGTAATTATAGTAGGTGACTCCCTTCTGAGGGGAACAGAAGGCCCCATATGTCACCCAGACCCATCCCACAGGGAAGTCTGCTGCCTCCCTGGGGCTCAGGTACAAAATATCACTGAGAGACTTCCTGGGCTGATTCAGCCCTCTGATTATTACCCACTGCTCATACTCCAGGATGGCAGTGATGAGATCGAAAAGAGGAGTGTCAAGGTGATTAAAAGGAACTTTAGGGCACTAGGTCAAGTGGCTGATAGGACAGGGCCTAAGCAGTGTTCTGTTCAGTCCCTTTTGTGGCAGACAAAAATGATGAAAGAAATAGGAGAACTCACATCAATAACAAGTGGCTTAAGGGTTGGTGTCATTGACAAAATTGCAGATTCTTTGATCATGGGGCAACTTTTACAGCACCTGGCCTGCTGGAACCAGATGGGATACATCTCTCTGTTAATGGCAGAAGGTTCTTAGCCCATGAACTGGCAGACCTCATTGAGAGGGCTTTAAACTAGGTTTGAAAAGGGAAGGGGATGCAGCTGGGCTGCCTGGAAGCAGGCCCAAAGGAGGTAAGCCTGAGTCAGGGGTGAAATCAGTAGCCCAGCTGAAGTGCATGTGTACCAATGCATGCAGCATGGGTAACAAACAGGAAGAGCTGGAGGCCATGGTGCAACAGCAGAGCTATGATGTAGTCGCCATCACAGAAACATGGTGGGATGAGTTACATAGCTGTTGCACTGCACTCAATGGCTACAAGCTCTTCAGAAGAGACAGGAAGGGAAGAAGAGGTGGAGGGGTGGCCCTTTATATTAAGAAGGCTTTTGACGCCATGGGTATTGAAACTAATGAAGATGGAGTTGAATGCCTATGGGTAAGAATTAAGGGGAAAGCCAACAAGGCTGACATCCTACTGGGAGCAGGAGGAAGAGGTGGACAACTTAATCTGTAAGCAGCTGGAGGATGTTTCAGGATCATCAGCCCTTGTTCTTGTAGGTGACTTCAACCTGCCAGACATCTGCTGGGAACTTAATACAGCAGAAAAGAGGCAGTCCAGGAAATTTTTAGAGTGTGTGGAGGACAACTTTTTGTTGCAGCTGGTGGGTGAGCCCACCAGGGGAAGGACTATGTTAGATCTGTTGTTTGTAAATAGAGATGGGCTAGTGGGAGATGTGGTGGTTGGAGGTCTCTTGAGGCATAGTGATCATGAAATTATAGAGTTCTCGATATTTGGTGAAATCAGGAGGAACACCAATAAGACTCTTACATTGGACTTCCGGAGGGCAGTCTTTGGCCTGTTTAGGAGACTTATTCAGAGAGTTCCTTGGGAAGCAGCCCTTAAAAACAAAGGAGTTCAGGAAAGCTGGGCGTGCTTCAAAACAGAGATTTTGAGGGCACAGGAACAGACTGTCCCTGTGTGCAAAAAGATGAGTCAACTAGGTAAACGTCCAGCCAGGATGGGCAAGGAGGTTTTGGAGGAACTTAGGAATAAAAAGAGGATGTATCATTTTTGGAAGGAGGGTCAGGTCTCCCAGGAAGTATTTAAGGGGGCTCCTAGAGCATGTTAACTGTCAGTTACAGTTGTTTTTCAGGTTAGAAATATGCAAACAAAGGACAAAGAATGAGAAACAAAGGGTTTGTTTATGTTACATCTATGGGAAAGGTAGAAAACTGCTCCTAATATTGTACAGTAACCAAAGGATCTGACTCCATTATGAATTTCAAGAAGGCTAATAAGAAAGCCCAGAAAAACCAGGGTAACAGTCAGGTCTCTCAGGAAGTATTTAAGGGGGCCGCTAGAGCATGTAGGAAAAAAATTGGGGAAGCCAAAGCTCAGTTTGAACTTAAAATAGCAACTTCTGTAAAGGATAATAAAAAATGTTTCTACAAATATATTAATGGTAAAAGGAAAGGTAATGCCAACCTTTGTTCTCTATTGGATGATAGAGGGAGCTTAGTAACTGCAGATGAGGAGAAGGCAGAAGTGCTTAATGCCTTCTTTGCCTCAGTTTTTAGTGGGAAGACAACTTGCCTTCAAGACAACTGTTCTCTTGGGTTGGTTGATAGTGTCAGAGAACAGAATGGTCCCATTATCCAAGAGGAGGCAGTCAGAGAACTGCTGAGATGCTTGGATACTCATAAATCTATGGGCCCAGATGGGATCCATCCCAGGGTGAGGAGGGACCTGGCAGATGAAGTTGTGAAACCACTCTCCATCCTTTACCAACAGTCCTGGCTCACTGGTGAGGTTCCGGATGACTGGAAGCTGGCCAATGTGACACCCATTCACAAAAAGGGTGAGAAGGAGGATCCTAGTAATTATAGACCAGTCAGCCTGACCTCAGTACCTGGTAAGATAATGGAACAGTTTATACTGATTGTCATCACACAGAATTTACAGGATGGCCAGGGTCTCAGGCCCAGCCAGCATGGGTTTAGGAGGGGTAGGTCATGTTTGACCAACCTGGTCTCCTTTTATGACCAGGTGACCCTCCTGGTGGATGCAGGAAGTGCTGTGGATGTTGCCTATTTGGATTTCAGCAAGGCTTTTGACACTGTCTCCCACAGCACACTCCTAAATAAGCTGGCAGCTCATGGCTTGGACAGGAGCACTCTTTGCTGGGTTAGGAACTGGCTAGATGGCCAGGCCCAGAGAGTGGTGGTGAACGGTGCTGCATCCAGCTGGCGGCCAGTCACTAGTGGTGTCCCTCAGGGGTCTGTGCTGGGGCCAGCTCTGTTCAATATTTTTATTGATGGCATGGATGTGGGTATTGAATCTTTCATTAGTAAATTTGCAGATGACACTAAGCTGGGAGTGTTTGTCGATCTGTTGGAAGATAGGATGGCTCTGCAGAGAGACCTGGAACAGTTGGATGGATGGGCAGAGTCTAACAAGATGGAGTTTAATAAGTCCAAGTGCCGAGCCCTACACTTTGGCCACAATAACCCCCTGCAGCGTTATAGGCTGGGGATGGTGTGGCTGGACAGTGCCCAGGAGGAAAGGGACCTGGGGGTACTGGTCAGCAGCCGGCTGAACATGAGCCAGCAGTGTGCCCTGGTGGCCAAGAAGGCCAATGGCGTCCTGGCCTGTATCAGGAATGGTGTGGCCAGCAGGAGCAGGGAGGTCATACTTCCCCTGTACTCGGCACTGGTCGGGCCACACCTTGAGTATTGTATAGAGGTCTGGGCCCCTCAGTTTAGGAAGGACGTTGAGACGCTTGAGCGCGTCCAGAGGAGGGCAACAAAGCTGGTGAAGGGCTTGGAACACAAGCCATATGAGGAACGACTAAGGGAGCTGGGGTTGTTTAGCCTGGAGAAAAGGAGACTCAGAGGTGACCTTATCACTCTCTACAACTTCCTGAAGGCTGGTTGTAGACAGCTGGGGGTTGGTCTCTTTCTCCAGGCAGCAACTGACAGAACAAGAGGACACAGTCTCAGGCTGCGTCAAGGGAAATATAGGTTGGATATTAGGAAAAAGTTTTTCATGGAAAGAGTGATAAGGTACTGGAATAGTCTGCCTGGGGAGGTGGTGGAGTCACCATCCCTGGATGTGTTTAAAAAAAGATTGGATGTGGCACTCGATGCCACGATCTAGTTGAGGTGTTAGGGGTTGGGTTGGACTCTATGATCTTGAAGTTCTCTTCCAACCTAGACATTCTATGAACAATATCATATCACTTGGGGAGATATAGAGTTATGAAACAGAAGTAGTAAAGGTGACAAAAAATCTTAATTGTGTAGCATCAAGTGTATTTTCAGTGGCTGAATGATCTTAACAGTTAGAATTAAGATGGTTTTTCAGTGTTTCAGCAGTCATTCAAACCCCATCTCAGACAGGCCCAGATATTTTAATTATTTTTCTGCCCTGGATGATGTGGCAGAATTATAACACAGCTTCTAACTCAAAAATTTCCAAAATTCTTATAAGCACAAACAGTTTTAAAGCTCAGTTCTTGATCGAGCTGTGTTTAACATCAATGCCTAAATAAAACTTGCTCTTAGCATCAAAGCTCTTACCTGCACAAGGAAGATGATGAGGAAGTAGAAGTTGGCAATTCTTCTAAACTGCTCAAAAAGGTTCTTCGGGAGGAAATTCCAGAGGGTGTACTGTGGGGAGAGAGGGGGACTCACAAACAGACCAAGGCACATGGCTGACAAGGACTAAAGCTACAGAATGGGAATGATCTGCATCCAAGAGGTAAGGAGCTCTCCTCCAACATAGCAAGGGAAGCACAGTGAGGTGGCTGAGCAGCCTGGAGGGCCCCAGAGCTAAGCCCAGAAGCACAATGCAGCTGGATGCTGAGATGTCACCAAATTCCTGCTTTGGCTTCCAGCTCCAGCTCTCTCTGCTGGAGCACTGAACAGTCAGAACTGTCCCACAGTGAGACAATTTCTAAAAAGGTATTTGTAGACACGTGATTTCATTACAACATAACCCACAGTGGATATACTTTTTTCCAAATTGCCAAAACCATCTTAGAGCTGCTTTTGTTTAAAAAAAAAAAAAAAAAACAAACCAAGCAAACAAGCAAAAAAAAACCCCCATGCTGTCCATACAAATTCAGTATTAGGTTGTGTTTCATTATAATTTTAAGAAGGCTGCTGAATCAATTACTCTGGAAAGCATGTGGAATTTAAGAACAACATGGAAAATAATCAGTCTCATACCTATATTTCAGTCTGTCTGGAATAAAAAAAATAAACAGACAAATCTCAAGACCAATGTCCATTTAATTATAAAAGAAACTGGTCAGGTCCCAGGCATAGCAAATATGAAAGGAAAAAAGAGCAAGGACATAACATTAAAAAATAAATCAAGGAAGAACTAAAATTAGTGCTAAAGCAAGCCATTTGTCAGGGAGGGAACTGAGACTGGGGAAGGTGTCCTCACTGAAGGCCCGTCCTGCGAGCCAGGGAAACAACAATGGGAATGCTGCACAAGTTAAACATGGACAGACTGAAAACTTTTCCCAAAACTAAACCCAGACATACAAAAACAGATAAGACCCAAGATGTATAAAGAAAGAAAGGAGAGGGAAAAAAACCCTTGCAGCTCAAGTACAGCAAAACTGAAGCCTAAGTGTATGCTGAGCATCATGAATCCTAAACAGTGGGATACGTATCCAGCTGTGTTGACAATATGGAATGCCACTTGTTTGATATTTTACTCTAATTGGCTTCAAATCTTTTGAAATAGCTTCATGAATGTCAGGGAAAAAAGCTAAGCAGAAAGCAGATGGGTGTCATCACAGTTTTCCACCATAAACAAAAGCTGCATTAATACCATATGAATGTTTCCCCTCCTTTCATCCAAAGGGATAAACAGAGCGTGGTTATCTTTGTCCTATCTCAAGAAAGAAAAATCCCACTGAACAAAAAACAAAAAAAAAAACCAACAAAAAAAAGGAATCATTTTTATGTCCCTTTATAAAATAATGCCAGTCCCTTTTGCAAATTTGAGTCACTGTTATCTCATGCGGTATTATACACCTAATCTGTCTTTTCTTCCCAAAGGGGATGCCAGAAAACTTTACAAAACACACCAAAAAAATCCCCAACCCCACAAAACCAATGTGTCCATGTGCTTTGCTCTCATCCAGCCTACAAGAAAGGCATTGATAGGATGGAAAAAAAAAACCCACTAAGAGAGAGACTGGAGCTGTGTGTAAGGGCTGTACCAGCCTGCTCCACTTGCAGAGGCACCTTTGCATTCATCCTTAAGGAATTCTGACTCTGTTTCCAAATCCACCACCAAACAAAAGCAGGGTGAGTACATGAGCAGAAATCATGCAGACAATGCCCCTGGACAAGCAGGGGGAGCTCACCTTGGAGGAGACGATCCTGTTGTTGCAGAATTTCTGTGCCACATACACCTCAGTGTCCAAAACGGGGCGGTGCCCGACCACCACGGTGCGTGTCCCCACCCGCTTCTCCTCCCCAGCACACTGTCAGGCAGCCAGGAAAAGGAAAAATACAGCTTTTAGCTCCAAATAACTCAAATATTTGTATTAATAGTTCCCAGCTTATGAGTGCACCATGCTGTTCACACCCCACCAGGACAGGTCACTGCACTCCTGCCCTGTGCAGGACAGCTGCTGCCTGTGTCTGCAGCCCATGCCAGACTATTTTTCCTTCTTGAAGGAGAATATGTCTTTATCAAGCACTTCAAGTCGTTAGGAATATAATTTAGCACCTATACATCTCTTCCTAGTCCTGACCTGGAAAATCCTTCAGCTCTGGGTTTATTTATTGCATGGAAGATGATGGCAACTGCACCCTCCCTTACACTCACTCTTTCTGTCCAGCCCTCAAGCCCATGCAAAATGTTTCACCACCACACTGGTACACACAGATTTAGCACTCAGTTCAAAAAACCAAGAGCCTGCTTCTGCTATTTAAAAATCTCAGCAAAAATCACAAATGATGAAGCAGACAGTTTCACATCACAAACTCCTCAAGATGACACAGTTTCACATCACAAAGCCCGAGACACCTGTGATCAGCAACACGGGGCTCTAGCAGAGACCCAGCCACCCCACAGCCCTTCCAGGACACCCACGGGAGGTGACAGCACCCTGCAAACCACAGACAGATCTTCCCAATCCAAAGGAAAGGATGTTAGCGCATTTAGTAAACAAACTATCTGAGTGCACCAAAAGTAGCAGAACTCTTCTATTTCAATGTAACTCTGCAACATGGAATTTCCAACTTCTTGTAACTTCTTTTAAAACCTTTCCCAACTTGTAACAAAGCCGAGACCAGGCAGGTCCCTGCAGCCCACTGGAAGCTCTCAGTGGTTGAGGCAGCACTGTGAGCTCCATCTCCATCAGCCTCCAGCTCTGGCCAGCCCAGCACACTCAAGTTTCTCAGTGGAACAGAAAACTTTATTTTCAAAAACAACAAAACTGTGCAATAGTTTAAAAATCAGCTTTTCATTCTGTCCAGGTTTCCCCTTCCATATAACAGTGTCCTTGCCACAGATGCGCACAGCCAAGGGAGAAGACCTGGCTGGGACTGGGAAGCATTTTGTGATGCTCAACTTAAAATTACACAGTGAATTTAAAATGCCTGCTAAGAGCAAATGGGGGAAGAGAGGTGAGGAGGAAAAAGTGGTGTTAGACCAGGGTAAGATTTCCTTAGAGTTCAGGCTTTGAATTTTAAAACATGAATAGGGAAGACATTTATCACAGTCTATGGTTCAAGGGCATTAGCAGGCAGCAGGGATGCTAAAACACCAGCAGATATTCTTCATACTCCGCTTATTCATGCTAATCCTCAACCCTACAGCTTGCTTGCTTTAAAACCCCACCAGAGCAGGTGTCAAAAATGCTAAATCCCTGTCCCATGTCAGCGGCCCAGCATGGGCTCAGCCTGCTGCAGAGGGATCCTCCTGGAGAG
The DNA here is from genome assembly GCA_025960845.1 of Tachycineta bicolor. Taxonomy (NCBI): domain Eukaryota; kingdom Metazoa; phylum Chordata; class Aves; order Passeriformes; family Hirundinidae; genus Tachycineta; species Tachycineta bicolor. Next base: position 615,890 of record JANEHK010000095.1, on the reverse strand, counting down.
CCCTGGTTCCAGCTCAGCATCCCCTTGTCCAAAGGACTCATCACAGACAGCTTGTCAAGGTGCAAACTAAACCCAGCTAGAGAAAAGGTGCTCTGAAGAAAAACATGCTAAGGCAGGAGGCCTGGGACTAACTGCTGCTTGGGAAAAGTGTCAAAACCAAAAAATTAAACAGTTAAAACCGGTGGACCTGTGTTACTGAGACACACAAAGCAGTCACACAGAGAGAGATTTTCTAGTGCAGAGGTTCTGATCTGGCTCAAGGCTGAGTTCAGATGGAGAGAGCTTTTTTGTTTTATTTCTTACTTTTTATACATTTGTGGGTCTAGCAGAAGATTGGCTTCTGGGGTTTTTCACTTTTCAGCTAAGTGGCTAGCTCAACTGTCAGTTACAATTGTTTTCAGGTTAGAAATATGCAAACAAAGGACAGAGAATGAAAAACAAAGGATTTGTTTATGTTACATATGTGAGAAAAAGGTAGAACTGCTTTTAATATTGTACAGTAACTAAAAAGATCTGACTCTATTTTATGAAAATTCAAAAGGCTATGAAAAACTCAGAAAAACTAGGGTAACAGACCTGGAGCAGAAACAACTGAATGGATCCTGTTACACCAGGAGCAAGATCTGCCCAAAGGAAGCGGCAGCTCTTCCCTTCCTCTGTTTCGCACCCACATCTGCAGCACCTTTAATTAAAGAAGTGTTCTTACACCATGCCTATACCTGGGGAGGCGTGCTGACCGCTCTCGCTACAGCCATCCTCACATCTCCAGTGGCTGATGCTCAGAGCAAGATTCTTGTGCCCTACACAATGTCCCTGCACAGTCTGACAGAGCCAGCAGCAGCCACCAGCACCCCCAGCACTGACCACCTCCACCAGCTCCCAAATGTGGGCAGGGCTGACACACACTCCCAGCTAGGGAATGCCACCAATCCTCCCAGCCACACCACCACCGTGGCAGCAGCAAACAGCACCTCCTCCAAACTACAAACTAGACCCAAAAAAGGTTCCCTGATGTATCTTCTGCATTAGGGAGGTGCCAGCCACAGTCTCACCAACCTGTGCTCCAGGAGCAAGAGGCAGAGCCATGCATCCACGCCACAGCAATACCAGGCAGCTGAGACAGATGTCTGTCGCCGAGACACACAAAGTAATCACGCACAGAAAAGTATCTTAGACAGGCAGAGGTTTCTCCGATTCCAGCCCTCTGCTCCGAGAGTGGAGCGAGGAGCAAGAGGAAGAAGAACCTCTTTGTTTATTCTTTACTTTTTATACATTTGTGGGTCTAGCAGGAGATTGGCTTTTTGGGGTTTCCACCCCTCAGCCTCAATGGCTAGACCAACTGTCAGTTATAGTTGTTTTTCAGGTTAGAAATATGCAAATAAAGGACAAGAATGAAAAACAAAGGATTTGTTTATGTTACATCTGTGGGAAAGGTAGAAAAACTGCTCTAATATTGTATAGTAACTAAAAGATCTGACTCCATTATGAAATTCAAAAGGCTAAATAAAAAACTCAGAAAAACCAGGGTAACAGATGTCCTCACGTGTCTTGGTTTGAAAAGACAGGTGTCTGCTAGGGAGAGGCAGGCTTCTCTAGGAATGGGGAATTCAAATCCTTCCCTCCATGTTATTATAATTTGTAAGATTAAAAAAAAAAAACAACTTTTCAGTCAGAGCTATGGGGAAAGGAATAACAGTCCTTTACTAGTAACTATAACAGGACAGACAAACAACAACAGCAATTATAATAACAGTAAAACAGAACTAAGAACCCCGAGGAGCAAACGGTGGAAACTCCGGCACTGATGGCTGGAAGCGGTGGATTGTCCTCGGCAGGCAGAGGGGTGTCACCGAGACACACAAAGCAGTCACACGCAGACAAGAGATTTTCGCAAGGCAGATGTCCTTCCGATCCAGCTCACAGCTGAGAGAGCGGAGAGAAGAGACCCCTTTGTTTATTTCTTACTTTTTATACATTTGTGGGTCTAGCAGAAGATTGGCTTTTTGGGGTTTCCACCCCTCAGCCTCAGTGGCCAGACCAACTGTCAGTTACAGTTGTTTTCAGGTTAGAAATATGCAAACAAAGGACAGAGAATGAAAAACAAAGGATTTGTTTATGTTACATGTGTGAGAAAAAGGTAGAAACTGCTCCTAATATTCTACAGTAAAAGATCTGACTCCATTTATGAAATTCAAAAAGGCCTTAAAAAACTCAGAAAAACTAGGGTAACAGGGGGGTGCCCTGGCAGGCAAAGCGAGCAATGCCGGAGAACCCTCAGCAGCTGGACCCGGGCTGACCCAAAATCCAGCAGGGCAGCGAAGAAACTCCGAATTCCTGGGCGCTCCAACAGATGATAGAATTCTCAGGACCAAATCCCTCCGTTAACCGTGGACTCCACGCAGCTACCAGTCGCCCAACCGTCCTCCCCGGAAAAAACCAAGAGCAGCGAGACCACCACCCTCAGCTCCCCGGGAGCCTTTTCCCTCCCCTAAAACTAAGTGATCCATTTCCTTTATCTGAGTTGAGCACCCTTTAACTATCAGTATTTAGTCTCCTAGCAACTTATGGGGCGGGGGGGGGGAAATTCCATAGGAAAGCTTAACCCCCAACATCATGTCTGGTCCCCGTTGTGCCCCTGTCCAGGTTCTGGAGCCAGGTGTGCCTGGTGAGCATCCCTCCAGCACAGGGAGGAAGTGACAGTTTCCCCTGCCTGTGCCAATAGAAGAAGCAGTGTGAGTGTTTGCCACTCACAGGCATTGGCACAGAAACCACAAAGTTCTGCTTAAAGCACTTCTGGAAAAGTATATACAAGGATTTCCTGACTATCCACAGAAAGCATGGTGTATGTGAAGCCTCAGAGCGGAGGAGAATCTAAACCCAGGTGTGGTATGTTGGCTGACCAAGCCACACTGAGTTATCAGCACGAGCTCCTAGGAGGGCTTTCATTCCCCAATCCTTTCAGTTATTTATCTGCAGCATCACCTACATAGATGAGTGTAATGCCACGGTAACAGTGACACTCTTACTCCACTGTGCATCCCAGCCCTCCCTCCATGGTCTAACCAGGCTCCCACCACTCATGGCATTTCATTTTCCATTCCCTCAACCACCCCATGGTGTCACACTTTCCCACAGCCACACCAGAAGCTGGAAGGCTTCACACCACATCTCTCTCTTCTGCACCCCCCCCAGAAAGCAAGCACACACTAGACACCTGCAGCAGGTGTTGGCTGAGTTCAGCAATTAAAAGCTCTCACTTTGATGAGCCCAGCCTGGGCCCCTGCCAGGTCATTAATAGATTGCTACATCTTAATAATGGCTCTCAATGGAAACTTAGAGGCAGATTTAGGGAATAATTGCCAGGCTTTTAGGAAAATTATAAAATATGCAGATTAGCAGGGAGAGGATTTTGACAACTTTTTACAACTGCCTTTCACGAAAAAAATTTAATTCTGATGGGAAAAAAAAAAAAAAAAAAAAAGGTGTATTACTTGGATGCAATTCTACCAGCAGCTGCCTCCTTGCCTGGTGGGGTTCTACACAGTTCACAGTGCTGGAGTGAGCTGGTGCAGGCAAAAGCCAGAGTTTCTCCTGCTCTTTAGAGCCAAGCCTGCCAAAAAGATTATTCAAGAAAATAATTGCATTCCCCTCATAGGCACTTTCTCACCTCCCTGGGCCAGAGGCATGGTGTTTGTGTGAGCACTGGGAAAAGTAGAGTTGTCTGCTTGGAGTAGCAGTGTCAGACTGGGCATGGTGTGGGGACAGTGCCAGGGAAGCCACACTGCATTCTCCCACCAAGCCTGGAGGACCTGGGGATGCCAGTAGGTGACCACAGACCCATCTGCTGTACTGTGTCCCTGCAGCCCAGAAGAGCTCCCAGCAGCTGGCAGACATATAGCAGCAGCAGCAGGCAGCCACTGCAGACACCAGGAACTGAGAGGAAGGAGGCTTTTTTGAGCAGAGCCACTCAAAACAGCCTGTACTAGCTCCTGTTTCATTTAGCCTCAGAAGAACAAATGAAAACACATCCACAATTTTAACAAGCATCCATAAATTTACCATAACCTCCCCAAAACATCCATCAGCCTCGGGAAGTTGCTCAGCACATCAAGCTCATTGCCCAACCGATATATTTTTAATTGAGATTTCCTCTTGCCAATTTTCCTATGACTCTTTGTCCTCAGTCATTTCTATGATGGTACAAGCAATGCTTTAAGAATATCCTTAATAATTCAGCAGCTTGGACTGTGCTTACCCACAACAACCACATATTTAGGCAGATCTGATTTAGAGAGAGAACTCCATCAATCAGGATCAACCCCACCACTCTCCCTGTGCCTGCATAAAAGGGTCAATAACATGCACAGACCTTGGAAAAAACAACCAATATTGTATCTGCAATACTCAAAGTTCATATGTTCAAGAGGAAGGGCTGAAGGCACACACTGCCCAATCTCATTTCCCACTTGACAGGACTTGGCTGCTCATTCCTAAGCAGGATGGGAAGGCTGGCACCTTGAGAAAACAGAAGGTTGAAATTTAAACCAGTATTCCTTCTCCTGTGCTGAGGCTGAAGCTCCCACTGGTATTTCAGCCAGGGACAAAACATGACCACTAAGAAGTGACTGCTGGGTTAAGCCAGCTCCAGCCAAGGTGGGGGGAAGCAGGGCCAACTCAGTCGGTAGAGCATGAGACTCTTAATCTCAGGGTTGTGGGTTCGAGCCCCACGTTGGGCGCCAAGAAGTTTGTGGTGGTTTCAGGCAGATTTTGGGAGAAATCCTCCCAAGGGGCTCCCCTTCCCTCCCCCAACCGGTTCAGGAAAAGACTTCCTCAGAGAGAAGTGGAAAAAACCTGGTTATTAAACAGGCAAAGTACTCCCAGCACAATACCCGATGACAAGAGCTTCGTGCCGCTTACGAAGGGATAACAAACTTAAAGAAAGTCTCTCCTCTTGAAGATCGTCACTGTGCTCCACCGCTCTGTCTCCACTGGCGTTGGGAGAAAAGGAGATGTGCAGGGCTGGTCTTGGTGGGGTGGGTCCCCTGTGGAGGCCCCCCGGTGCTTCCCCAGGTCCTTAGTCCGGAGAGGTTGGAACAGTTCTGAGGAGAGGGCAAAAAAGAAAAAAAAGGAAAAAAAAGGGAAAAAAAGAAAAAAGAAAAAAAAAAGCGCTTCAGCTATTCTACAGCGTCTAACTACGCTAGCACTAAACTAACTCCAGGGAAAAAAACAACAGAGCTTCTTCAGTCTTGCCGGGTTCCAACTCCCCCGCTTCAAGGTCACTCCGATGAGCAGAGTTTTCCTGGGGAAAAACAAACCGCACTTGCCCTCCCCCCTGCACCCAACAGACGATTGGGGATACACAGTCACCCCAGGACAGAGTGGAGAAAGGAAACACAAGAGTGTTTTTCCCTAGGTAATAAATTTAAAGGAAGGCCCAGCCCTATCCTGGACTTGAGGAGTGCCATGGACAGGGATGACAGCTGAAAAGACCTTTTTTTGGCACAGATTTTGTTTTTCCTTCTGGAGGCAATCTACCCTCAAACCAGGCAGTACTGCATATTCCCAGCAAACATGCCACAATGGCTGCAATCACAGCTTCTGTTCAGCAGGACGTTGTACAAAGCCAGGTTCACAAGTGATGCAGAAAGCCAAACCCAGACGGTATCAATTGGGGCAGCATTACTTCAGTGCTGCTGTTTTGTACAAAACCTGTTGCCCCTGCTCGAACACAACCACTGAACTTTGGAAGTTTTCAGCATCTCAATTCTTTTTTTCCCTGCCCTGTTGGCAGCCAGGATTATGAAATCATTGCTCATCTTGAAATACAGGCAGTCCAGAAGAAAAGTTTGACCAGCATGCTGCCAGCATATAAAATTTAGGCTCATAGGAACACTTCAGGCTCAAGAACAGAAAAAGGACTTTGAATAAGACCCAAATGTTTTGTAGAGGTCACAAAACAAATACGAGGTCTTCCTGTCTTCAAAACTCTTCCTCCCTCCTCTCCCCAGCTCAAGCTGTGCACATATGTCTGTTCATCAGCAGCTTTTTAGCAGGGCAGCAAGCTCTCCAGATTTGGCCTGGCAAAAATTAAAATAAGAGCAAAATGGAAAAAAACCTCCCGGTTTGCAATTGTCAGCACTTGCATCACCCAGCAGAGCTATAATTTGTTGGTTTTCCTGTTGTTTTCTGGTCCTCTGAAAGCCTGAGCTCTTCAGTTATGAAAACAAAACAAACCCTAAATACATCCCAGCTCAGCCAGATGTTACTCTAACCTCTGCCACCTACAAACATTTTGCCCCTTTTTTAAGTTTTCCCAGCATTTCAGAGCCAGGCTGCCAGCTGACTAGCGAGAAGCCCATTTCTCAGAGCAGTTTTTCCTTTCCCCTGGGAAGCAAGCCCACCTGGATGCCCACACTCCAGAGGCAGAGGCTGCAGACCACCTTGCCAGGGCATACCTCACCACAGCACCCCAAAAGCCAGGATTGGCACCCAGGGCTGCCCAGACCCATCCCCCAGATGAAGCTTGCCCCCAGGGAAGCTGTCCTATCTCCCAAACAACAGCCACCAGGAGGGAGGAGAGGGCAGGTCCAGCCTACAGGGACTCCCCAAGTCCTGCACCAGCATCCTGGGGTGCCCTCAATCCCCACAATGGGTACTCAAGGTCCCAGCACCTCCCCATACTCCTCACTCACATGGGTTCAGATCAAGGTTTTCAACTCCAAAACCATAAAAGCTGTGGTTTTCTAACTCTGCCCCTTGCTTTACTACAGAGAAATGTTCCACAAAAGCATCAGGAGATAAAAGGGAAAAGAGGTAGAAATATACCTACTTCATCCCTTGCTCCACAGCCAAAATCAGCTCCCCATAACCCAGACTGCACTGGGAATATTTTCATTTCTGAATACTACAATGACCAATAGATTCATCCTTGGGGCTTGCAGGCACAGTCATACCAAGATACTGGATCAGTGAAATACACCCAGCCAGGAGAGAAATCCTCACCATGTGGCCTAGAACTATTCATCTCCAGGAAATCGTTTGGTTCCTGTTCCAGCTGGGCTGGGGAAGGCAGCAGAACAGAACCTGAGCAAGCCCCACACCGAGCACTGCCCAGCACAGCAGCCAGGAAAGCTGCAGACACACAGGGACAGGGAGCTGAGGTTTCACTGGCCCTGGGACCTCAGGCTTGGTACTTGGGTATGGCAGTGCAAGAATTGTTTTATCAAGTTCTTAAGTAATTTTGTAAGTTTTATAAGAAGTTTTATGTTATGGTTCATTCCACTGTGCCCCCATTTTCTGTAACGGTTCCTCCCCTATGAGTTTGCTGTATAGCAAGTTGTTTTATGTCAATCATCCCACCCCCCCA